>KK118511.1:80279-269660 GCA_000611955.2 Stegodyphus mimosarum
AGTGCTCAAATTATCGCTCAATCTCAGTATTTTCGATATGACGAAAAAATTGGGTGCAGCGTCTCTGCAAAGACTAATAGGAGTTACTGCCCGGATAGATTTTCAACTGGTTCTAAGTAGAAACGGGCTCGTTGACTCATCTCCGCTACGTTTCTATTCGGACGAAGTGAGCGTATACATTGTCAAAGTAGTCGTAGCGAGTGGTTCGTTACGGGTCACTCGGACAGGTGTAAACTGGCCTTTAAGGAGACGGTGGAGTTTTAAAATTAGTTTTTTAAGTTTTTATGTTTTCAAAAAGAAATTTTAGACATATACATATTATGTATAACATCAGTTTATAAAATATATGTTCAAAATTTCAATTTATTTTAAATTAAAAATTTTGAAACAAATAATTAATTATTTTAATTAAAGATTTAAAATGCTCTTGCTCTCTAATTTTCAATATTTTTTCCTTTAAGTTAGTTATAAAGACTTAACAAAAGTTTATATCCGTTACTTAATCATCAGAAATATTTAAAAAGGATTTTTGTGAATTTATACCCAGTTTTCGGAAAAATGTCACCTTTTGCTAAATATTATCACAAGTTTAAACTTCTTTATAACCTCATATCCAAAAATGCATACACAGATCTACTGTAACATATAACAAGATAGTTTCTTCCAATATCATTCATTTTTAAGTAAAAATGTGGCGCATGGAGCATTTTCAAAACATACGAACTGCGAAAAAATTTGTTTTGAGCAAACCGGATTTAAAGTTTTCTTCAAACTTAGCTTTAATATATGGCCATGAGAAACAGCAAATTAACTTTAAATATGAATTTGTAAACACTAGATAACTTTCCCTATCATTTAACTGTTTTTAATCTCATAATATTAAATATGAAAAAATAAACATATCGTAAATTGGTATGTGATTCGAAGTTAAAGGTAGAAACAATTTATGCATTATATCCAATGAAACATTTAAAATTCACCCGCACCATATGTTTTACCTACATTTGTTACAATTACATTATCTTGCAATGCTTTACAATATTTTTTACTATTTCTGTTTTTTCCAAGCAGCTAAACTTCTCTTTTTGCTGTGGTTCAAGCAACGCTAATCACACCTTTTTTGCAATTTGTAGTGAAAACGAGTTTGTTTCCTCCTGTTCTACGCGCATAGCATTTACATAACCAAAGTTAAATTCATAGTTGTCAATACTGATACATCTAGCCTTTTTTAGAAATAAACACTTTTTTGGCAAATATATAAATTATAAAATCAGTAAATAACTGTTAAAATACACTTTTTTTGCATTTTCTCCAAAATTTAAAGGGTAAAGGTTTAGTTACGTATGTGGAATATTATGAGAGTAAAAAAACAAATTCAATATTTTGGTTGATTTTTAGCTAATTCAAAGTCCACCGTCCCCTTAAATGCTAGATGGGGCCAAAAGAACACATATATACATTCATAGACATGCACAACATAAAATATAAGTCAGATACGTTTTCGCCAAATAATAAAGGAAAGACTTAGTGTTTATATTAAGAGAAATGAAATTTTTGGCATGCTTCCCAACAACAGCTCTTAGTAAACTGTTAAAGAACTGCCGTTCGCTTTTCGCCGGAGCGCTGATTATTCGTTCAGTGAAGCGAATCGGTTTTTAAATCGGTTCCGCAGCGGATTGTCCATTTCTACTACAACGGCAATTGATGACTTCTCCTTGTTCCTTCGCGCACTTTCAGAGGAAGAGTAGGAATGTAAAGTAAATAAATAAATAAATAAATAAACCAATCCTCATAGTTCTCTTACGGTGCAACGGATGCAGAAGTACTTCAAGAAAGTAAGTTTAATTTTTCAACTATACATTGTTATCAGTTTCATTTGTTTACGCAGTATTAAATATTTAATACAAGCATAATGTTGCAAAGAGTAACAGGTGGCAACAATTGAAATCCAGTTAAAAACCTTAGCATATATGCATTTGCTTGATACTTAATAAATGACCCTTCTTCCAGTGCCTCTATGTCTCGTATAATAACTATAATAGAAGCTGTTTAGTTTATTGTACGAATCATTAATTCTATTCTTAAGTAGAGCAGTAAAAACTGCTATTGTTTACGAATATAATATTTCTACTGCGCTTTCTCATCGCTTTTCAGAACAGAGATCTGATGAATCTTTCCGTAAACCGAAATGGACCAAAATGAAGTAATCTTTATTTAAATATTTGCATTTACTTGTTTATAATTTGTTTTTCTTGTATTTTTGTTTTGTTATACCATTTAAATTTTATTAGTTTAGTTGTTGAGCCATTAGTTATACATTTTTACATAATACATATTTGTTTAAATACTGCATTTTGTAGAAGTGAGACAGAAAGGAGGGATGTATAAAAAATCATAAAACCACTAATTTTTATCAAAACATTTTATTAACTGACTTTAGTTAGTACTGAAAAAACATTTGGAAAATCAAGTGTGGAAAACAACATCTCCCATCTGGTATCTATTATTACTGTTGCATTTCTGAAAACGTTCTTGCAAGTTGGGCGTCTACTCTTACTAACATCGCTCTATTGATCTGGGCGACTTCCACGCAGATAGCTTCATTTGGAGCAGATCACTTAGATCTGCGCAACAGAGTTTGTCTGGATCTTTCCACATTTTCAGGTGTACATGTTGTTCATCTAGTCCTTGGCGGTTTTTTTGTTCATTAGTGTATCTCGTGTGTGAAGCGCTTTGACCCAATATAGGATAGCGTTATGAGTTGGAACAGCTTGTTTTCTATGGATATAGTACTTACCACCAGCTGAGTTGCTGTACCGCCTGTTTTATGATTATCAGCATTTGTACTCAATTGGTGGAGCATTCTATTATTGTTAAGCCTAGCCAAAAATTTCTATATAATCTTAAAATTTGTGGCGACGAGACTCAAGCTAAACTTCAGCGATAAGGCTCATTATTTTTGGCTGAACTGTCATGCACAAAAGCATGGTGTTCTATGACAGTGTTTCCAAATCTTGGACTTTTCTCAAATTTATGACTTTTGGCAAACTTGTGCTACTAAAATTTATGTCTATGAGATTTTACGAATTTTCTGCTACTTTATTATTTTCATGTGCTACGTTTTGTTACATAATGTTATATAATATATCATAAAATTGTATATTAAAATAATGTATATATTAAAATTAATTTTTGATAAAAAAATAATAATTTATTTATGCTTAAATAAAAGTTGGTAATTGATCGCAGTCCATGAAAGCATATGCCAATTTTCAGAACATTTTCTTGCTTTTCATTGATTATTTCGTTTAATATTTTGGCAATCTACGAATAGGATTGCAAAGTTTAAGTCAGATTCTAGCTGCTGTGATATAAGTGTTATATATATAACGATATATATCATTGTATCTACAAAATTTCTAGACATTATTGTTTTTATTATTTTCTTTATTGAAATTCTGTACAAAAAATATTAAAGGATAAATTTTACTTGTTTATTTAGTATCTCCGTCAACAATTTTTCTCATTCTTTTTTCCCTGCTAATAAATGCAGTTCAGGGGAATACAAACGTTTACAGAAAGCGAGAAAGAAAATAAAATATTTAAAAAATAACAATGTTGTAAATAATTTGAAAAATTAAAAACGAAAATATAGTAAAATTTGTTCTCGAGTTGCCTCTCTTTCGTTAAAATGCGATTTAAGTTTCTTTTCTTCGAACTCATTGGACCATAGATTATATTGCATAATTGACAGGTGTGCCAACTCCTTAGAAATAACAGCAATAAAACAAAAAATTGTGCAACACAATGTTTTGAACCTTAAGAATAATTCTGGCGATTTTATCGCTCTATTAGTGTTGTTCTTCAATCAGTCAGTCTGCATTTCGAAAATAATTACATGTTGGTCTTTGGCCTGCGCTCCATATAATATTTTAAACTTATTCTCCTGATTGTATTTCTAAGAGCTAAATAATTGAAATAACAATCAAAGCAACACAATTTTACTTAGATTTCTAAGTAACAGAATCAAATTTTAAATAACCATCAAGAATCAAATTACTATCTGTAACCAACGGAACATACAGAGACTTAACCTGTGATGATATGAGAGATCATGTGAGCTTACGAATCTATTACGTTACAAATTCACGTGATGTCTGACGTCACATGCTACATTTTGCAACTTTTTTTGTTCTTCTCTTACTGCCTTACCTAATAAACATTTCCGGCAATATAAACAAATAAACAACATTATAAACGATGCCAATCGTCCACCTCTCCATAGCTTCAAGTCACAAAGAAAAGAAAGAAAAGGCTAAGATTTCAATAACCTAAAGCCGCGTGCCGAATATCCGTCACTCCGTTAATGGTGAATTCTAATCATTTCAGAAAAGTTCGTTCTTTCACCCTGTGTGTGTTTATTAATTGAGTATTTTTTTTTTGGCTTTAGAGTTGTGATTACTTGGATTTTTATGTATTTTCTTATAGATCTTTTAATTAAGATCTTGAATTGTAGTGAGAGATTAAGAAGAACAAGATATAAGGGCAAAAATAGCGACATTTAACTCCTTTTGTCATTTAACCGTTATCTTGACAGTCTGAAATCTGAAGTCCTAGGAACGCTTTTTACGAAGTTACAAGATATATTTATCGAAGTGTTCGAGAAACATTTTAAATAGGACGGTGTAAGAGGCAATCAGTTAATTCATTTAGCTGGATAAACTACTATTCTTTGTCTATAACTTTATATTCAGTAACAGCAGCTTTAACCCTTTCCGGCACGCTACATTTTAAAGATGGAATTTCGACAGAAAAAGGTACGCAGTCTAATCAGGCCTAGAGGAGTCCACAGGTAAAAGTTTGTGAAGATAGCACTTATCGTTTTAATTCTGTGGGTGTGCCTGAAGCGGGCACACTGAATAAATACAACTTCGATAAGATTGCTGAAATAAGCATTGTTGGGAAGCGCGTAAAAGAGTAAGAGATTTTGCCTACGATTAAAAAACACTAGATTCTGAATACCCTAGCAGATTTAGCATTACCAAAGGTGTGCCACGGGAAGGTCTGCTGCTCTTCACGCCCTAAGAAGGTCTTCTTGGTTATATGATGATTACATGCGTAAAAATGAAAAAAAGTAACTTGAGTATATGATATTTACATTTCGTATTTACACTTTCGTCCGTTTTTTTTCATCGTGGTACTTTTCGATGAAAGTGGCATCACCTTTGAAAAAGGCACAACCCAACATTGCATGTTTTGCAGATGTACCGGGATCCGTATGAGATTCGCTGTCTGAAGGCAATTCGTGTAACACTTTCAGTGCTTCAGAAATATTCAGCCCTCTCCGATCCATTTCGAAAATAATTCAAAATCCGAAAAAAATAAACTAATATTATATCTACTATTATAAATTATAAATTAAAAAATAAAATTAAATAAACGTTTACAACTCAAAACTATCAAAACGTAGAGCCAACAAAACTTCTTTGAACGAAAGCGAAGGAGAAAAAGAGAACTGCTCTAGTGAAAAACCAAACAGCTAACGGATAACATTACCCCACGGCCTTCAGAAAATCACCCCAACAAATTCTTAGTTGATAATCAAACCTCCTCTCCTCCCCCCCCCCTAAAAAAGGGAAATGAAGCACAGATGTGGGCCCACCTTTCCATTGTGAATAAGCTGACTGAAGAGCTGCAGAGAAATAAAGATACAGTTGTTGGTCAGGTCCTAGTGCCTCAATAATCCCACTCTGGGCACACCTGATATTCGCCGTTCGATTTTAGGCAAGATTTCAAGGTAAAAATTTAAAACTGATATAGAATAAGGACATTAGCATGCAGCCAAAAAATAACATAGAAATTTATTTTCAAGCAATTCCTTTTATATCCTAAAAAATCTGGAAGATTTCTTTGAAAAATAAGGGTCTTTAAAAACTAAACATGGCTAAAATATATGGAATTGTTTGTGTTGTGTTGCCATCCAGTGTAAATAAAGAAGGATCAGAGTAACTTATAAATCCTTTTCAATCAATTTCTCTGTGAGTACAGAAGGGAATTTTTAGGCGCGCTCACACCGGGCACGTGTCGTAAAGGATTAAATCTCAGTGACCTATACACCCTTGCAAAAGTGCGAACAATGCTGGGGATCTGAGAGTTCCGTTGCCTCTAAGGATAATTTTGTCTACTTTTGTTTTTATATTTAGGTTATTTGTAGCTGATATTTTTGTTGCATTAACTGTGATTTATCTAAATAAAGATTCAATTTTTTTTTGTTTCATTATCATTAAAGAGATGTGTCTAAGCCCGTTACATGCAATAATATAAACGAACATTTACTGTAATTTAGGCTAAAATTTTTCGCTGTAGTATAACTTCAAAATATTTATTGTATTTGCGACTGACCATAGAAGGATAAGAAATTCATGAGTGTGGACACCTCACAAGTTGCAGTCTTCGAGCTATTACGAGGTATGAGACGAAATGCTCTGACATTGCAGGAACAATAATTTGTTCAGTAATGCTTCCACTTAACATTACAGGGGCAATGAACTTGTTCAGTATGCCTCCACGTAAAATTAGAAGAGTGGTAATTTCATGGCCATGTCATAGGATTTTAGCGACCTGCATTGTGACTGTTTTCAAGGATTATCGAAATCAGGCGGCTGAAGAACCAACGAGCCTTTAGTTTCTCTAATATCACCTTCAACTATAACGAATCAGATGACGTAAAATACAACCGAAAATCTAAAAGGGAGTGACTTATTCAATCTGCAAACAATTTCAGATAGAATAAAATCACAGAACCCTGTAAGACTCGCAACTAGGGAGGTTTTTGCCGTTAGAAAGATTCTCACATAGCGTGGACAGTAACTTGATTTAAAAATATTTGCTTCTATGTTCTTTTGTTCAGTATTAGCTGCCAGCTGTTGTTATTATATTCTTAAGAGAGATATTCGTGAATTTATAACAACTATATTTTTAGTCCAAAGTGCAGAAACTTACATATAACCTAATCAAAATGCAAATCGGTCAGCCACCAATCATGAAATGTAGTTGCCCCATTAGGGCAACACCGACTCCAACAATATTTTAGGATTTTATTTTAGATGCTGTGACAATTAAAATTTTGTATAGTATACTTTATTTTAAATTGAGGCAATTTTTTGTTTGTGAGTTTATTTTTAAATTTCGTTTTATGTGGATTACTTCTATCAATCAGATGTTTTCTGTAACTGATGGATAACTGTTAATTCTTCAATATTCGTGCGAATTTACACATAAACTTCCCGTGCGGTTATTTTGTACATCACATATAACTTTGGGGAATTAAATTAATGTTCCATAAGAATAACTTTGTGTAAAATACAACTATGATGTAATAAAGTGTTATAAAGTATCCTTAATTATAGTAACAAATGTCAATACTCAAGCAATGTAAATTTGTAATATGCGTATATCTAAAGTTTTCTTCCATGAGTTTATATACAGTGAAAATGAATTAAATGAAGCAAAAAATAGTAGAAAATATTTCGTGAAATAAAGAATTTTAAATATCCATTAATATACACATAAACGAACTAAAACAATTATTCAGTACCCATTTTTCAACCGTTTTACGAAGCACCTCTTGACAATTTTTGTAGAGTATTCTTTGTGCAAACGTGTATGCTGGAAGCATAATCTTCAGAACTAATACGGAAAACACAGCGATCCCAAAGTTTTGATTGGCCCGTTGGAATTTTACTTTTGCTCCATATAGTTTTTTTTTTTTTTTTTTAAATTACCTTGCAATCCGTTTATCGAAAGTGGCAAACTGGCTAACTCAATCCTTTCTTCTAAATAGCATCTACAAGATCCATCGCCAGATTTTTTTCGAAACGCCCTCCTGATATGCTCGTGGTTTCTGTTGTTAGAAATGTACAATATTTATGCATTTATTCTAGGAATTTTTAACAGGCGAAACGTAAAAAGAGGCCAACTGTTTGTTCTTCTTGAAAAAAGGTAGCTTTCACACATCTGGGCAACTGAATCAACTCCTCTGTATTTTAAATTATAAAATGCCCTATTTTGAAGCATAATGGAAACACATAGAGATTTAGACAATTCCTAATTATCTAAATTATCAGCAGAAAAAACCTTAGTTTTTATGATTTTCTATTCTATATCAGTTGTGGGGAGGTTATACATTGACGATACTGATATTTACGGAGATACATTGACGATAAAGTTTACTTATTTCGCTTTAGAACAAATTTTAAGTTCGAGACCTTAAATAGGAAGAATAAACAAAAACAAAATTATATATTTCAATTAAAATAGAGAAAAGAACAAGTAATAAATAAAACCTTTAAAATAAATAGTACTTATATCTTTTTATGTATTCCTGACACCAGACAGACAGAGAGACTTCAAATAAAAACCGCTTCATTCAACCTCCGAATGTCAAACGAATGAAAGCAACAACTTGCTTCTCTCACTTATTTTTCTCAAAATAATTAGGAATTGTCTAAATCTCATGTGTTTCCATTATGCTTCAAAATAGGGCAAACCATATTTTTCCTAAAACTTAATAAAAACCCAAAGAGACCCAGTAGCATTTCATGCAGTCAATCTACTCCCTGCAGCAGAAAAAATTTTAGAAAAAGCCATTGCTGGCAGAATACGCCAATACAGGAAATAAACATATATAGTGAGCCAGAAACCGTATGATTTCAAATACTTAAAATCAACACTACACGCAACCACCAGTCTTCAAGATATTATACATCACAACAGAATATCCAACCAGTATTCAGCCTTCATGTGCATGGACTTGAAGAGCGCATTCAATTCTGTGTGTTATTTAGGTGTTCTAAAAGCATTAAGAAACATGAAATACTCAAAGAATATTTTCATAGGAATAGCAAATCATTTTGCAAATAGATGTAGCATTATCATAAATAACGATCTGACGAATACTAACTGAAAGAAAACAATCAAGAGGACATTCAACGAGAATAACATAAATGAAAGGAACATATGAAGATGATCGCATTTGCAGATCATGTAACCTTTTTTGTCAAAAGAATCTCAAGGGATATACTGGAGAGCATTCGTAGAGATATCCTCTCAAAATTAAATGATTTTTACAGTAAATAATAGCTAATCACTTCGGAAAAAATCAAACATTATTTTAATTCCATATGTTGTGTAGATTTATTAATTACTATTTTACAGTGCTTATTAATTTTATTAATTTACAGTGAATAGTAAAATTTTAATGTTCATGTTAGAGATGTAATTCTTAAATTATACTGTTGCTAAATTATTTCTTTTGATTTGGGTAAAATTTCTTGAAGTTAGCAGAAAAAGCTTACAGCGATAGCCTGTTTTTGCGTTCTCACGGGAGGAGAATTTTGGGGTCAAGGGTCAGCGACCAGCTGCATTTTTTCGTCCCCTTTTCTTGCGGGAACGAACATGTGTTTTTCTCTTTCAAAGGCGATCCGCTTAGGGGCGTCGATTCATGATAGAATTATGAGGGTGCAAAAATTTGGGATCTGTCTGAAGAGTCGCATCGTTAACAGATTTACTACTTTGTTTTTGAGTTCGAAAAATAAGGGGCTTGTCATTGTGAAAGGATAGGACTGACCTTCTTAGAATTTTGTTGGGTATTTATTGGTCTGTTCCTAGTGATTAGGAGGGTTACTGTTTTGTGTAGCATTGGTGAGTTTTAATTTTATGGATTTTTTTAACCAATAGTAATTATAGAGGCGGTGCACTTTTTGAGCGTAACGAGGTTTTAAATTTGGTCGCTCCCGTGGCGAGAGGAGACTTTTTCAAGATTTTGTCAGATTTTAAGAGTCCTTTTTGAGGGGAGAGAGAGGGCCCGGCGGCCCCTTCTCGGGGTTGTCCGTGCGAGAATTGGCCCGAGAACGATGCGGGCTCCCATCGTATCGTCGTCGGCGAATCCTTTCTGAAGGTCTGCGGCTATGTCCTATTCTCACTGATGTTTTTTCCTTGAGGAAAAATAATGTGTTTTAAATGCAGATTACTGTGACTTGCACTTATCTTCAGCGAGAACATCATTCAGAAGTCGGTGGGCTTTCACATACAGATTACTGCGGTTTCCATTTTTCTTTGTTGAGGACATCATCGAAATGTTGGTGGACATTCATGCTAAGTTGGACCTCCTTGAATGCAGAAGGACTATATCCATGAGAAAGGTTTCTACAACAGAAGAATTGACTATTTGGTGCGGCAGTGATGAAGAAAGATTTTTGAACTTCTTTTACGTGCGTTTCGTAGACAATTAGGGAGACGAAATCTGGGCAGGAATTTTTCTCCACCGTGAGGTGATTATTTTTTTGATTTTGTATTAAATTCTATATGTGTCCTCAAACTTATTGCCCTTAACTGATTTAGGATTTTGTGAAATCGATTATTAGGAAAAACTTCATCTTTCACTTTACGAAAATTGATTTAAAATATTTGTATATGTAGTGTGAGTTTAAATGCTTGAGTAACCTTCTAAGATTAATAGAAAGTGTAAATTGTTTCATTAAGATTTTGGTAAGATTTGGAAATATTTAAAGAAATAAAAAATGTTTCAGACTACTTAAGTATGGTTCAGTGATAATTACGAAATTATTGTAAGATACGTAATTAATAATTTTGAATACAATATTGATTATGGTTTAGATTGTCGCATGAAGAATTGTGAGTAATTTTTAGTAAATGTTTGTAGGGGTAGTCTGGCCAGCTATTCTGAATGGATAATCTTTTGGAATATTAAATAAATGTTTTTATTTGTTTTACTATTGTATGTTTTTTGTGTTTTTTATCTTGTGGTCTACTGTAGGTCACCCATGTGATCCTTTCGGAAAACATGGTTAAACTTCCATTCGAACCTGGGTAGTTTATTGCGAGCGTAGGAGAATTTAATGTTATTTATGACTATACGATCAGATATATTAATTTAACTGGTGTTTTGACTTCTTAGTGTGTGAGATTTATTTCTCCCTGGTGTTTTGAACTGTTCTGTGTTTTACTTTTACGTGTTTGCGGCTATCTCTAAGGATGTATTGAAATTTGTGTGTTTACAGGAAGCAAAGCTGATTAATTAGTTTAGTGAGAGATAGTATGTTATTGATTTAGTGTCGGTAATGCATTTTACATGAATATTAATATTTTGAGTTAACAAAACACCAGGGAGGATTTTTCATTTCATTGAACTTAAGAGTTGAGAGTTGATATGATAAAACTTAATTTACTGTGTTGAGGATTTATGAAAATTTAATATAGCTTAAAGAATTAATTAATTTGTTTTCAAACACCAGTCTCTATGATTTGGTCTGATGAACAATTTATATTTTTTATGAGAATTGAGTTTTTTTTTTCACGGCACCAAGAGAGGTTGAGAATGCAAGTTAAAATTAAAAATTAATAATAACACGCAAATTTCTCTTTTCACAACAGATATAACTATACAACGCCACAAATATGGATATAACTAATGCTAAACAAATCTATAATCAAATAAATAAATAAAATAAAAAATCTGGAAGCTTTCAGATTTTACATTACGCCCAAAGGGACGTTTTTTAACGTTTCATTTTTTACCTTTATTTATTAAATGTCGCAGCTTTCGCAAATGAACCATAAAATACAATTCAAAAATATTTTCCCGTACAGTGTTGCCATTGCTCCCTTTGAAATCGTTGAGTTTTTTAATAACAATTGTTTTATCAAAAAGTGTTACAAAATATGAAATCGGTAATAAAACAAATTTCAATTCCAAATCAGAGCTTCCAGATACCTATATTCGGTGTAGAGTTAGGTCATTCAAAATTGGATGGCTCTAGGTATCGTTGTTTTATCACAATGCGAGAAACATACATATATCTATGCAGATTCTTCATTATTTAATTTCTTTCAATATAACACAGGACTGTAATATTTGATGGCAACAATTTGAAAAGTGAATCGACATTTATAGTGAACCAACGCAAAACGCCAAAACGAAATTAAGATCCCCTCCGGGCTAACGCCCTTTGGGCTAAAGCGTTGTGCAATTTCAGATGTACTGAAATTAATCCATCATTGTCGAAGTGATTAACAACTATTTATCCTCGTGCGGGTTTGGCTCCACATGGTTTAAAATGACCTGAAAGAATTTCTAGACAATTTTTGACCAAATACATGAGAAACCTTAGGCAAATAGAATCTGGTTAAGAATGTACACTATGAGTTTCTCTCTTGCAAAGAAACGGACTGTTCTTATTTTCAGATGCTGCTGCTTTGCTTTTTTTCTCGTCAATTTAAATTTAGTAGATATCTCTTACTTTGCATTTAAGTAATTCTTCTTGTTATTACAATTAATATGTTGTTTCGTAGAGAGTTTTACTTATAAATTTAAAATAGTAAAGTGATTTCTTTAACAATTTTTCGTTCAGTTTTAAGGAAAGCTTTAACGTACTATTAAAGATAATTATTATCTTCTGCTTCGACTGAGAGTTCTGCTCTGCATGCATTTACCAGATGCTATTCATAAAACATGCATGTTTTCTCAAATAGCTGCCCACCAGTGGCCAAATGTTAATGTCGCTGGATACTGCTGATTTAATTTGGATTCGATTCCAGGCAATCGAATCTGCTTGAATGTATTCGTAGTTTTCCCTGTGTGCGACATTGATACAAGCCAGGGCTTAGTATACTATGTTCACAGTAAGTGGCTAACTTGTGGTTATAAACGACTTTAGGCTTAAGCTATGATGTCGTTCAGCCTGCTTAGGAGTATGTAAAGACCCGTTCTGACGAATCGAATTCCACAACCAAACCTTCTCTTCTTCTTTGAATCAATGTCCTATAGCTCTCCTAGTACATTTTTCCCCAATAGCCAACCTTTTATCATTAACAAAAGATTAATCGCTATAAGGAGGAGTACTTTTTTTTTCATTTTTGTGTAATAAATAGTATGTTTTTAATTCAGAATTTTCTGCTTTTAGGGAAGAACACGTTTTTAGCAGGGTTTACGCATATTTTGGCTGGAATGCAGATCATTTAAGAAACGAGTCAGGAATTTTTTGAGAAAATAACTTCAAAATTAAATGCATGGAAAAATCTTGCATATTTATAACTAATTGAGGAGAAAAACATGTAAAAATCGAAGACCTAAAATTAATTAAATTATGAGTTTTTCCTTCTCCCCTTTCTCCTCAGATGATATCGCTTAGAATCGATTTTGTAAACTAATGACATTCCAAGCATTACGCTATGAAAAATAACCTTTTTACCAAAGACTATGATTTCTTTTGAATAACGTGTATCATTTTTTCACCTCTCAAATTTCTGTCTATGTATAGCCATGTTGTTCTCGACAGTTCATGTATCAGTCAAAACGAAACGGAAATGTTATTCAGCGATATTTTGAATGTATATTTTTTGTGCTTTTAGTTTATTTAAGAATAACATGAATATTTAAATAATTGAAATATTTCTTTTTCCTCTAAAAATAATGTTAATCGTAAATTTTATTATAATTTTAAATCCGATAGTATGAATACTGTAACCATATTGTGACATTTGATTTAAGCTTTACTTAAAGTTTGCTTTAAATTTATCCTTTCCGGTGTGAGTTTAATCGTATACTCTCTCAATCAAGAGTACAATGCAAATTTTTAGTGCAAGCTCCATACATTATATGATAAGGAAATCGTTATTAGTATGATTAAGTAGAATTTTGGAAGCTCAGCTTATCTTAAAAATTTCGCGTTCAAACAAAAGTAAACGTCTAGCGTTGGCAATGTTGAAAGCTGGTATTTGTTGAAAAGTAAGTCTCTGTGTGTGTGTTTTTTGACTCAGCTAGTATTGTAGCATCAGCTAGAGTTCCTGGAGTTTTAGCTCAGCTAATATATAACCAAGATGCTGTTAGTAAGAAGTGGAATTCATATTTTTTATTTATTATTTCAAGTTTAAACTTTACATTTTGAGTTGTATTTCGTGTCCAAAGTAAACATTAAGGAAATGTGATAATTTCCTAACATGCAGAAGTAGCTTTTAAAGATTAACAAGTGGTACATGCAGTTTTGGTTTATTGAGATTGCGGCAAAGCACACTAGGGCCATCTGCCTAAGGGGAGGGATGCCTTCGTGGAGGACGTCCTAGGTGAAACTCGCTCATATACTCGTTAGACACAGGGGAAATCCATTAAAACATCCATGTAGCCAGCTCGTTCGCCTGGAATCAAACCCAGGTGGAACTACCAGTGTTCAGCGACTTTACCTTTCAGTCGCTGGTGGTCAAAGCAGTTAATTTTGCAGTTAGATAACTGGAGTTTTTATAATTGTGATATAGAAAATGAACAACTTAAAGAATTCATGAAATGTAGCGCCAGTTTACAGTTAGTAGGTATTTTAATAAAATGAATTGTCTTAACAAAACTGAGCAGCACTTAGACCAATATATTATCACTACCAATTACGAACACAGTACTAAAATTCTTAATAATTTTGAAAAATAGAAATATCATTTTTAACAAAACCTTAAACTGAAACTTTGATATATTTCATTTCGATAATACAAAACCTAACTTCAAAGAATTGAATAATGAAATCAAGGCATTCAAAAATAAATTCACTTTTACTATTATTAAAAAAGCGAAGAACAATTTAATATTATTTAAGAAAATTCTATCAAGGAGTTATTGAAAAAAAATTTAAAAGATGAGATCACATACAAAATTCTTTAAAGCAAACATGCATTATTATCACTATATCACCTGTATAGCAAGAAGTCATCATTATTTCCATAAAATGTAACAAATGTCGTGTAAATCTTACTGTAGTACGTTTTTTGTTCATTTATACCGCCCAATTTCCTAAATATACAGTAAAATTTTGGTTCTTAGATTATGGATTTAATAACTGAATAAAAAGGCTTCAACAGTATTTTAAAGAAATTGTTGGAAACTATTTAAAAATTGCACTGATAAAAATATATATCACAACTGAACTATTAAAAATATAATACCAGAAAACAAATGATAAAGAAGCAAAATTAAATTAAAAATTTAAACGGCCCGAAAGTGGCCGAGCGGTAAAGCCACTAAACACTGGTAGTTCGTCTTGGGTTCCATTTCAGGCTAACAAGCTGAGTGGAGGACATTCAAGTGGTTTCCGGTGTAACGGTGGCCACCTGTGTTGTGTAGCAATTCACTTAATTATTAAGTTTGACTTAAGAATTAATTTTTATTATTATTCTAAATTTATGCTACACAATTATTTTATTTAATATTCTGTATTTATATTTGCTTTGGCTTAATTTTAATTAGGGGTTTTTGGTACTTAAGATTTGTACGCATCTTCCACTTGTTTCTCGCAAACGCGTTGAAACACACAATGGAATTGGGTGCTATTCTACGTAATACACTTGATTTAATATTACTTAAGTTCATCCTTTATTAATTTATATCACTGGATGCAGAAAAATTAGCCTTTTAATTTAAGATCACTTTCAAGTTTCTAGCTTTAACAGTTTTTAAGTTACAGTCAATTATTTAACTAAATTTTTACACTTCGCGAGGAAAAGGTCTTGGGGGGGGATTGAAAAAAGTCGCACTTGTAGCTGGATTCTAACGCTTTGCTTGAGAATTTCCGGTGGGTTCGTTTGGGTTTGTAAATTTTTTCTCACACCTGCGTTGGATTCTTCGCATTTCCTTTGGCGTGCTTGGCGAGATTTGAATTTGTGTTTAGTTCAACACCTCGGAATTTGGAAGATTTTTGCAGGGGTTTGTTCGGGGTGTGGAGTTCTGGATTTTTTCACCCTGTGTAGCGCGAATTGGCGAGATTTGGTTTCCTGACTTGACAAAAAGCCGGTGCAGGTGTCGTTCCTTCTCTTTTTTTGGCCTGACTTGACGCTGTTACTTCCCTGCGTGCTCTGAGCACGGGTTTTTGTGCAGGTTTAAGGGCGTTATTCATTTAGGAAGCGGGACATTCGCTCCCACTATTCTTGTTTAAAATCTGTACTTAACAATAAGTAGCTCTGGCTTCGGTCTTATCAATAAAATATTTTCTTGTAATACATTCTTCCCAAAAGGGCTGTTTGCCCCTCAACATAATCCTAAAAGAATTGAAATCTTCGAGTCTACATCAGCATAATTTGCTTCGCGGTACAACTGCGGACGACTGCCATGGTATGGTTTTCATCTTGATTGGTTCATCTGCTTTTGATCCTATTTGCTTCGCTGTACAACTAGGGACGACTGCCATGGTCTGGGTTTCATCTTGATTTGTTCCTGCGTCTAGTTTGAGATGGTGATGATTTCCGGACGGCATCTGAAGGCTGCAGCAACCATGCCGGCTAGCGTTTTCGACATAGGCCCAAGATCCTGAAAACACTCGCTCGCTGGTGGTCCATTACCGTCTACGCCTGGAGCCGTCGATGGAGTTTTCTGGAAGTTCGGCTGTGTATAGGTTCAGCTAAGTTTCCTTTAATCGTTTCTTTTCTTAACTGGGTTTACATTAATTAATAGAAAAAAATGAATTATCCTAATTCGTAACTTACTATTTGTTTTAATTAATTGTTAGAAGGGATCTCCCTATCTGGAAAATGGTAAATTTTCTGGCTGAGTTTTTTTTATGAGTTTGTTTAAAAATTTTTTAAATTGTTAAGAAATTACAAATTTTGTTTTATTTGGTGAACTACAAAAATGTTAAGTTAAGGTATATAGTAAAACTGTACTAACTGAGTTTAAGAAATTAAAAAAAAATTGGAATAGAATTTTTGCTCCTTGTTAATACTCTAATTACCTTAAGAAGGTAATTTTAAGTTGTTAGGAATAGCAGATTTCTTTTAATTCCCTGTGCAATATACGTTCTTAAATTTAAGATTGTTAGCTTGTTATTATTCTTTATTTTGTGCTATATTAAGGTGGAAGAACTTAATAATTGTTAAAGGAAATATTTGTTATGAATTTTATAAATTTTAACTCAATGAAATAGTAATGCTTAATTAACACTTTTAGAAGTTTTAAGTTGTTATTTTAAAACTACAGAATTTGTTGAAATCCAATATTAATGTTTGAAATAGTGGTCATGAATTTTATAAATTCCAACTCAATGAAATAGTTATGCTTAATTAATTGTTATAGAAGTTTTATGTGGTTTATTTTAAACTTGGCAGAAATGTGTTGAAAAACACATGTTTATGTTTCATTGTTAAAAGAAAAAATTTGGTACAGTTATCTTAAGTTATTTTCATACCCCGGGGTAGTAAAGGGATTAGTACTAAAATTGATTTTTACAAAATTTTGACATGTTTAAAAAAAATAATAAACTCTAAAGTTTTTTTGAAAGTTATTACTGATTTATGTCTTTCCTTTTTGATACGTTAACACAACATTGATTCACTAGCATCAAGGTTCTTTGGGTTGTTGACATAGTATTTAAAACTACACAACGCAATGGTAAAATTTGTTTATTTGTAGTCAACTCCATTTTAGTTGGCACTTAACACCAGTTAGGTACTTCCATAATGAAATGGCCACCACTTCAGACCTTTATAGTGCCACGAGGCTAATAGCTATTAAATAAAACGCTCGGCAATTAAAAAAATAGCTTCGGTGCAAACCAGTTATTCCTGCACGAAAGCTTTAATCCCCTTAAGCAGATAACAATAGCGTGCTTTTTCTATAATCAAAGAAACAAAACCAAATCAGAAGTTATTCTGCTATGACTCCGCATATTTATAAGCCTCTTTACAGCTGGAGGAAATTTACAGTTGTCTCGATGAAATTTTTAAATTTTTATCCTAGAATTAATGAAGCTATTAAATTAGGAACTTGCACCATTTCTCTCCGTTCTGCACTTTTTTCCAAATTTTATTAAATTTCAAGGCAAACGGGCTGGCTGCGCGGGCATTTTCGCGGTTTTCTCCGTGTGCAACGTGCATACGAGCCAGTTTTCTCTCGGAAATCTTCCACGAAGGCATCCTTCCGCTTGAGCAGGTAACCCATGTGTGCTTTGCTATAACCAAGTGAACGAAGAAAAATATCTGACGGATGATGCAGAATTTTTAAATGAGCTTAAACGCTTAAAAAGAAGCGCAAAAATCATAAAATTTTTCAAAATTAACTTGCAAAATTGCACCTGCGGGTATAACTACCACTTAATTATAAGTTGTTAATATACGTCATAGGTTACACTTAAACCCCAACTAGAAGCACAGACTGGAAATTTTGTCGCAACTGATTTAAAAGAGAGATTTGCTGTCCTTTGCTTGCGTGGTCACTTTTTAAAAAGTGTTATTTTCCTCATCGACCCTCTGTTATTAAGTTTATGGCTTAGTATTTTTTATACTATTATAATTTTTGAATTTATAAATATAAAGATATTTTGAGAAACAAAATGTCATAATTTAACTACCCAAATGTTCCATTTTAATTAATGTGACACACTTGGTATACTAATGCGATTTTTTTAATATTTGCCATAGAATTGCTTAACGTAATTCTAAAACAACCTCTTTCAAAACAGCTCAGTAAATAATTAACTTGATTAACGTCTTTTCTACTAACTAAAGAGTCAACAATTGTTTGCAAACGACTTTAATAACATTGAAACAATAAGAATAGTGTTGGTTCTGTAACAACTTTTATTTGGGGATATTTCTCCTCAATGTTTTTTAAATTCCAAAATTTTGTTTGCACATCAATATATTGAATAATAAACTTACTCGACATTCCTACTCCATTGCAATCTACTTATCTTGCATCATAATATCAAGAACAAACATTTCGAAATTCAGTGGTCGCATGAGCCATGCCGACACGTTCAAATTTGCAATGTCTTTGAAACGAACATTATTCTTCTTTTAAACTTTTTAAGCGACTTGTTTATAACGATATATCGTCTAATTAAATTTGGCGTTCTTCGCGTTTTCTTCTTTTCGCATAAAAATCTTTAGTTTTAAAAACTAGTATGGATTTAAACTATATTAAATATTTTTTTGTGTATTTTGCTATTGTATTAATTTTATAACATTTTTTTATTATATGACGTGATTTTATATCAATAAACAAGTAATTATCAATTTTACAATATAAATAATTCTTTTGTAATCAATGTGTTCTTCGTTACATTCACAATTACCCGTGCATATTCGGCTATCGATTCCAGTCGATGTCTTGATCATCATTGACCCCCTATCAAATTTCATCGAACCCCTAAGAGGACAATACCAACCCTGTTGTGACCCCGGGTAAACATACTGTTTTAAACTATTTCTTATTTGGTAGTAGTTGTTTTTAATTGCATAAAAATGTGTCATTATCTTTTAATAACTAGTGCACACATTTCCTATTCAAGCTCTTACATGGCACTCTGTGACGAAATCTGTTCAGTGCAAAATATTCTTGCTCTCGTTCCCGCTACTATTTGATTCTTTTATTAGACAGAACTTTTGATTTTAAAAACACATAAGAACTATAAAATCGAGCGAACTAACTTAACTATTCTTGGGCATGAAGGTGCGCTATCTAGTCGATGGAACAAATTTTTGTTACGGCTGTTACGACATCTTATTTATCTTGACGATCTTTATCGTAAATGGTTGGCACTTCCGTGCTGTAAAATGGTCTTCGTGCTTCGTCCTATTATTTCTACTGCTCCCACTTTCTGATTTTTATCAAAATATTCCAGTTATATCATGGATCGCTTTCTTTTCTCGGTAAATAACGAAATTATGATTTTGGAGCAATATGAAATCTAGAAAGAATTTACATAATTTTTTTCACGTTCCAAAATATTTGCCAACTATGACTTTATTCAGAATACTACTTCAGTGATATAAATGAACACTCGTGTTTAAGCTATTTCATTTCTTTTCATGGATAATGAGGAATTTGTTTTGCCATAAATTCGAACGCAAAACGCATAAAAAGCAAACCGGCAGCGCAGTGAGTATCGACGAAGAAATGGTCAAATACAGTGCTTTTGACGAAAATTCGGTTTCTTACATAGCTTCAAGTATTTCGACACGATTTCACGTGAGAAGGCAAAGTAAATATTGAAATGGGAACTCCTACAACCGTCACTGCTGGGGAAAACCCAGAAGTTATAACAATTGTTTATGCTTGATATAACAGTGCTTCCATTACCAGTTTGAACATTCAAACGTTATGTAACGCCCGACCTGTAAAAGATACCACAATTTTTCTATTTCCCTAAGCTACAGAAACTGATATTCCTAGTTCTAACACCATCACAGACAGAGGTATATGAAATTTCACTGGATTTCTGTACCCGAAGAGAGATGCAAATTTATCCCCAGTTATCGAGCATAACCGATTAACAATGAATTCATCAAGAAAATTATCGCTGACGTAGGCATCTGTAATACAACTTAGATACGCCGCATGATCACTGAAGGTTTCTACGATATTACCGTTACCGGTGCTGATTACACGGAGCACCCATAGCTCTCTTTGTTTCTAAATGAAACATGTTTCATTCCTTCATCGACCCTGAACAAATAAATCTGAAACTCTTCATTCGGAGAATTCCACCTTCGACTGAAATATGTGAAATTATGGAAAAAAAGTGTTATCTGCAAAGGTTTACGTATTCTTTACATGTCACAATTTATCTGAAGAGCAGTGGTGAGAAAACTAAATTACTGATGTTCCTAATTACAGAGGAAAAAGTCTAATAAATCCCGTCAGATCATTAATCACACAAATTTATAGAATCTCAAGATAATGGTGAAATTTTTATTAAGGCGTGCAATCCATTTCGTTGTTAGAGTTAGAGATTTTTAGTTACAATCTCCTAGGTAACATTACTCGCACTCTGACTGATACGGTGAAAATTACTTATCCTTTAACTGCGATTTAGATACGATTTAGAAAATTTAGAGAGGGATTTAGTTACCAATCATGTTAAATTTTGGCTTGTCCATACTGCAAATTTTCATAGATATAAGGCTTTCCTTAACAAGAAGAAAAATGAACCGTAAAAAACCTATCAGTAAAGATTTGTTGTCAAAATATCCCATACAACTGCCCTAGCTCTTACCGCTATTCCTTGTCATACACCTGATAGCCTCGTGGAAGACAGAAAATTATTTCAAGACTTTTATATTTCAGTTTCGTTTATCAAATTTTCAAATATCTCTGATTTAGGAAACCTGATTCCAGGACTCAGTGTACAGAAATCAACAATAAGCGAGCAAACCAGTATGCGATTCTAGACAAGCCCAGCATAGTGTCAGTTTTACTACCTAAAATATGATTCATAATAAATAGTATCTTCAGCTCAGAGTCCTTCTAAGAATAGACTTGCACAACTCATTTGTTATTTTTGCTTGTGATCTTAACGCGAGGTCCAATCACTTCTGCAATTTTCTACAAATTTTCCGTCTCATGTATTACTGATTATCTTCCCATAGTACTCAAAAACAAAGTGGAATTTTCCCTCGACCATGTTACAGTCTTACTGACCTCGGCAGTTGCAGTACACACAGAAAGCTTTGCTGACTGGATTCAAAATCACATGCACGCGAACCTTTCAGATCTCAAACGATTTGTCAACTTGGTCATTATTACTGACAACATCAATGGCTGTAATTAAAACAGACCATACTAATGAAATCCATCACCTTCCGGTAGAATTGTAAAGATTACAGTAGAGATATATAAATTTTTAAGACGTACAGGAAGCACTAACAAAATTCTACATGCCCGAAAGTAAGGCAGGCAGACTTATGCTAATTAAAACTGTTACTGATAAATGTGAGAAAGAAAACTAGAGCATAAACTTGCAAATGTAGATAATATGGGTTGCTTTATATGGGGTAAATTTGCATTTAAGTGAAATTTCATCTACGATAGGCCTTTAAAAACAGAAAATAAAGTCGCATATCCCAGTGCTAAAAAGGTCCAAAATTGTTTTTGAAGAGGAAGAAACGCAATTCTGGCTGAAGCTTTTACCAAGTAATCTACAGTTTGTAAATGAAACAGACTACACGATCGATACCGGGATTCATACGACTTAGGTGATTAAATATGTGAAACCATTTTATATTGACCATTATATATATGAATTAAAATTATATACTGGTAATTAATAAAAAGTACGATATTAAAAATTCAGATGAGTATAATGAGATTGAAAATGCTATGCTCTGCATGTTCCTGTACAATTTCTTATCTTATGTGCAGTTTCTTAAGTTTGCTGATCTTGAACTTATACCTAGCCCTATATTATTTTCTACGCCGCTGAAATCTTCTATGATTTATATTCCGTAGAAAACATGAAGCTTCCCCCAAACGAACAGTTCGACTCTTCTGAATTTTTATTAAACCAAGCTCTTAGAGCAATTGAAATTGAACATATTTTCTGCTGCACAATATGTATTACGTTTCTTGTACTAAATGTGGTGAAAACTTTATATAGCATCCGGCATAAGGATCTCATTTTAAAGTTTGATACAGAAATTATTTCTCTCATCTACTCAATTTTACTTAACAGAAGCTTTGTAGATAAATAAAGCAACTTTTCAGTTAGACCATTCAGAGCTGTGGATCCACTGAGGTTGATACGGCTCCTGAATATTTTTTTTATCTACAACATTCTCAAACCGGAAAATGATATAAAATTTTTTTCGTACTATGCTGAAACAACCAAATTTCAATGTAGCAAATCACACAAGAATATAGATGCTTCTGATTGTTTTCAGTTCTATGTTCCTACAGCTTGAGACAACAAGAAATTCCCTTTAAGAGAAATATCTTTATTGTATATCTTTCTTGAATGATTTGTAGTTTTTATAGGATAACAGAAACGTTTGAGAATTGTAAATAATGTAAAGAAAGCAAGTACAATATTTAATTTAATGGTATATAAAATTATAAGCTTTATACATAAAGCGAAATAATATACAGAATATCTCATATATCCACAAAGAAATCAAAATTTCATATGCCTGTAAGAAAGAACTAGTTTTCAGGCAATATCTTATGCGAAATTTATTCTTTTTGAATAATGGAAAGATACGTATAATCAGTGATAACGTATTTTAACAACAGAATTTAATCGACATATAATATCTTATGGGTAACAAAAAGAGGTGTGCAGATATTCTTCCCAGTATCATTACAACATAGGGCTAAGAAATGAAAAAGGAAATATTTTGAAGAAAACTAAGTTAAATAGAAAATATATTGCACGAAACGGTTTCGTTTTGATCACATGGAAAAAATGAAAAATATTATTTTCTTGATATAAACGTTTCTCGAAAACTACGGAGTAGAAAATCGTGGAGGAAGTTATTAAAAAACTTCGTCGTGATAGTTGTGGCTCTAAGATTGCTTTAGAGCAAAAGATATAGAAAAAAGGTTTATTTTTTCTTTTCTTCTTATTGCTTTTGAAAATACAGGAAAATTTTTCTTCTGTTGATTGAAGAGGTAGGTGAAACTCTCGCCAGTGAATATTGCTTAGTTATTTTTTTAATAAATTTCTTTCCCGAATTCGAGAAATTCTCTTAAATGCAGGCATGATAGATAAGGAGACCAAGATGCTGTAAATCGGAGAAGAAGAAAAGTGCTATACGGCCATATCATAACTTACATTTCAACACATCCCACAGATAGTCACGAAATAAATAAAGGAAGGATATATCGAAAGCTGGGATTTTTCTGACCGTAAGGTTATATAAGAGCCATAACATAAATCATAAAAGACTCGTTGACAAATATCTTTTTCTCCAAAGAGTTTATAGTTTGTACCTTGTATTATATGATCAATGAGAGGTTTACTACGATGATGCATATAAGTGAAATAACTTGACGATCAACCCGGTAATAAAATTCTATTCAGTTGCAATTCTCTCAGTTTAGGTATACCACAAGAATTTATTTCTTTTTATAGACTGCACACATTTTCCATTTGCTCCGTATTATTAGCTGGGCTGAAACGTTACTATTGTTAAAATTTATTTATGTAATATTTATGAAATATTATATCATTAGACTTGAGTTTATTATAGATAACACTACCCGTCGTCCCCGCCCTCTGTTTATGGTACTTTAAAGGTGGAAACAAATATGCAATTACACAAGTATACAATACATCAGGGAATTTCTAAGCCCTTTAAGAAGTATTTTGTCGTAAAATAAAACTAAAATTCATAATCAATATACCTTAGAATTGCATTCTACGATTCAACTCATTTAGTGATCAATAACTAGATGAACAGATGTAATGCAGAAAAATATTCTGGTCTTTCTGTCATTTTTAATGCAGTTGATCAAAAGGCACTTCTTAGGGGAAGATTCTAAGTAAAAAATAGTAATAAATTTGACATTTTAAATTTCAGCAGATTATTTTGTTATCTGAATAGCTCTATCACTCCCATTAGATGTGATATAAGCGTTTGCCCAACAAGTTTTGAAGTGGATTTAATTGTTATTTAGTATTAGATACGGAAACTTGTGCGTTGATGCTGGAGAGGAAATTAATTGAAAACTGCAGAAAGGACTGCCATACTACTATGATAAAAAGAGTACAGAGAATGATTAATTTAATACCGACACCAGAAAACAGTACATACTTCATTTCCATTTATCGCGTACAGATAAATTTGTATTTAATGAACACAAACTGTTTCCTTTAGTTATATCCCAAAATGGTAAATGCATCTCAGAAATGAAATTTATTAAGTTTTACTCCCTCACGCATCACTTATCATTTCACTCTCTCTAGTGTAATAGAAGACTGGTTTCTTACTAAAAACATCTAAAGTTTTGGAAAAAGAAAAAATAAAACAAAAATCTGAAAATTTTCAGATTTCAACGATCACTTAAATGGATTTGCTAAGATTTTTATGCTCTTGCTAAGCTCACAATCTACCAGTTTGCTCTTGTCCTCACTCTTGCTAATTCTTTTTTTTGTCGTTTTAGCACTATTAATAAGCATCGTTTTCTTCGAAATTTCGCCGTATGAAATTTAACAAAAAAAATCATAAAATTTTTACAAACTGCAAAGCAGCATATGTTTAGAATCCCCGATGCAGTGGTAAGTGTTGACATCCATTTTTATATTTTTTTCGGTCTTATCTCAGTTTATCAAATCAATATTCAGTTTCCTTAGTAAGATTGGTAAAAAACTCTTTTCTTCTTTTTATTATTAATATGTTATGTATTAACTTTATTTATTAAATATCACACTTACACCGCGTAAAGTACTATTCAACAGCAAAATCACAAAATATTTAAAAACAGCATATGTTTAGAATTTCCGGTAGAGTGTTAGAGGATGCGATATGTATTCTTATATTTGCTATATTTCTCTCAAGTCTAGCTGCTCGTAAGGCCAGCAGCCTAAAATTATTACCATGAAGCAAAAGAAAATGTATATAAGCATTTAAATAAGTCCAGATAGTTTAATTTCATAAAATTATCGAATTTCTAATTAGAAATCTCATTTTAATACACGTTTATTTAAATTAATTGTATTAAAACGTAGAGCAAAGTATTCTGAAGAACAATGTTAATTGCTTTTAATCGTTTAAATTATTACTCAATAACCTCCCAGATTAAATTCGGAAGTCTTTTAGGTTTTATTGAAAGGCAATCGCTGGCGCGTGGAAAATAAAAGTACAAAGTATTTCTTCCTTCCTTCTAGCATGCTTTCATGATGTAACGGTAGCATACTGGGCGCGTATTCGAGAGAGCCAAATTCGAGTCTCGTGGAGGGTAATGCTCATGTTTCATGTCTCCTGTAATAGGCGAGGGTAATGCTCATGTTTCATGTCTCCTGTAATAGGCGAGGGTAATGCTCATGTTTCATGTCTCCTGTAATAGGCGAGGGTAATGCTCATGTTTCATGTCCTTCAAAAAATCCTATGCTTCTACGAACGTATTTTGATTTTCGCCTATTACAGGAGGCGAAATCTAGCTAATATTTATTAGCAGATTGCTTTCTCAGAGCCGAGGTTTTTAATTGAAACTGAAGATAAATACCTAACATATTCTCCAAATGGCAACAGTCTCACCCCCTCGAGATAGAAATGTTTTATTTCAAACAATGTTGAAATTATTCGCTTCCGAATCGTTGAATTTGTTCACTAAAATTTATGTACAAAATATGAAATAATTAATAAATCCATCTCTATACTCAAAATTCTGGTCTCCAGGTGCACATGTTCAGGTGAAGAATTACGTTATTCAAAATTTAATCGTTATAGATATCGTCATTTTCTCACATCTCTACGATCATGCATACATATAAATGTACGGATTCTTCATTATTTAATTCCTTTAAAAATAATACAAGCAAATAAAAAAATCTGAAAGCTTTAAGATTTTACACTACTCCCAAAAGGCCGTTTTTTTAAAGCTTTGTGCGTTACCTTCATTTATTAAACATCATGTTCTTCGCACTTAAACCGTAAAATTCAGTTCAACAGCAATATCGCAAAATAATTTTAAAATGAGCATACCTTCAGAATTTCCGATACACAGTCTCGCGTGCTGGAGAATTTGTGTTGCTATTGCCTACTTTTAAATCGTTTGTTTATCGAAAGTTCGTTAAAGTTTCAAAAAATATGAAAACGGTAATGAAACAAATTTCGAATTCCAAATTTGGAATTCCAGATGCCCACATTCCGGTGTAAACGTACGTTATTCAAAATTGGATGGCTTTAGGTCCCGTTGTTTTACCACAGTGCAAGAAGCATACATACATTTACGCAGATTCCTCGTTATTTAATTTCTTTAAATATGATACGGGGCTCTAATATTTGGTGGCAACAATTTGAAAAGTGAACCAACGTTTATATTGAATCAACGCAAAATGCCAAAACGAAATGAATAGTCCTTCTGGGAAATTTCCCATTTAGACTCATAATTTGATGACAGCAGTTCGAAAAGTTATACGCTGTTTACAGTAAACCAACGCAAAACCCCATTGCTAGAGTAATAGCCCCTGTTTGAGAATAAGAAAACGCTTTGAGAAATACTTTACTAAACAAAATCTGAAAGCTTTCCAATTTTATATAACGTTTCGAAAGCGTTTGGGCTAATATTCCTTTGGGCTAAAAGTATTTAAAAACAGCCTATCTTTAGAATTTCTGATAGACAGTCTCGCAAGATGAACATAAAAGTGAATTTTTCCATACAGTGTTGCCACTGCCCGCTTTGAAATCGTTGCGTTGTTTAATCAAAAATTCGCCTTAATGTTTTACAAGATTTTAAATGCACAATAAAATATTTAAAAGAATATCTTTAGAAATTCCGACAGACATTCTCGCGCGTTGGATATGAACGTACAGTGTTGCCATTGCTCCCTTTGAAATCATTGAGTTTGTTAATCAAAAATTCGTTAATGTTTTACAAAACATGTAATACACAATAAAACATATTTGAAATTCAAAATTCGGGCTTCCAGGTGTCCATATTCTAGTGGAGGACTACATAATTCCAAATTTGATGGCTCTAGATACAAATGAGAGGAATGCGACTCGATCCACTTGGTCTAAAAATAGATCTTACGATCTTGTTTGAGTCGCCCTTAAGTTCACCGCAAAATAAGGAATCCTACCACAAAAACAAACTCAATCGCATTCATAGCATTAAAACAGAAATTATAAACCCACAATTAAAAGATATCAAGCAAAAAGAAGCAAGGACATATAGAATTAAGACATCAAAGGCATAAAACTATTAATATCTCCATAAGTCAAAATGAATAAAATTACAAGTAAAAACTCCAAATTAGTTCCATCAAATTCTAAAATCATTAAAATACAAAGAAAACTACAATAAAAGACAATTTTTAGTTAATACAGTTATAATTTTGATTCTATCAAAACACCACATGCACTCCGTTTACCGTTAATGACTCCTACTATGTCTTTGGTAAACTTATGTAATTTATTATAAATTATATTTTCAAAATTTACAATTTTCATTTGTTGTCGTGCAATTTCTGTTAATTTACATTCAAACGCGAAGTGCCGTCTTGAGCCAGGTAAATTACATAATCAATGTTCCTGTATACCAAATCTACTAAGATACTCCGGAAATCTACTATGATTTGTTACAAACTGATTATGCATCTATGTCATTATAATTGACATTTTTCAGGTATTTTTAACGAAGCCGTCATTTTTTATTGAATCTTTCCATTGTTGCGAACATTTATCGAGATATTTTCTTTTTTTTTTTTTTTTTTTTTTTTTTTTTTATAATTGCATATTTCTTTAAACCGAATATTTCTATAAAATTCTCATTTTCCACCATGGCCGTTTCCTTAGCCAGCATGTCCGCCCTCTCGTTGCCGGCGAAGCTCACATGAGCTTTAACCCAATGTAACAAAGTACAATGTTTCTTCTTTATATTTGTTAAATTTTCTCTGATTTCATTAATTAATGGATTTTTTGAAACCGGAATAGACAATGACTGTAACAAGGAAAGGCAATCCGGTATCGTTATTTGATGGCTCTAGGTATCGTTGCTTTTTCGCAATGAGAAAAAAAATACGCATACATTCATCCTTATTCATCATTATTTTATTCCTTTAAATATAATACAGGGCGACAATATTTGGTGGCAACAATTTTAAAAGTGATTCAGTTTTTTATAGTGATTCGACGCAAAATCCTGTTTTGAGACACATATATCTTTCCAGAGCATTTGGACTAACGCCGCATTGTGCTAAAAATGCTTGAGAATAGAATATATTTAAAATTTCTGATAGACAGCCTGTCGCGCTGAAGATAAATATGTTTTATTTCCTACAGTGTTGCCAGAACTGGCTTTGAAATTGCTGAATTTTTTTATTACAAATTCGTTAAAGTTTTATAAAATATGATTTAGACAATACAACAATTTCGAAATTTCAATTTCGGGCTTCTAAGTTCCCAGTTCGAGAAGAGGACTATGTTATTCAGAATATCATGACTCTAGGTACCGTTGTTATATACATTCACAAAATACATACATTGATGTAGATTTTTCATTATTTAGTTTCTTTGAATATAATACATGGTGATAATATTTGTTGCCAGCAATCTGAAAAGTGATTCGGACATTCAAAGTGGTTGGACGGAACATGTCATTTGGGGATTAATAGCCTTTCTGGGCTAACGCCCATTTGGGCTAAAAATAACTTTTCAGTAGTATGTCTGAGGAAACTAGAGAATGTTGGAAATTTAACAACGCTCTGATGGACAATTGAATTAAATTAATAACTTTGATGATATCAGCGACTTGAAACTTAGCGGTCATCATTTAAAACTTGAGGATATTACTGAGCAGTGCATCATTTGGACACCACACGCAAGTCAAGTTGTATCCGCCCAGGGAACTAAGTGAAGTCATTTTAATAGTTTCAAGCAAATGTATAAAGATTCCTTAACTTTGTGGCCCATCGCTTCTCGAGTTGTTTACAAAATGTTAAACGTTTCCCAAAAGCGAACATGTATTTAAGCGAACTCAGGGGGAGTGTTTAAAGCGCCACACAGCAATTAAGAAATTATCGCCCAAAAATAAAGTAAGACTGAAAGAATATTGAAACTTCCATTGGTCTTTTACGTTTTACCATGTTATACATTTGTCTTATAATTACCATTTACACATTTTCAATATACCTAAATTTTATTAAATTTGAAACAGTTATTTACAAACCTTGTGATTTTTCTATATACTAAGAAGAAAATCATTTATGCTATGTATGACAGTTCGAAAGGGAGACTTATAAACATTCAGCGATATATAGCTAACATATACACAACACAGATTAGGATGTAAACAAAACCAGTCAGAAATCCGTATATGGCAGCGGCCATGATACTTAGTGACGTCAAAGCGTGATGTTCATGGCTACATTTTCATTACACGGGACATATGGAGGAGATTTAACTTCCATTTATGATAACCTCCTTGGAGACTGCACCAGGATAATGGGTATATTCACTGATCTACTTATGGATTTTTGGCTAAAAATTTAACAAATGCGTCTTCGCAAGTTTCGTAGTGCTGATATAATACCATTTCTTTATTTTTACACTATGAAAACTGCCGATTCGTGGTTATAGTATAGATACAAGAAAAAAAGAAAACTTTCTACGAACCCTTGATGGGATTTTTCGTAAATCTATTTCAAACATGTTTTAAGGACTGGAAAAAAATTTGGCACAGTGTAGTGCAGCCGAAAGCAATTAGTTTGAAGGACACGTAATAAATATTGACAAATAACTTGTAATTTTTCATTTCATAGAAGCACTTTCCGATACGTTTTTATCACAGCAATATCTAACTTTATCACATTCAACTACTTTAATAACGCTTAATGTCTGTGCTTGGGTTATACTTGAATATTGTGCCTAGCTCAATTGTCAAAATGCTAACTTATAAATTAAAATATAATATTTTTCATCATATAAAATGTTTTTCCCCTTACATATAATTAAATCACCATTTAATAAAACTATTGCCATGAGAATGAATTCATGCTATACTAAATTTGCAGTGCAACCAATTCTGCCATAAAATTTTAAAAGTATACGGAGAAAATTTTCGAACTAGGATTTGATACTAATGATTAATGATACTTTTATTTTCAGAACGTTTTGCCTATTAAGAAAATATATAGCATAGCATGAATAGATAGACTGTTATGACAACATAAACTTTAAATTGCATTTCCAAAACAATTTACTCTTACAAACAACTACATTCAACAATTTAGTTTTCAGCTTTTATTTTTCAAGTCTCAGAAAGTTTCAACGATATCGACTGCAATCATGAAATCGTAGTTTATGCAATTAATACATGAAGTGTATAGTGTAACATTAAAACAACTGCGTTATCTAACACAATTTCTCTACATTTTTCCTTTAGGTAGTACTCTTCTCTGTTCTGTCTTTCTGAAAAAAGAAGTTGCAAACAACTTCATCCCTATATACTGATGAACTAATTTAGAATAAGAATGCTACTCAATTTGTTTAAGATTGTATTTTGCTGTTCGTAGTAACTTAAACTAACGGTCTGAAAATGCAGTAACGTTCCAACGGAAAGGTTTCCCATCATTACACAAGAAAGAAGAGCTACTTCAGTAATCTATTTGAGGAAAATATTATAATTTTTTGGAGAAAGTTTTGATACCATATATTTGGCAACAGAAATTTTATTAATCGATTAATGTCTGAATTTATGCGAAATTAGTAAACCCATCATTTTTAAATGAATGAAATAATGCTTTAAATTAAAATGATCAACAAACGTCCTGCATAATGTTGAGCTCTTCTTTTTAATCTCCAATGATCTGTCTCCAATAACATTTTTATGAGTTAATATCAATGTTCTCGTCGTAGAATGATCATTCATCACTCTGAGACGGTCTTTGATTACTTTCATTTTCGAAAGCATTATTTGTAAATGACATTGATCAGCTGAGCGTGGCCACGCCACACAATGTTTTTTTTTTCGTCTTTCTTCTTTCTTTTACCATTTTTTTTCTTCGTCTTTCCGAATCATACTAACCAAGATGCCGATTTCGTTGAAAACGTTGGGCATAATAACTAATGTCACAATAAATAATAACTAAAGTAGGCAACTCATGATTTAAAGCAAATTCATCTTGTAATATCTTAAACCTAACATAAAAACAGTAGAGAGAATGCAAATCATAGCATAATATCATAATAATAATGATTATAACATCCTATTGATTGCATTATTGGAATCCTGAAATTCAGCAGCAACGGTACATTAATCTATGCCCATCTCAAAGATGTTGCGTTACTAATTTTATATCTTACCTGTTTTTCAAAATAAAAGTCTTAAAACTTAGCATTCCATGTTAAACTAATTTATAAACCATTGCCATCCTCAGCTTGAAAACTAAGAATACTGCTATGATATTTTCCAGTTTCTCAAATACTGAGCTAGTATTTTCTGTGTTAACAATTCGTACAAACTGTGAATAGACATGGCAAACCAGCGAAAAATCAGGCCAAAATTTTGGAACCTTTTATTAAAATTCCAAGCAGTAACAAGTTTAACGGGTGACGATATTTAGAGGAAATTCAAATAGCTTCTTCATCCGGATACTTTGTTCCGTTCATCTGCCAAATATAAATAGTACAGCGATTATACAAAAAGAGTATGGCAACACTTAACAGTCTGTAAACCTGATCATTGATTATCTGACTACTTCCATGGCACACACATTTTTTTTCTCGTCGCCTTTTCTGATATAAAATTATAGTTATTTAATAAAATTAATGATATAACTAATGGTTATTCCTTGTGTGCAAGAAGCTAGGGATCTTTGCGGACATTTTAGTATTTCTCTGATCTATAAACAACTACCTAAAGAAAGAATAATTTTAATTCAGTAACTTAAATAATTTGGTGCAGGCGAGGTCACACCTCCAGACGAGGTCTTTCCTAGCTTCTTCTTACAGTGCCTGTTTTCAGTAGGAATTTCTAAGCCATATTCAGTTTCCTAATTTGCTGCATTTCGAAAGGGAAGGAATTCCACTTGATGCATATATGTTTACGGTTCACAATCCATAAGCTTGGGTCAATTGTTTGTTAACATGAGGTTTGTAGTGCAATGCATAATTCACAACACAAGCATGCTTGACATCACAAAACATACATTTACAACTGAGTTATTAAGCTCTCTTCAAATGAAGAGGCCCTTTTCGCACAGAACATCCACAAGCACACCTGCTCATTGCTGAATATCACTGAATAGTTATAGAATACGGGATGCTGTAAAGATCCCATATTATAGCCTAATTTTGAACGAGGAATTTCATTAGAGCGCTACGCGTAATGATTATTTAGCGGTATGTAATTAAGACGAAGATATTCTGTATTACTATTTCATTAAAATTTTTGCATTATATCAAAAATTCAATTACATACAACTTTTTCATTTTTATGCTTGCTCGTATCTTTAAAAAATACTATGGATTTAAAAGCAGTTTTTATCTAGACATTGATATTAAAATACTTTTCCTAAAACTATGCAACAGATAATAGTATTTCTATGCAATAAAGTTATTATTGCGTTTCTAGTCCCAATTTTAGGTTAAATGGATACGAATCTTCTTTCTTTTGTATAAATTCTTAAAATATAGGCAATATTTGAAAAAACATTTTGCTACAACTAATAGAAGAACGAGAAAACTAAACAAATGTAGTGCGCGAAAAATTGATGAATAAATATTTCTCGTAGGGAAAAGAAATGCATGTGTTTAACATCTAAAAGTAAGGACTATTATGTAAAAGTAAGGACAAAGTCTTTCCTTAACTTTTTAATCTTATGTAAAACATTGTCACATGTATATGGATGTGCTCTTGCGGTGTAAGAGATTAGCACACACACCTAACAATTAGAAGACTCATAATTCAAGTCGCAGTGAAGGCACAGTTGAATTTTCATGTTTCCTGAGTTGTTTGATTCAACTACCCTCAGAGCTTTTTATCTAATGTTATTTATTATTACATATTTTATAAAATATTTCTTCCACCTTCTTCGCATGCCTTCGTGGTATAGTGGCCAGCACGCTGGGTGCATATTCCAGAGGTTTGTGGTTGGAGTCCGGGCGAAGATGTAGCTCATTTTTCATGTCTTTTGCTTCGTAATAGCCCAATGTCTCTACAAACTTAAGAGATAATTACGATTTTAATCTGAAGAATATTTTTAGTTGTGTAAGCTTGCATTTTTTCCATCTGTTTTCATTTTAGTTTTACAATTATTGCCCTTTCATATCAAAAGTCAACAATTTATGTCAAAATATAAGTTTGTTGTTGTTGCTGTTGTGACTTATCTCACTTCTCTGATAGCAACATCAGAACAAGCTCACGATGCGGGAAAGTACAAGATTGCGCATGTTGTTGGCAAGAGCCCTGAGCACCATAGGTGACAGTACGACGTTGCTCAGTTCCGCCCCCAGTTTTGATAGTGTAACATATTTTACAGTTTTTATCGAAAAAACAGATGAACCTCTTAATAAATCATAAACTTTACTCAATTCACGAAGATAGATAATTTAAATACAATTTCTAAATATTACAGTTTTACACTCCAGCTTATTATTACAATTTCTTCCTATATCAAATTTTCATACATCTTCATACTCGTAAATGTTTTCAGAATGATAATTTTTAACATTCCTATCGTTGCTCAGCAACGATTACACGAAACAAATATGGCGTTGCCACTCCAATATCAAGTAAAATAACTATAATTATCTGTTATCTAATAAAATATTACAACCTCTTCCCCCTTCAGATCAACTTTAATTGTTATTTTTATAAATTAAATTTTACAATTTTTTTTCAAAGCAACACAATATCAACAAAATACATAATTGACATACCACATATAACATAATAACGTACAGACAGAAGGAGAGGAAGGAACAAAGTAGATTCTATCGAAATACAAAAACACACAAAAAAAAATTCTTTGATCAGGCCAGGGAGTACGACTTAATGCATCTACATTTTTATGGTTTTTACCACTTCGATGAACCATAGTGTAATTATAGGGTTGCAATACCAGTGCCCATCTCATAAGTCGCGGATTTCGACTCGCATTATTTTTGAGTCAAACTACGGGATTATGATGGGTCATGATGAAGAATTTAGTATGCCCGTCTAAATAACATCGCAGTTTCTTTAGAGCGAATATTAATAGTTTCCTTTTCTGAGGTACTTTTCAGTTTCCGTAAATTTCTTACTGAGGTATAATACTGGATGTTCATTGTCTCGTTCATCTTTCTGAGCTAAAATAACACCCATACCAGAGTTTGAAGCGCCAGTTTACAAAATAAGCTCCTTATTGAAATCAGGTGCATGTAATATAGGCCTTTGAGACAGTATTTCCTTTAGCTCTCCAAATGCTTTTGTGCAATCTTCTGTCCAATTTATTTTCCCTTTCTTTAAGTTTCCTTTCAAAGTCTCGGTTAAAGGTGCTGCTATAGATGAGATCATGGGAATGTAATGATTATAATATCCCGCTAATCCTAAAAATGATCCGACTTCACTTTTTGTTGATGGCACGGGAAAATTAAGAATAGCTTTTACCTTGACTTCACTTGCCATTCTTATACTACGACCTACAATATGTCCTGGATATTTTATTTTATCTTGAGCAAATTTACATTTTATGGGTTTAATGGTTAAACTAGCGTCCTTTATTTTTGTCAAAACGGCTTTCAGGTGACTTAGATGTTCTTCCCGGGTATTTGAAAAGATCGCCACGTCATCTAAATATGTAACAGCAAAGTGCTCACAACCGTGAAGGATTTCGGTCATCATTTTGCTAAATGAAAATGGTGCATTTTTAAGTCCGAAAAGCATCCGTAGGGGTCTAAATGTGCCAAAATGTGTAATAAAATGGCTAATCTTTGGGCATTAGGTGTTAATGGTATTTACCAGTATCCCTTTGTTAAATCGAAAAGGATTATATCCTTTGCGCATGGTACAGTTTCTACTCGTTGTTCGATATTAGGCAAGGGGAAGAGTTGTGCTTTGGTCAACTTATTCAATTTTCTATAGTCGATACAAGATCTAGGACCTTTTCCTGCTACTTCTACTAAAATCATAGGGGCAGTGTAATCTGAATCTCCTATTTCAATTATTTTATCTTGAAGTATTTTATCAATTTCTGTTTTTAGTGTATCTGTTTATCTAGGAGAAATTCTGTATGGTTTACAGTGGATCGGTGTGTTTTCTGGTAACTGAATATCATGCGTTATTAAATGAGTTTTTCTAGGCTTAATAGAACAGATTTTTGAAAATTTCAATAGCAGATCATGCAATTCTTGAATTTGTTGTTCATTTAGCTTATCATTTAAGGAACAGATTTCTTTAATTTCCTCAAAATCGAACAATGTTGGTTCAGAGTCAATTGTTGGGAAATTTTCCTCCATATCATCAGTTTCAGATTGATTTTCTGTAGTCATAAGGTTAACCGATTCTGGTTGCCTATGATAAGGTTTTATCATGTTAACATGGTAGATGTCATTATGGTCTTTTTTCCCTTCGAAACTCACAACTTAATTAGTTTCGGATAATTTCTTCTCAACCTTCCCAGGATCTATCCATTCAACTGCTAGTCTATTTGGTTTACTCGTTGATACAACTAATACTAAATCTCCTTCAGATAATTCTCTTTTGATAGCTTTACGATAGTACCACACTTTTCTTTTAGTTTGCATTTCCAGAATTTTATCTGTAGCTAGCTCTTTGCATCTTTTTAACCGATTAATCAATTGAAAAATAAATTCAGCAACATTATTTCCTTCGTTTTCAGGATTCATCCATTGTTCATATAATAATGTTACAGGTGTTCTAAGATTTCGCCCATATACTAATTCTGCAGGTGTAAATCCCGTACTCTCGTGCGTTATTGTTCTTAAAGCAAATAGAGCTGCAGGAACTTCTTCTTCCACTCAGGAGCTGCTTCACTACATAAAACTTTTAAAATTCGTTTGACTGTTCGGTGAAACCTATCAACAGAGTTCGAATGGTGTATTAAACTTCTAGTTAATTTTATTCCAAACTTTTCTACAAATTCAATGGCTAGATTGCTCGTGAAGGAAGTACCTTGATCAGTTTGTATTTCTTTCGGGAAACCCATTCTACTAAATATTTGTAACATAGCTTCAATTGCTGACGTTGTGCCAATATTAGGAACAGGTATAGCATCAGGATATTTTGAAGCTAAACAAATGGCTGTAATTAAATATCTATTGCCATTTGGTGTTATCGGTAAAGGGCCGCATGCGTCGAAGTTAATTTTTGAAAATACTTCTGCAATAATTGGTACTGTCAAAGGTGCTTTGGCTTTATCATTAGATTTTCCCACTCTTTGACATGGATCGCAAGTTTTAACATACTCTTCTATTTCTTTATAACAATTACACCAGTAAAAGTATCTTGTCAATCTATCTTTTGTTTTGACGACGCCTAAATGTCCAGATGTGCTATCATGACATAATGACTTTATTTGATCTCTATATTTTTCAGGAATAACAATAAATTCCCTTTTTATTCTATTTTTATCTATTTTCCTTCTCACCAACAACCCGTTTTCTTTTACCTTGAAATCATTTGCTTTGCTGGAATTTTCATTTTTAACTTCGCTATATAATGAGGCTAGATCTCTGTTTTGATCTTGAGATTCAATTAATTCCTTAGAATTAACATTAATTACTTTCTTAATTTCTTTGTCTTCCTCATCAGCTTGCGGTAAAATATCTTAGTCAGTCTCAATAAATGGCAGTTCTTCTAGTTTCTCCATTTCGGCTTCTCTACTTCGACCTTCTTCACGAGATCCTTTTACTTGAGATCGTGTCAAAATCGCATTTACCTATTCTAAATTAAATAATGGCTTATCTTTGAACAATTGAGCATTTTTGTTACCATATATATATGTGCCGGGATCATTTGTAACAACAGCTGCATTTGTCTTTATATGACCAAGTTCACAATTAATTTGAACTTCCGCTAACGGTAGACACACTAAATGGTCATTTAAAAGATATTGTACCCAGACATGTTCTCCAGTCATTTTTGCATTGTCTATATATTTTCGAGAAATAACATCTACTGTGTCTCCTGAGTCTCGAAGTATAGGCAGTTCATACCCATTAACTAATCCGTTAATTGTGTATGTCTCTAACAAATCATCATTTGAAAATACGCAATTTACCTTTCCATTTGGTTTTATGCGAGGGCACTGAGGCTTAAAATGTTTGTATGACCCACACTCGAAACAACGTGGCCGATATCTTTTGTCATATAAATTTTCTTGTTTCTTGTTGTGGAACTGACTTCTTTGTCGGTGATCCTTATTTGATCTTATCTTCATGTATCTTTTCTTCTGGTATTTTGAATTATCCCATTTATCAGAATGCTTAAAATGAGGCGGATGCTCTATTTTTCCCCAAAATTATCGTAACGAGGTTTAAACGGTCCTTTGTTATTCTCTCAGTTTGATTGGCAGAAAAGTTTTATTTAATTGTTTTTCTTATATCTTCAGAATCTTCAGTTTTCTTAACCATCTCAGTAAGTGAAATGATGGTAGTCCATTCATCCATAAAATGTTCTTTGAAATCACAAGAAGTACGCTTTTTAATTTGATCAACCAGCATCAGATCTTTTTGCTGTTCAAAAGTTTTAATGTTTAATCCGTTAAACCATGCTTCTAAATAATTCTTTAATTCGCAGCAGAAATCATACTAAGTAATTTCAGTAGATTTTTGGTGTTTATTAAACATTTGTCGAAATTTTTCCGCGCTCAATCGCTGTAACAGTATAGCTTTTACATATTCATTCTTTTTCGCGTCCTCTTCTGGTTCTCTAGCAATAAGCTGAACAATATCAGGAGGCAGCTATGACATAAGTTGAGTCACATGATTTTCAGCAAGTATATTCACTATTTTAGCTTGACGCTCAAAAAACACCAGAAATAAACTTCTTTCACCTTCTTTAGGGTTAAAACGTGGCATGACATTGCGAATTCTGATTTTTAAAGGCTGCTCAGGCAACTGCGTAGTTGCTACCGGCTGTGCTCTTGCAGCCATTGCTTCCAATTGAAGTTTCTGTAGCTCAATAGCCTAATTCGCTCTTCTCTTTCGCGTTCTTCTTTTCTTTCTCTTTCTTCTCTTTCGCGTTCTTCTTTTCTTTACCTTTCTTTCTCTTTCTTCTCTAATTATAGCCAGTAGTTCTCGAGTAAATTCCTCATTATAACCGGGACTTTCAGTAATCAATTTATGCAACTGAGCAATCTTAAATTCAGGTCTCACGGTTAAACGTAACTATTCTGCCAGTACTTTTAAATGCTGTTTTCTACTCCTCGCTAAGAATGACTTGTTGAACAAGTTACCTTTTTTTTTTCAAACTGAATCTTAAAAATGCACTCACTTCCAAACGTTAAGCTCGAAGATGTAAAATGCAAAAAAATCATCAAATACTGCTTTGACTGATACAAAATTCGACAAAGAGTAGCATATATATTTATGCATAAAACAAAATCAATAATTATATACAGAAATGAAAACAATATTAAATATTTGTAAGTTATCAGATAATGACATACTGAAGACTTAAACAGAATTATATATAAAGTGAAAATAAACAGCATAAAATTAAAAAAGGACATTAATAGGGTATGTGCTCCCCCCTAATCAGTATACAAAGTTTACACCTTGTGACCATGCTTTCAATTAGGTGGTCAACCACCGCCGATTTAAGGAATTGCCATTCTTCTTCTAGAGCAGTTTCCAGCTCAATAAGCGTGGCTGGAGGTAGGAAACATGAAGATACAGCACGACCGAGAGCATCCCAAAGATTTTCAACGGGATTAAGGTCGCGCGAATATGCTAGCCACGCCATACGCGCAATCCCTTCACTCTCCAGGTAGTCATTGACGATGTCAGCTCTGTGGGAACGTGCGTTATCGTCCATTAAAACAAACGTAGGGCCAACTGCTGTAGCGTACAATCTCACAATGGGTTTAGGGCTTCATCTCGATACCGGACAGCTGTCAAAGAACCCCGTTTAAAGATGTGCAGGTCGGTGCGGTATCCTAATGCCCTGCCAACACCATAATGCTTCCGCCTCGGAAAGCGTGATGTTCGGTGATGTTTTGGGATTGATTGCGCCTTCGTTGTTCACGTCATATCCTTATACCCTTGTCATCTGGCTCCAGAGCAAATCTTGAATTGATTGCGCTTCGTTGTTCACGTCATATCCTTATACCCTTGTCATCTGGCTCCAGAGCAAATCTTGACTCATCAGTAAACATGACATTGCCCCAGTCAGACACATTCCAATTGACATGTTCTCGGCACCATTGTAATAGTGCCTCTCTTGATTGGACGGATAGAGGGATACAAACTCGAGGTACCCGAGCGTACATTCCACTCATATGTAATCTTCAGCATACAGTAACTGCAGATATCACCTTACCAATGGATGCTGTAACCATAGATGTCACACGTGTCGAGGTCGCTCTGCGATTCCGCCTGGCTACAGTAGCGATATATTGATCTTCCGTGGGGGCTGTAACTCTTGGGCGACCGGCTACGGGCCTTCGGACAACTGTCTGTGTGGTTTGGAATTGTTTCCATTAAACGTCAAATTACAGAATGATGAACGCCGAAGAAAAGAGCAACATCTGTGATCGACTGTTCTGCTTCAATGCGCCCCACAACACGCCATGGCTCAGAATCTTCCATTCGTCCTCTGGACGTCATAGAAACACGAATGTCCTGAAAACAAATTGTACGAAAGTTTTAAATACCTTCTATCAGCACTTACAATCAACTTCTGTAGCCCTTTATACAGCTGGCTTCTTATAAGACTGCTTTTTTGCATTTCTTGACATGAAAGCGCGATTAGCTGTTACCTAACATATTTGCATACTTCCATGTACCTCAGTAGCGATTTGCATCCTCTTCAATTCTGATTGGCTTCCGGAAATTAGCATTTCTCTCTCCGTGCATAACTTTTGGAAGTGAGTGTATATAACTTTTGGAGAGATTTAATTTGTCAAAATCAAAATTCACTCTAACCAAATGGGGAGAATTATTTAAACAACTTTGCCAGTTTGGTACAAAATAAAATAATACTGCTCCAGGTTGACGTTTTCTCACACTATTCACAAGCAACATTAGCGATAACTATATAAACACTCTTGACAGTTAGGCAATTCAAGGGAATTTTACACACGTTAGTCTGACGACTTTGTAAGGTTTTAGTTAAACTAACCAAGTTTATTTTAATTTAAATCTTTTCTATCTCCTCTCTGCTTCAACTTCCTGTCAGAAGAAGCGCGCGTTTTTAGCTTATGCTAATTTTTGAAGTTCAACCAAGCACTATTTAAACCAGAGGTAGAAACCTCTCGGTGTGTGAGAGCTTTGCCTCAGATCACGGTCACGCCGCTCAACGTTCGCCTGACCAGCTAGCAGTTTAAATTTATAAGCCATAGTGCTTACTACGTGATTGCATTGTAAAATAAATTAAAGTGCGGTAGTATTTAGTATACCTTGCTACGCACCCTTTTAGATAGAGGCCAACTTCCGCGAATTGCTCTGCGAAGCAAAGTTTAATTTAAGTTCTATTTTAATTCATTTAAATTTATTTGATTGTTAAGTTTGACCAAAGTGTGGTCTGTTACGTTCTGTATCTCTCCCGAATTGGGAGGTTTGTATTTAATAGTGATTGAATAAAAGAGGATTTCAAATCCCTTTACGTGCAGTTATTTTCCAGCCCAGCAGTTACATCAGAACATAGCGTACCTTTCGCTCCCTGTTCCAGTTCAGGACTTCGAACGTAAGGATAAGAACCCTTTACAGAATTTACAATGCTTCCAAAACGGATGCACAGAACACTAAGTCCTGATAACTTTACTATCAATCCTCACGCCTGGTTGGCGATAACAAAAACATTTTTTGCCAGTTTGGCAATATAATTTAGTTGTAATACGTCGGGAGGACGTTACTATCTACCACACGGCTGCATGGCGAGAATTAAGAAAAAACCTTTTGCCAGTTTGGCTGTACAATAAAATCAGACTACGTCAGCTTGACGTTACTACTAATTTTCCACACGCCTGCTTGACAACAAATTCAAAAATACAGCCAGCAGTTCCTTTTTTTTATAAATGCTGGGATGGCTTACGCATGCTAATCATCAACATAAAAATTCAATACAAATAACATTAAAGCCTGGATAATAATTTTTTAAATACCTCTTTACACCAATATTAGTTCTAAATTTAGGCTGAATATTTTTAGTGTCAGTTATTTTAAACAAAACCTTATGCCATTTAAACGTAATTTTGAAATGAAGTACTACAATTAAATAAACTAATCTTATCTTCGGATATCCGCAATATCCAGTTCTGACAATTCTTTGCTGGAACGCAAGTTACATGAACAAAAAAAGGTGACTTTTGAATGATCGTCTTCAAAACCTGGCTTTAAAACGGCAGACTTCTGACATCCACTTCTTGAAATAAACAAAGCGTCATCGAAATTGATAATTCCACTCCTAATTTCCAGGATCGCGGTGGAACCTCCAGTTTAATAAGACTGTAACGAATTTTGCAGTTTTTATCGAATTAACAGATGAACGTCTTAGTAAATCATATACTTTATTCTCAATTCATGAAGGTGGATAATTTAAATACAATTTCAAAATATTACAGTTTTACACTCCAACGTATTATTGCAGTTTCTTCCTCTATCAATTTTTCATTTATCAACTACTCGTAAATCTTTTCAGAATAATGTTTTTTAACATTTCTATCGTTGCTCAGCAACGATTACACGAAACAAATATGGTGTTGCCTCTCCAATATCAAGCAAAATAAGTGTAATTATTTGTTATATAATAAAATATTACAATACAGAGGAGACGGGTCCGAAGGTCTTCCACCCCTCTTCCCTTACCTCTTGAGAGGACTTTCGGCTTGCTGCATATTTATAGTGCACCCATGCCGCGCAGACACTATACATTTACAAACATCCATGCCTTCTCCGGGGTTCGAGTCCGGGCCTTTCGGTACGGCAGTCACAGTCACTAACCACTATCCCGGCTGAGCGGCGTAAATATAAATTTAAATTTTGTATATGTCCCTCTGATGAGGTAAAACTTTATATTCTTTGATTTCCGTTTTGCGTGATAAATAACGCTCCGCTTGCAGTTCTCTTTTTTTATTATTATTTATTTTCGTTTGTCTGGTAAGGCGACGTACTTCGACTTACGGTGCAGAATATTGTTGCTTAGAAGACAGCGGAATACATGCCAGTATCTTTTGAAAATTAAAGGGTTTTATAAAAGCCAAGTAAGTCTAAGATTAAAGGTTCCCAAATTTTACCTGCTTAATTTTATACGTTAATCTCTTTAACCCAAAGGCAACATTTGATAACCTTGAATGCGGTTTACTTTGTTTAAAGTTATCCTTTGATCGGTTATGAGGCTATGTATAAAATTGTATGTATAAAATTTTAAAAGATTGTGCATAACTTAAGAGTTATTTAATGAAAACAAAGTATGATTAATGTAATACCCAAAATCTCTTCGACTTTTAAATGAAAATTATTTTAAATGCATAAACCAACTAATAATAGAATTAAAAATATCGAATTAATCTGGTTTTTTGCTAATCCCATGACAAGTGTACTCCCATCTGATACAATATTTTGCCATGGGTATTGTCATTCAAGATGAGAAAAGTGTGGTTTTTAAATCCTTTCAAGTTTTCCCACAAAAATGAAAGAAGCATGGCCACTATAGCCGAAAGAATTTCTAAGTGAAAATATAGCATAAAATAATAATAATAAAAATAAAGATATTCTGAATGCATGCAGAATCTGTAACACCTTACTTTCTGTTTATTTTTTGACTTACGTACCCAAAGAAAAATATTGAAGACATTTCTCGTTCCACCTGGTCAAAAAATTCTCATGTCTTTTTCAGTAAAGAATACAAGTGTGTCATTGGAAGAAGAAGGTTTTTATTTCCGCAGCTGTTGACTTAATGTTTGAGATGCACAAAACAAAACAGGCAAATCGACAACAGTGTATTCGGCGTAAATTTTGTAAAATCCCAATCAAAACGGGTCCCCCTTCATCAGGAGCAAAAAATTCTGCAAAAGCGAGAAAGGTCAGGTCAGGTCAGGTCATTCCTTTACCTTTCCAGCCTCGTTCCGCTTAAGGAACACTACTGGATCTTTGGTATCCATCTAGGGCAATTTAAAGTGGTTTAGTGTGTGTCCTGAGAAAGGCGCATATGAGTAATTAGAAGTTTTCTTGAGTTTTAAATTGTAGTAGTCGATGGGATTGACTGTCGCTGAGAAGCACCGGTCACATGATGTTAGTGCTGAAAGCTGATTGGTTGTGACGCTTCAGCCTAAGAGTGCACTAAAAATGCTTATATTATTAAAGTTTTAATTTTTTTTTATATATTTAATGCTTTGTATTAGTGGTAGTAAGTTTCTTCTTTTCAGGAAAAATACCAAATTAGTATTTTGACTGTATATTATTTTATGAAAAATCAATAACTTGAAATGATGGGCGTGACTTAAGGTCAGCCAGTACGCGTATGGATGATTACATGATGTAAACATCGCAAGGTCTTGGATATACGGAATATATATAGCAATACGAAGTAATAAAAGTTTAAATATATACACTGCAATTTCACACAAAGGCCTGTCTTTGCAAGGTGAATAACAAAATCTCTATCTTTGCAAGGATCGGTGCATTAATAATAAAAATAGATCTTGATTAAATAGGCAGAACACAATTGCTAAGTAAGGAGTGGAAGAATATTTACATATTTATACATATTTACAGTTGTTATCATCGTACATTATGGTGAATAGTACGTGGCCTTTTGTATTTTTGCTCAATAATGTAATCATAATTTCCAATATTTTGAATAATTTCTGAGGGATGGTTACTTAGATTTCCATAAAATTTATAGACTGTTTTAAGTATCTCTTCATCTATGGAGGGAATTGGCATGTCTGATTGAAGTATCTGATTTCTTACAAACCACGGTGCACCCAGCATGATTCTTATAAATTTGTTTTGTAAAACTTGTAGTAAATTTCTATTTGTTCTGGCAGTAGCAGCCCAGACTGGAGAGCCATATAACATGATGGGCCTAATCATTTGTAAATAAATAACTATCATGGTGTTAATATTAAGCTTTGAATTTTTATTTACAATTGAGCATACACTCATGAATGCTTGGAGGGCTTTGGTTCTGATGTTTTCTAGATGCTTTCTGTAGTTTAATTTTCTATAAAGAGTAATTCCAAGGTACTTTACGCATTTATCTATTGCAACCGGTTGATTGTTGATATAAATAGGATCTGTTACTGGATTTCTTATGGTTCTTCTAAAGCTGATGTTAGAAATTTTTCGGGAATTTAATTTTCCATTTAATAAATCAATCATGGATGTTGTCGATGGCTCCCTGCAGCTTAAATTGAGCAAATGAAGGGTTCATTCATGTTGAGAATATTGCAGTATCATCTGCATATAGTGCTAAGCGAATGTCGATCATATTTATACCCTACAGGCGACCAGTGGAAGAGCCGATAGCGCCTTCTGTCGACAGAAATAGTAACGAAGAATGAAGGGTTACGTTAGTAGAATTTTGAGGCACACTGGGCACATACAATTAGGCAAGACTGGATTGGAATTTAAGTCATTGGTTTAACAGGATAAATTTTTGTGAATGTGAAAAAGAAAGAAATCCAATTCTCTAATAGAACCAGCTTTCTGGATAATTTTAGCAGAACTCAAATCAAAACTGTGATTGTATTTCCAACTATGATTAGCTATTGAAGATTTGTTAATTTCGCCTTTTCGGGCGTAAGATTCATGTTCTTTTATGCGAAACTTTAACGCTCTTTTCGTTTGGCCAATGTAGCTTAAGCCACACTGACACAATATGCTATAAATTCCCCAAGGATTAAAGTCAGAAATAGAATCCTTAAGAACTATTATTAAACTATAATTAAACTATCTCAATTATTTAAAATCTGTTGCCCTTGACCGAGGATTTTCTTCCGTAGTCATTGTTAAAGCTGTTTGAAAGTTCTCATCGTGCCATCTAAGAACACATTCTGATGTCAGAAATAACATTAATAACCTTGTTGTACTTCCATTTCATTCTTCTATCAGTTACAAAAATTGAACGGATTTTACACAAGTTTAATTTTCAAGTTGTTTTCTAGCCTATAAATAAAATCCGACGTTCAGTTCTTAAAGATTCTGACTTTAATTCTTGGGGAAATTATAGCATATCGTGTCAGTGTGGCTTAAGTTATATTAGCTAAACAAAAAGAGCATTAAAGTTTCGCATAAAAGAACATGAATCTTACCTCCGAAAAAGTGAAATTAACAAATCTTCAATAGCTAATAATGGCGCCATTGGCTCTTCCACTGGTCGCCTGTAGGGTATAAATATGACCGACATTCGCTTTCTCGCTTTTGCAGAATGTTTTACTCCTGATGAATGAGGACCCGTTTTGCCCTCGAAATCGATTGGGCTTTTACAAAATCTGCGCCGAATACAAGGTTGTCGATTTGCCTGTTTAATGTCCACGTCGGCGTGTTTCTCGTGCGTCTTGATGTACAAAACAGTTTGGAAGCAATAAATGCATGAGTGTCGTATGTTAATGTAAATTTTAAATTCTTTGAGGAATAATAGGATCTAGATACATATGAATTTCTTTCAGCTTAACAATTCTAAATTTAGAAACCCTTTTTCTAAGGAAGGGGAGTTCAAATGGTAATATTCCTTATGTTTTGCCTTTATTTAAGGGTGTTTCTAAAAACAATTTTTTGAGCTTATGCTGAGTTTTTTTATTTGATCGAAAATGGGAGACACTTTTACTCTTCTATTATACATTATATTTTTTTACTTTGCATAATCGTTTCCGATATTATTTTTCGTAATTTTAATTACATGTTTGTTATAAAATTAACAATGACCATATCAGTAACTAATTACATTACGGTGTATAATTCTAAATAATTTTGACACGAGCTCATTTACTACTTGGGAATCTACTCAAATAGTTAATTGAAAAGTCTTGTCGTTTGCGGGAAATTTTCAGTCATTTTCTTGAAGTGATAGTATCAGTATAACTGTCTAGTTCATCTATAATATTGGTTAGAGTAGAAACACCGCCGCGAACGAAAACGCCGTGGAGAAAACAACGAAGCCTAAAACGTCGCGTTACGAAACATCGTGAGAGAAAAGAAAGCAGAGAGAAAACATCGCAGTTCTAAAACATAGTAGTGCAAAATATCATCGTCGAAACTAAAGCGGTTCAAAAACTTCGCAGTTTAAAATCATCGTCATAAGAAAATATCGTGATAAAAAATAAAGCACCTACAAATCATCGCATGACGATAACATCGTACATATGCGTTTTTTCAGGTTTTAAAAGTTGCAAATGCATAATCGCATAAAGATTTGTAAGCGCAAGATATGTTTGTTCTTAAAGAAAACACTTTAAGAAAAAACGGAAACAAAACAAGACATAATTTTCAACAAAACAATATCAGATTAACAAATGTGAAAGAAAGCAATTTGATAATTAACTAAGCAATTTTTATAGGAGTAACCTCATGCAGTTATTTATCTTTCTTTTTTTAAACATGATTAGGCTACATTTTGCAAGAAAAATTATGAGTAAAACTTTATTAAAAAAGATTCATTTATTAGTGACCTTTGTTAATTAACTATACAAATTTAAAATTCTTTTAAGTGTTAAAAGTTGAATTAATTTTCTACTTATTTTCAATTTTCAATTGCTTAAGTTTCCTTTTTAATTTTTCACCAAAAATTTATTATTTGATTCAAAAATGTGAAATATAAAAGGAAAAATACCCCTCTTTCCTTCTTGTGCTCCCAAACCACTATGCGAAAATGCATTTACAGTTTTAGAAACCTGAAAAACGCATATGCGCGATGTTATGGTCATGCCATGACTTGTAGGTGCCTTATTTTTACCTTGATATTTTCGATGACGATGTTTTTAAACTGCGAAGTTTTTGAACTGCTTTATTTTCCATGATGATATTTTGTACCACGCTGTTCTCTTTCTTTTCTCCCACGATGTTTTCTACCACGACGTTTTCGCCTTGCGTTATTTTCTCCGGGATGTCTTCGTCCGCGATATTTTCGCCGTGATGTTTTCGGAGGATACCATAATCTTAAAATCTGTGAGCGTCTGCTTGTTCGTTTGCTTATTTGTGACATTATCTCCTCTGGAATTGCGGGGAGTTGAGTTTCGACTGAGGTACCCTCGGGTTCCAAAAATTCGTCGAAGGCCAACTCGACCATTCCCATCTTCCTACGAATTTCTCAGCTGAGATATTAATTGAAAACTCTGGAAGCGCTAATTATCGTCCTCATTTTTCCGAGTGGCAACAGTCTCGCACACCGGAGATATAAATGTTCTTCATTTAAAAAAGTGTTGCCTCTTCTCGCTTTCAAATTGTAGAGTTTATTAATAAAAATTTGTAAGTTTTGCAAATTATGAAATACAAATAGCATTTCCACACATTTAATGTGTTATTCCAGATTCCAAAAATTCGTGAGAAGCTATTTTAACTAATCTCATCTTCGTACGACTTTAATCAGACGAGATATTATTTAAAAAACCTGAAAACACTAATTTCACACTCATTTTTCTGAGTGGCAACAGTCTCGCGAGTTGGAGATAAAAATGCTTTATTTTGTAAAGTGTTGCTACTGCTCGCTCGTAGATTTTCTTAATCAAGGATTTGTAATCTTTCAAATACGAAATAAAAATAGCGCTGCCAAATATTCAACCTAATATTATTATACAAGGTTCTAGTCTGACGTTGAAGAAAGCACGCGACTGCATGTGACGTCATTGTACGTCGAAATCTTTTCGTTAATGTCAACATTTTAAATAAGTCGCTGCTGTTGGCAATTTTTTTGTTTCATGTTAGTATAATTGGCATGATATGTTATTGGCATGTTAATTCTTGTATTGATATAGAGAAAATGTTGTTATAGTTTTTTTAATTTAAATCATGACGTCATACGTATTAACTTGAAGCGTGAAAATTTTTGTTTCCTGCTTTGGCAATAAGAAATTATTTACGAGTTGGTTGTTGTTGGAAAGAATGAACTGATGTCATTCATACTGAAATGTTTTTATGCATTTGCTTTTCAGGGGTATACATTTTGTTTTGGCTGCAGCCCGCTAAACTGCAAGTTTGCCCACTAGTGTTATAGTAAAAGTAGACTTGAAACATTCCGTGAACCCCTGAAGCAGTTTTGAGCAAAGCAAGGGTGGTTATTCTAATCAGACGCAGTTTCTTGTCATACCACAATCACACTATAGATCAGATTTCCACCACTGTTTGTTAATTACGGTGGTTGTACGGAACCGACATTTTCAGGCATATCAATTTATCTAAAAGAATGCCAGAGCCTATCAGTGAGCCATACTAAAAAAAGCATTCTAGTATTGCCCCAAGAACGCCCGAAAAGCGGAAGGAAACTGCATTTCAAATATTACTAAGTAATACATTTTTTTAACATTTCAAATAGATCTGCATTTAAAGTATTTTCTGGAAATGATTTAAGCATTTACATGTATTAAGTAATGGAATCTTAATTATAACAAAAGGTGACTCTTGATCTGCGACCTCCGAGCTATATCAATTCAATAATAATTGCTTAAAATATTTTGTAAATAACAAATTTGAAGGAATCAGGCTTTGCGATTAAAATAAGCTACTTTTCTGAGAAATTAAATACCTTCTTTTTACGTATTGCATCTATCCAAGCTACTTCCTATCCTATACATTTATGAGTTTGGTTAAGATGATTTCAAAGCGAACAATGGCAACACTGTTCGAAGAAAAAACATTTTTATCTCCAGCGCGCGAGACTGTGTATGGGAAATTCTAAAGATATGCACTTTTAAATATTCTGTGATATTGCTACTGAATTTATTTTATGGTTTAAGTGCAAAGAGCGTGATGTTTAAAAAATAAAGATAATACAAAAAAGCCCCTTTGGGTGTATTCAGATTTTTTTTAACATTTTATGCAAGTAATGTTATTTGTTGATAATATGACATTCGGGAAGTTTTCCAGCAGTTTCTAGAAAAAGAACTATTTAAAATCCTGTCTGATTTTTCTTTTGAAATTAATTACATTCATCACTTCCTTTTACAATAAATTTGCCTTTCACAACATGTATTTAATTTTACTTATTATTACGAAATTTGCATTTCTCTATTGAATTTGTGAACAGCTATGTAATATAATGTCTAATTGAAATTGAATATCTCGATTAATTTTTGTCATATGGTAGTCGCTCTTTTTGTATGGTGCTACCGTGCTTTTAAACGAGCATAATATTTTCTAAATATGGTACTTTTCTTTTGTGGAAATGGCATACTTTTTAGTCCCTGTGAAAAACAAGCCAAGCATACGTTAAGAGCAAACGAAGGCACCTATCTGGGGAATATCTGTGTGTGTGAGTAAACTAGAACAATTAAATACACACACATACATATTACTACAACAGTATCTCCAAAATCCGCGGCATGCGCATAGCCGAAAAGTATCCTAAATATAAGTACAGGGGCAGAAGGAATACAGTATTTGTGATTTTTACAAAATTGATTTTATTAAATTTAAAAATGAACAAGTTTAAATAACTACATCATTTGAAATATTTTTATAACTGGAAGTGTATATATACAACGCACTATTTCTAAAGTAAACTCCGTTAAGGACATTTATGGTCACACACATCCATATTGAAATCTTGAAAAAAGAAAAAGATGAAATTTATTTATTAAAATTATGTTTTTAGTCAAGGAATATCAAACAAAACGAATGCAGATTCAGTTCAATGATGGAAGACCTGCTTTAAATAAAATCAACGCTAAAACTTAATAGAATATCAGTGATATTAATATGGTATAATACACTCCTCGACACTGAAAATGTAACACGAAAAGTAGTGGCCCAAAAATTATGCAAATTTCAGGATAGATGCACTTTATGAGACGTACATCGCCCAGAATGATATGAAACGCGCAGTTGTCTAGCGAACGTTGAAGAAGATATAAGGTAAGGAACCTGCAGAATGTTCAATTTTCTTGCCGTTTATTTCTGCTAGGGAAATGATCGCAGAAAATGTTTTCTTGTTTCAGAGGAAGGGTGTTATAACAGAGAACGCCAGGCCGTCGTCAGCAGTGGCAGTTCCAGCAGACAGATGATTTTACGAGGGGCATGGTGATCTGATTGAGAAAGGCAAGTTGGTCCATACGGCAAATCTCAGCTGACATAAACCTGGACCCATCCACAGTGCACCGGCTATGGCGGCGATGGTTGGAACAAGGAAATGTGAGAAGTTTGAGGGGTGCCGGTGCAGCTACAGTGATATGAGCTCGCGTGGATCGATGCATCCGCCGACAAGCGATGGAGCACCCGAAAGCCACTTCTACCTCCTTCCTTCAGCATGTTCAAGAAACTCTGGATGTTCCCATATCGAACAGAACCATTTGCTGTCGAATAGTGGCTAGTTGCCTGCACTCGTGGCGTCCGTTAAGAAAACTGGCATTGGCCCCACATCAGGGAGAGGGCTATTCATCAGGACCCCATCCGTAGTCTCATTGCCTCTGTATCTAGGCGCGTTGCCTCGTGTATCGCCATCCAAAATGGTCCTACAAGCTACTGTCCCGTCATTACGCATATCATTTCGAAATAAATGTCATTTATTGTTTGTTGCTGTCTCTCCCGGTTTGCTGAGTTTCATCACTTTCTGGTCATTCTTTCTTGGTATTTCATTTTTCACTTTCGAGTAGTCTAATTTAAAAAGATGACGTCAGCCTTTTAAGACAAAATTGATCACCTCAGAAATTATTAGAAACTAAGTTAATGTAGAGAGTTTAAGAATTATTAAATAAATATATATTTCAAAATTTACAGTATATCTATTGCAGTTCCTGCAATTCCAATTGCATGAAATCATTTTCTTCGTGTCTTTTAGAAGTACAAGTAAGCCTCCTATTTTCTAACAAATCAGATAACACTTTAAAGTAATATGACCAACCAATGTAGTGTAGTCTGCGCAAAGTTCCAACCCTTGTTTTCAAACTCCAATAATCTGTCTCGAGTAATGTTTTTTTATCTATTATTTTTGATGCTATCGCATCGAGCCCATGGAAAGAACGAAGGTATAATTTTGTCAGTATAAATATCTCTCTAAGTCTATTTTTTATTATTCTCAAAAATAATCTGAGACAGAACATTAATTAATTTTCGGAAACATTACTTGTAAATGTAGTGATTGATTGAGTGAGTGCGTTCCCGCCAGCCACTTATTTGTTTTCCTTCGCTTTTCTTTTCTCATCACCATTTTGTCGGAAAGCCTTTCTGAATCATATTAACCAAAATGCCACTGATAACACTGAAAATAATACCTAAAGTAAACGGTACCTAAAGTAGGCAGCACATGGCTTAAAGTTCATTTATCTCATAAAATCTTAACGTTAATTCCAAAATAGAAATTAAAAAAATAGATGATAACAATAAAGCTTATACCATCTAATTGATTGTATTATTGTGTAAATTGTTCAAACTCAAAATTCTATTTTAAATTACTCTATAAATCATTGCCACTTTCAGCTTCAAAATAAATATTAATTAAATTCAACATTTTTATATTGTCCAGCATTTTCACATACTGAGTTAGTACTTTTAGGCGTTAATAGTTCGCATAACCTTTGAGAAATACCAGAAGAGCAAAAAATTTAACCGAAAGTTTGGAACTAAGTTTACAACTCCAAAATATAATGATTTTTATAGCTGAAGCTGTCTGGAGAAAGTCAGGATATCTTCATATACCGGCTGTTTTCTTCAATTTTCATACCACATACAAACAGTATAGCGAATATAAAGGAGTGTAAGGCAAGAACATACTGTCTGTAAACGGGAATATTGATAATCTGCCTGCGTCCACGCCACAAGCTTTTTTCTCTCTTTGTATTTTCTAATATAAAATGTTTTATGTAAAGCTTTCAATCACTTAACGTTTTCATGTATAGATAGTCAAAAACGTTTTGAAAAATAATAATAGCTTTTAAATGTATTATTTTTTCTTCAGTGAAAATAATGAACCGAATTTTAAATTTTCAATGATTTAAAATATTATAATATGACAAAACTCTTAATAATAATTTCATCCATAGCTTCGGTTAGAAAAAATTAGTGTCGAGAGATTATTTCAAGTTGGAATAATTATTTGGAATTTGGAATTAATTTTTTAGCAAATCAGAGTTTTAACTATAGTATATTATTGCACTTTTCTACAAATATTTAACTATAAATTTCCCATTATATTCATAATTAAGAACCTTGTTAGGAGCTTATTGTTAAGAAGTAAATTATTTCTTTATATATATATGTATATAAAACTACTTTTTGACAGTAATGAACTTATTTCTAAAAAGGACTAAAATGTACAAAATAAAATAAACTCTGAATAATATATTTGCTGATTTTTATAAATTAAAAATTTCTTATTTTAAAGAGATCTTTAAGTAGTTCAAAATGCTTAACCCACATAAAAATTTCGATAAAAATAAATTAATTCTGTCTCATTATATCAGTAACAATGGCACACAGTTTTTAATGATTTTCGTCTTTCTAATCAAATGGTCGTAAAAGCCCAAGTTCCATTCAATATTTCACATATATCCAATTTTAGTCGATTAAATTTGGCAAAATAGTGATCATTAATTGATCAGAAAACAATGACACGAACAAAAAAAAAGATATTTTTCTTCATATATATAGATTTTTAACAAACTCTACGATTTGAAAGCAAGCACTGGCAACACTTCTCGAAATAAAGCAGATATTTATCTCCAGCGTGTGAGACTGTTGCCACTCGGAAAAGTAAGGGAGATAATTCGCGTTTTCAGAGTTTTTAATTAATATCTCTGATTTTAGATATTTGCTTTTTGAAAAAAAGTGGACGTCGTCGTTTCCCAGGACCCAAAAGAGAAATGTAGAAAGTTTGGTGACGACAGCTATAGTAGTGACTGAGTTAATCGCAAGCAAACACACAAGCAGACACTTGTCTTTATATGTATAGATTAGCTTATATTTGTACACCTATTTTGATTCTTCCATTTATAAAATTAAATATTATTAATTAAAATTAGTAAACGCCAACGCCTGGATGATAGCATGATGTGTCTCAAGAGCAGATGCCTAAAGACTTGATGCTCAGCATCGTGTGCAATTTATCGAAACAGTTTATGGCTACAAGATCTGAAAAGAAAAAGCCCAGTCCATCTCATCCTAGAGCACAATGGCAAATGAAAGTCGATATTTATATATTTCAACGAAGAGTAATAGGAATGCAACAGAGTTTCATATGCCTGTGGCTACCATGTTGCTACAGGAAGCCGAGTTTCAAGGATTGCTAATTCTAGAAATCTACACGAGAGAGGTATGTTTACAAGCAGATTTGTTGTTTGCATTTCGCTCAGAAAGCTAGTTATCATGGTGTAAACAATATCGACTTTGAACTAAGCCTCAGTGGGGGACCGTTCTCTTCTCAGATGAACCATGTTAACAGATTACGCTGACTACTGATTTTCGAAGTAGGTTCATATGAAGAGAAACACAGACCTTCTACGTGTCCTCTAACATCCAAAAAAGGAATCAATATGGCAGTGGAAGTTTGATGGTCCGAAAAACATGATGATCGATTATTGCAAAAGCCTTTATGTTTAAAAAAAAACTCTGTGACCGCTGCAAGCGAGAAATCTTAAATGCCTAAACGCCTTTTCATGAATGCAGTTGGCTCTCGATTCCCTCTGATAGACTATATCGCTCTTCCATAAAACCGTAATCTCGCACATGATGTTTCTGAAAAATGTGGGTATTAAAGGACAGATTTGTCAACTTGATCTCCACTCTTAAAAATTACAGAGTACATCCGTGAAGCTTTTTGAAGGCAGTTGCAATTCGCGTTCTCTGTGTCAGATCCATTTATGACCTAAACGTAACGTTGCTGCAGGATTCGGACTGACTGCTAGAAAGACCCATTATCTATGCAATTTCTAGAAGGAAGTGACACCGTGGAAGCTGTATGGCTGCTGGAAGTGAACACATCTCCCAGGCAGATATCTTTTTTATTCGATCTTGTAAATACGGTTTCAAAAGTTCTTGCTCTGTTGAATAAGTACGATTATGCGGGTGTTCCATGATTGTTATATATCTGTTTTCGTGTTATGTTTTCGTGTTCCTATGTCATCAACCTTACATTAACCTTACTTCAACCATATATATATATATGGTAATACAAATATATATATATATAGCCTATGTCATCAGCCTGACAACAATCTATGTCACATCAAACTTCATTAAATTCTAGTCATCAGGACTAACTTGAAATTACCTTATTTCTAAAGATTAGATTAGATTCAATGGATTCAGTGGTGTAGATTAGATTCAATGGATTCAGAAGAAATTATACATTTTGTTATTTCTCGAATTCCTCTTATTAAACAAAACCATGGATTTATCTCGTTTCAGACACATATATTCCACGTTAAAAAGCAACTGGGTACTTAAAAATTGCTTCGAAATTCATCTTACCGTTTAAACATCATAACATCGATAATATGACAGGCGTTTCTTCCCCTTTGTTTTAAAATTCTGCTAAGTAATACAAGCTTAAAATGTTTCTTAAGAAATAATATGCATTTATCTTAATTGTGTTTTAAAGTTAGCTATATTGTGTGCGAAATAGAAAGTAGGTAAATATTTTAGCTATGAATTTATTATTAGATATAAACATTCGTCGTTTTACAAGGAATTTATTACCTCTAGCCCAGGAACACGGGACCTTGCGAATATTTACTTTTAAAATATCATTATCTACTAAAGCTGAAATTTTGCATAAAAATTAGGGAAACTTACAGGCGCAGAATGAATAAGTAAATTTTTTTAGAAATAAACTCTTTAAGTTTTATGCTTTGATGCATAAATTTTACAACATCGGTATATGCACGAAGAATTACTTTTACAAAGAACCATTTTGCTAAAATAATTAACGTAATATTGTGTTGAAAAAAATAATACCTTACCTTGTAAGGTTTTAGTTAAACTAACAAAGTTTTATTTTATTTTAAATCTTTCTATCTCCTCTCTGTTTCAACTTCCCGTCAGAAGAAGCGCGCGTTCTCAGCTTATGCTAATTTTGAAGTACAGCGAAGTACTATTTAAGCCAGAGGTAGAAACCTCTCAATGTGAGAGAGCTTAGTCTCAGATCACGGTCACTCTGCTCAACGTTCGCCTGACCAGCTAGCAGTTAAAATTTATAAGCCATAGAGCTTACTACGTGATTGCATTGTGAAACAATTTGAAGTGCGCTAGTATTAGTATATCTTGCTACGCACCCTTTCAGGTAGAGGCCAACTTCCGCGAATTGCTCTGCGAAGCAAAGTTGAATTACATTTCTAGTTTAGGTTTAGTATTTAAATTTATTTGATTGTTAAGTTCGACCCAAGTGCGGTCTTTTACTTTCTGTATCTCTCCCGAGTTGGGAAGTGTGTAAATAATAGAGATTTAATAAAAGAGGATTTCAAATCCCTTTCAAGTGCAGTTATTCGCCAATACAGGATCTACACCAGAACATAGCGTATTATCCGCTCACTGTTCCAGTTCAGGACTTAAAACTTGAGGATAAGAACCCTATTACAGACTTTACCATGTTCTCAAAGAACACGCACAGAATACTCAGTCCTGATAACCTCAATAATAATACCTTAATGCATGGGCATGAAAGCTAATTTTATGTGCACTTATGTAAAACTAATTCATAATTTAATACCAAACTTTAAAATATGTTAGCAAAACTGGAATATTTCAAGCATTAGTACGTACATTTTGTAATAAGGCTTTCAAATTTGGCATCTGTAAAATTAAACTTCTAGCAGTATATACACATTAAAAATTATTCTTAATCTACTAGTCAACTGATTAGATTATTTCTCAGACTCTACTTTTTCTTATTGGTATGAAAAATTTGCATTCTTTTAGATACGGTGTCTGTGAAAAAAGAATCTAATAACTTAAAGCTTTTCATCCTTATTTATAAGGAAACGAGATATACATCTATATATCATGTTCACATATGATAAAGAAGACAAATCTAATTAAAGATTTTTAAAAATTTTGTAATTTATACATATCTTACAAGAATTAATGGAAGAAGCACATGTGAAACGACACACGTGCTTGCCTTTAAATTGTGTGAGTTTTTAATTGAAAGGTACGTAATTGTGAAACTATTAATTACGAATTTTGTCTGAAAAGGCTGCATAAATGTTTTTTTATTGAACATAGACGATAATGCAGTCAAATTTAGTGCACATGAGATTAAAATTACTGAAAGAAATAAAGGCAAGTTAATTACTCTAAAATTTTCGAAACATTTGCTCTGTATGAAACATTTGGTAGCTTTAAAAAATGCGAATTGAATTAATGACTTTTCATATATATTTCAAAAGCCTACCCTAAAGAAATTACCTAGAGCAAATAATACACAGTCCAGTCACATTAATGTGACCATCTGTCAAAAGCCAGAATAACCACCTTTCGCAGAGCGGGCTGCTGCGAGACGTGCAGGAAGAGAGTCACATAGGTCCCTGAAGGTGTTCTCTGGGATGTTGAGCCATGCCGACTCTAATGCCGTGGCCAGCTGCGCTAGATTACGCGGTTGAGGATCCATGGCGCGAACAACTCGATCGAGATGGTCTCACAGATGCTCGATTGGGTTTAAGTCAGGTGAGTTTGCTGGCCAGGGGAGGACGGTAAACTCATCCTGGTGCTCTTCGAACCACGCACGTACACTGGCAGCTGTATGGCACCTCGCATTGTCCTGCTGGAAGATGCCATCATCCTGAGGAAAAACAATGCGCATGTAGGGGTGAACATGGTCCGCAAGGACAGATGCGTACTTGTATTGATCCATTGTGCCTTCCACAATGATCAGTGAACCTAGAGAATGCCAGGAAAACATTCCCCAGACCATAATGCTCCCGCCTCCAGCTTGGACCGTTCCGGCAATGGTTGCAGGGTGGTTCCTTTCAGAGGTTTCACGCCTTATACGCCAACGTCCATCTGTCCGATGGAGCATAAAACGCGATTCATCCGAAAACGCAACCTGTCGCCACTCAGTGGACGTCCAGCTGCTGTACTGGCGTGCAAATTCTAGCCTTCGCCGTCGATGAACAGCAGTCAGCATAGGTGCACGAACCAGGCGTCTGCTTCGGAGGCCCAGACGCAGCAATGTTCGCTGAATAGTACTTTGGGAGACACTTTTGGTAGCCCCTTGGTTCATTTTGGTGGTCAGTTGCTCAACGGTAGCCCGTCTATCTGCCCGAACGCATCTCCGCAACCGTCGTTCGCCTCTGTCATCTATGGCCCGTGGTGCACCACATTTGCCACGTCGCTGAATTTGGACTGTCCCATTTTGCCATGCACGGTACACTTTTACCACGGCGGCACGCGAACAGTTCACAAACTCAGCCGTTTCGGAAATGCTTCCACCCTTGGCCCGAAAGCCAATGATCATGCCCTTTTGGAAGTCGGATAAATCGCTTCGTTTCTGCATTACGCCAACGATTGAAATGTTTTCCGAAGCCCTCACACACCCTTTATATACGCTCAACTGCACTGTGCTGCCACCTGCCTTCTGTGATTGGTTATTTAACTCTGACATGGAAAGTACGTGGTGGTCACATTAATGTGACTGGACTGTGTATAATAATTTAGTATTTGCCTTTGAGTGTAAATATATATTAGAGGACATATGTGTTGTGTGAATAATAAAACGCAGGTAAAATATCTTCATAAAAATACTATGAAATTGTTATTAATTTAGAGGACCTATATGAATAATTTGCACAGAAAGTGTCTTATGTAGGAATTTTTGAGTCCATTTTCGTTCCAGCTGCATGATTTAGAAATGCTGAACGAAAATCGTAAAAGCAGAAAAATAAACTCAGTGTTTCACGTATTATAATATTTCATGACTTTAACTCTGCATCCTGTTTAGCAATTTTTTACGATTTATTGAATTTCTATGGTACAACAAGGTGAGTTAAAACAATATCGCCCACCCGAATTAGTTTTGCTATTCACATTCGACATCAAAGATGTTTCTAAATTTACGCCTTTGACAGCGTCAGAAATTTGAAGTCAAGTTGTAGGGTCATTAGGTTTGCCAAAGCAGTAAACATGGAAGCATGAAACATATGTAATACCTTCGCCGGGATTTGAGCTTCGGACCTCCCCGATTGCCTGCTGCATATACTTTCAGTTATACCAAAAATGCGGAAAGGGGTTAGAAAACACCTTATATTTTCTCTTACATAAAGGCAGCTGGAGAGAAGGAGACCCAGTCGTCAAATGGAAGTAGTGAATATTTATCTCCACTTCGTTTTAGTTCAAGCGCAACATGTAGAGCTTTTTTGAACTTTTTTTTTCCTAAAGCCAAGAAATATGAAGAATTACTATTGCCCTGGTCAGGACTTACACTCCGGAACTTCCGAATGGTAATAGGACGCACTTTCCTGGTAGACAACAGAGTCATGTGGTAAGCGAAGAGAAGAAACTTAATAATAACAAATACTAATTGAAATAATTCAACTGGACGTGATTTTAAATTACGAAGCGAAATCACGCGCACTACGGAGTCATGCAGTAAGCGAAGAGAAAGAGACTTACGTAACCACAAATACTAATTGAAATAATTCAACTGGACGTGATTTTAAATTACAAAACGAAGGCATGCACACTACGCAGTCATGCAGAAAGTAGAGAGGAGAAACTTACGTAATCACGAATACTAATTGAAATAATTCAACTGGAAGTGACTTTAAATTACAAAAGGAAGTCAGGCGGTAAGGGGAGAGGACAAATACGCAGTCACAAAAACTAAACTAATTTTTAATGTCTTAGTTCATTCGCCACTCATGTTGTTGCAATACAGTGACTGACGTCTCCTTTTAAGTGCAGAGAATAAATGTTCATTGCATCTCAAAGCTCAAAGCAATATTCCATGCCAACGTTTCCTCCAGTCGGTCTCTTTTGAAACACTCAACAATGGTATTTCGACACACGTTCAAATCTTTGCAAATAGAGACGGCTGGCGGAATGGGAGTGATGATTCGTGATTTTTTTCCATGCATAAATTAATTACGAGCAAGATTTCCTTCAGAACGTCCTTTACAAAAGCAGCCTTCAACTTAGCAAATGGTCCTGTGTGTCCGTCATAATTTAAAAGATCTAATCCAATCCTATACTAAGCCTAATGGCATAAGAAACTGAATGGCATTAGAAACACCTTTTATTTATCTTAAAAATGTTGTAAATATTTATAAAACCGTCAAATATGTATATTTAAATGAAACAGACGTGGTATGAAAAAGATAAAAATGATAATTACTCTTGTAAAGATCTTATTTTGTACTAACCAATTATTTTTATTTTAAGAACCTTTCCTTTCCCTTCTGACTTCAATTTCGTGCCTGAATGCAAATTTAAACGACGTGAATGCAAAACCTCAGTGAGTTCGAAAGTAGTTTTTAAGTAGCCGAATTGAAGCGTTCGTAGTGGAACTCGTAGAGCGGGTTACGCCGAGAAGGTGTTTATGCCGCGAGCTAGATTTACGCAGTGTGCTTGCCAATAGCTTTCTTGCTGAACATTTGTGCTAGCCACTTAGTTAAGAATATACTAATATTTCTTACTCGGCTTAGCTGTGTGTAGCTGATTTTCAAGACATGGCGAGAATTCGCTATCTCTTCTTAAAGAGGGTTTACATGTTATGCTAAAAAAAAGAACAAGACTCTACATTTCTAACTTAATTTTTTCTTTTACGCAATCTGTAATTTTAGTTAGAAAGTCAAAGTGAATTTTGTGTGAGGTCAGGTCAAATGGCAATATATCGCTTGTTATTAGAGAACTGAATTAGGAAATCATGCACGCTGATTGTTGCTTGAATATTCATGCATTTAATTTTCAGAATTCAATTATTTAACATAAGATGCCCTTATAAACTGTACTTATTAATGTCTTTGAATAACTGACAACTTGCTAACGGTACCATTTTGATCAAGATTATTTCCGTAAACAAAGAATAAACAGTTTTCCCTATTCCCTGTTTTTATTGCAATGTATAATCATAATTGTATTCAGTTTCATCATAAATTAAATTTACTTAAACGAACTGTGCTAAATTTTGAGGGGAAAATAGTTCCTTTCATGAATAATCTGCAGTGCGAATGAACTGCGGTTTTACATTAAAGAAGATTAAAGATTCTACAACAAAATTACAAGCACAGATTGGCTACCAGAATCGCTTAGAAATAGCACCTTTCAGGGCATATGCTTCAAATGTATAAATTTTACAACGCCAATAACCACACCACATTTCACGAAGAATTTCTCTTTGCTTTTGCTGAAGCAATATCTAACACTTTAGGGTTTCGAAAAAAACGAAAGAGGAAGAAAATTCATAAAAATTGAATTTCCCGTGGAGCTTGAAATGACCAGACCTAGTAATAAAGTTTCCTTTTCTTGCAAAACGTCTCCGTTACTGATCGTGACTTGGAAAGAGAACGTTCTCTAACATGAAATGTCATGGAGATATATTTATATATGTCCCATCGTAGTTTTAGATTTTTTGGGGGGAGAAAAGAGCTTAAATCAAAGAAAAAGCAAACTTACTTTTGACCCAGCTGTTACATGAGGGCTGTGGAACGTTGAAGCGACGGGGCGCGTTTTTTAAGGTACATGAAAACTTCTGTTTTTGTTCCCTACAAAAATATGACGGGATGTAATTTAAAACAGTTTTGTATAATCTAAAGAAACATGTAGTATATGTTTCCGCTTGTATTATAATGTATTCTAGACGCAGATGTAATGCCGTATGCCTTTTGAAAGACAAAATAAAAGAAGGATGAAAAACAATTCATTTACAAAACGCATTTTAAGGTTTGAGACTTTACAATGGTATGTGAAATGGAATTAAAATTTAATGTATTTTTAATTTGTAAACATCAAGTTAATTATCAAATGAGGCATAAGAAAAAATTTAGGCAATACAGTTGGCAAATCTATATGAAGTCTGAAATATATAATTCTCTTGATTAGTCTTTATTTTCTAAGATTCGACCTGTGAATGTTTAAAGATGTCAGTCTGCCGGTGAAGGAGTTAATTATTTATCAGATTATGATAGAGTGCACTAGAGCTGTGTAGTTAATTCAAGGGAAGTGACAGGGAAATAATGCATTCGCGGAGGACTTTCTAAGGGAGAGTGACTTGTATTTACCATGCTCTTGGAGAAAACCAGGAAACCAGCTGTAAAGCCAGTCCGTTCGTCAAAATTTATACCTGAATCGACCTACCAGTGTTCAGCGGGCATGTCCGCTTGATCGCTTGTGAGCTTAAAAGAGATTACATTTTAGGCATTAACAGACTTGTTTTTACTAATCAAAAAGGCGGACTGAAGACTTTCTCGAACATCCTGCATGTAAGTGCAGTAAGATCCGTTTCATTTAAATCAACGCTACATTCAAATTATTATAGTGTTGCTCAGTGTCTGTTAAATTAAAATCGTAATTTTTTTTCTTTTAGTACTGTTTGCTATAGCACAGCAAGCTCAATGCAACATTATCATTACATGTTTTTTAAAAATCATTAAAAATCATTACATGTTTTTTAAAACTCTATGATGAATTTGTTCATCGAAGAGAGTTGATTCATTGCGCGAAAAAATTAATCCAGTTTTATTATTCTTACAATTTACTCTAGTTAACATAGGATTTTATTGTCAGTATGCAATGGAACAAATATATAAAATTAAATTAAAAATTAGTTCTATTTCGAAAACATATATATATTTTTTTCAAATGAGAAAAGTAGGCATTTTAAATTTCACAATGGGGATGACTAAATAATTTCATATTCAGTTTTAAGGTTATTATTTCATTTAACCAGTTATTTATAATTTCAACCTTTATTATGACTTCCGTTTTCTCACCAGAATGTAAAAGACGCAACATAGTATTTAAATTGGGTTTTCGGATTGTAGGTGAGAACATGCTTTTGGCCTGCGTTGCGCGCTACGTTAGTTCTTGCCAGTTCTTGCCATCTCTGGTAAGCTATATTATTGGACTTAAGCGTTCAAGCGTCGCGTCATCGCTGCGACGCTTAAACTTGATACTCCCGGCGAACTTCGTGGATATTTAAATTACGTGGTCTTTGACTACTGTTCCACGCTTTAAAGTGAATTTGACTGCTCCTTTTAAAGTTGCGTCACTACGATCTCTGATTGATTTTGGTAGCATAAGAACGTGCGTTTATATTCTAAGGTTTTTTTTAAATAAAAAAGGTTTATGTAAACTTTTATCTGACATGTTACCTTCAGACATCAGGGTTCGTACGGTCCTTAAGAGTCCTTAAAAGTCCTTAGGTTTTTTGGAATCGATTTTTGGTCCTTAAAAGTCCTTAATTTCAGCCAAAATCGGCAGAAGGTCCTTAATTTTAATCATCTGAAATTTTTGTCTATTTTTACGACTGCCTTTTTGAGTGTGAATTAGCGTTTTGGAGGAATATTTTTGGCGATTAACTGACAAATATGGTTATTTTTTGAATGGGTGAACGAGTTTATGGGTTATAATTTGTTCTTATTTCTAATAAGTAATGGGATATTCGAGTTTCTGAGCAAGAAGTGATAAATAAGCATTTCGAAATTATTTCATTTTTTCTAATGAAGAGCTCTTAAAGAACTTTTGGCTTTTGGGGACGAGAATTCTTCTATTAAACGGTTCTAAATTTGACGACTTATAAAACATTTGGGCGATTTTAAGATCATTTTCTGTAGAAATTTTTAATTCCGAGACCTGGAAATTTTTCGAAGATTTTTTTAAAACATTAAAAAATAACATTAAAATAAAGCATTTTCATTTTTCGCTGTCATGTTATAAAGTTCCATTTTGGCCACTTGTTATACAGTATTTTGAATCTGAAAAATAAACAAGGTACAATGCTTAAAGCACAGTTTGCGAAACAGTTCTTAGAAAAAGCAAACTAGGCTATGTAATTAATTAAAAATGTCGTCTTTGTAATTTTTTCACGGTAAGAGTCTTTCCCATGTAATTGTGTCAGAATATTCAGAATTCTCAGGCTGTGCATTTTCTATAAAATTAAGTTACACTCCCACCCCACTCTAATTTTTATTTTTTTCCAAAATATTTCTGGTTTTTAGCTGTTACAGAATTGGTAAGAGTAATGTTGCTTTAGGATTTTAGACATTCCAGCTTGGAAAGTTTAAAAGGATTTGATGGTAAGACCACGATTCCAGAAAAATTTGGCAAAATGAAAAATGTCTCCATGATATTAACCCACAATATATGTATTTTACAGGAAGTTTGCGATGAATTTCTTACTTTTTGGAGAACATCTGTAAGAACAATGCGAACATAATATTTGAATGTTTTACTTCTGATTTCTTTACATGTTTAACTTCCCTTTATTTTCGCTACCTTTCACTAGACACAAGCATAGAAAATATCAAAAACGCTTCTGATCTTATCACATGGACAAGCATTATAAAAAGGAATTTTTTATGAATAAAGAAATTGAAAACTGACAATTTAAAAGATTTATCTAATATGTCTTAATTCATCATACACAGGACTGCTGCTAAGTATTTTCCCACTTGATGCAATTTCTGTGGATACTAAATTCTGCTTCTAGTAACTGTTCTAAATTCTAAAAGTATCTGCCATTTAATCTTGCTGCTCAGTGTAAATCTGCCAGCTCTGTAAACTGTCCCTTACCATGTGTATTTTTTTTCTGGATGTTCATATTACTATAGGAATAAAATTAGCAGCTTTTTCTATGCATTCTAAATGCATTTAATTTTTTAGAATAACAAAAATGTTTAATTAAATCCAAAAATTCTAAAAGAAAAAGTAAGCGTGTTGAAGGAACAAACTGAGTGCATAAAGAGAAAATTATTCTTCAAAGATATGTATAGTAATATGTAAATACCCAGTTGTTTATAATTTCAGCCTTTAGTATAATTTTTCATTTCTATTTCGTCGCCAGAATGCAGATCACTTAGAAAGTTTTTAAACTTAGGTTTTGGGAGTGTGTGTAAAGAAAGGGTGTGTTTCTGACCTCTGAAAGTTTTTAAACTTAGCTTTTTGGAATGTGTGTAAGAAAAGGTGTGTTTCTGACCTCCGCATTAGTTCCTGTCAGCTCTGATAATTTGTAATTATTTTTATTTGCATTATGCCTGCCGACATTTGAATTTGTTATGAGGATAAAGTTACTGAGCCAGCTTAAGTTAAAATTAAGTTGTATAGTCTTTGACCACTAGTCCACATGTTTAGTTTGAATTTGACTCTTCTTGTTTAATTATATCACACGAGCTGTAATTGGTTTTTTTAGCTTAAGAACATGCATTTATGTTCTAAGTTATTTTTAAATATTCCAAAACTTTGTGTGAGTTACTTTCAGACATAGCGATAATTTGCTTCAAGTCTGTTGGGGATGGGTAGGATTATTTTACGTTTATCAGATCAAGTAAACCCTCATAGGTACATTGTGGAGAGGTTGATAAGTTAAAAGGTAAAACAAGGTGAGAACATTGGTTTGGTGTTGAGACAAATTTCTGATTGTTAGAAAAGACGCTTAAAGAGAAGAAAATCAATATAAATTAGCCAAAATGTCTGGGAAGACTTCAAATTAAAAAGACGCATAAATATTTTGTTGAATGTTGTTGCTAGCTTTTAATGTGTAATTATCCTAATATTGTTTAAGAATCAGTCATAAATTACATGTATTTTAAACAGTGAAATTTTATTAGATTGTCATTTTAATAAAGCTTTTTTAACAAATATTAAAAAATAAATATAATAGTGGCCATGTAAATCCATAATGACTAAAGTTATCTAACTACCTAATTTAATTATTTATAACTAGCTGCTTACCCTTAAACATTAAAGCGAGTTATTGCCTTTCATTAATTCTTACCGTGGTCAGAAGGTAAAACACAAAAATGTAAAAATTCATCTAAAACTTATTCTTTGCATCTAGTGAGACTTAAAATAATACAAAACAGCTTATCACCTCTGGTGCTTTGGTGGCTTAGTGGAACCTTAAAGTACATTAACTGCGTTACAACCCTTGGAAATTACATGAAGCTACGACACTAACTGAGTCAGACAGAGCTCAACTAACTTTAAAATCTTGCCACCTGCATCAGGCCTTTCAGGCTTGTTCTGATCAGCAAGTCTCTCTCTAGGCAAACAGCAGCAATGGCAAAAGACAGTCTTTTGTTATGAATCATGCTGATTATGACTTTACCTCTCGCTTTAACCTATACCGCTTGCCATAAAATATTTCTGGTATTTACTAAACCTCTAGAGTGAGCATGTATGTGAAAAAATGAGACATAAAAATAATCAAAATAAAGCTAACTGTTAGTAAAACGTAAATCTAATCTCACTTATCTTCTTTCAAATATGTCCAACTATTACAAGTGAAAAATATTTAATGGTACTTGATAAATTTCATAAAGTTTATGTCATTAAGTTATGTTTAATAATAAGGCTTCCTACTTACGGATCTATTTTATTTTTAGAATGGTATTACAAAAGTGAAGTTCAGGCATAGATAATATTTTTAACTGAATTTATTCAGTTCCCATTTGCTCATAGGTCCTTAATTTTTTTCCTTAATGGTCCTTAAAAGTACTTAATTTATATGTGTAGAAGTGTGTACGAACCCTGGACATAACGATAATTCTCTTCATGGCTCTTAGGAGTTTTAGACTAATTACCTTTTACGAGATCAAGAAGAAACCCATAAGATCCATTTTAGAGCATTATATCCTTTTAGCAGTAATGTGGTATTCATATTATGATTACTACTGTGTTAAGATATTTAACAAGAAAATTCTTCGAATCATATTCATACGATTTTAGAAAGAAATATCCATAAGGATGCCACATAACTAGAGGAAATCCTACCTTGGTAGATAAAATACTCTCTTAATCTGTAAATTCATACAAAATTTTTTGTGTCATGGCTGTGGAAATTCAATAAAAATGAAGTTTTAAATAATATGTTTTATTTCAATGAAAACATATTTCAAAACTTCTGCTTTATGATTCTAAATGAGCGTTAAGTTATAACATTTTAAATAGACTTTTAAGAACTTACTTTTAAAGTATTACATATATCACATGGCTTCTACATATGATGTGAAGAATGAAAAAAAAAAGATATTCTGAGTTTTCATAAATTTCAATATTCTGGAGCACGCCGTTGAACTGAAGTGGCCAAATATTCAAGAAGGAAAAAATGCTTTTATAAATGATGCTGTCAAAGCCATTCTTCTCAATAAAAACCCAACTTTAAAGCTCGCTTAGAATACAGCCATGTCACTCGTAAGGCAAGTAAAAAGTAAATAAAATGGAGTATATAAATATATATCACTATTTTTCTTCGATTTTGTACCTTCAAATTCAGATTTATTTTATAGTCAATTTATAGCAGCCTGGGGCTTGTCTGTCATATATTTTTTCCTGCTTGGTTTTGCTTTTATTATTTTAGTTAAAAAACAGTATATGAATGGTTGGGTGTTTGAGAAAGCTAAAATACATTCACAGAGCTGAGAACTGGCTAAGAATAATGTTCATCAACTGCAAAGAGTGCAAATCAAAGAATAAAAGCCGTGTCATGAAGGAATGTTTTGTTTAAAGCTATAAATATTTGCATAACGATTACGAAAACAAAGTTTATACAAGTAATAAGTTACAAAATCAAAGTTTACGGAAATTATTTTACTTCGTATATGTTTTTGTTCCTAAAATATAACTAAATAAGCTTGTTTTATGCTTATTAACTAAAATTATAATACTTTTTTACTTGACATGGAAGAATTTTCGAGTGAATTAGTACTTCAGAATCTGATAAAACCAGAAAAAAAATTGTATAATAAGTAAAGAACTTCCTTATAGTTTACATATTATATTCAGTTATATAAATATGTATATTTGAAAGCATTAACCTGTCATGCTGCAAATTATTATGGATTTTTGACAAGTTCAATATATGTCTTTTTATTACTCTCAATTTGTTTTCTATGTTTCTAATGATGTAGGATGTAACATTCAACTGTATAAAAGTAAAAAATTAAGTTATTCAGATGAAAACACTTTTTAATCCTTATCGTCGCATAAAAAACTTGTTTATTTGAATAGAAACCAATTAAAATACTGAACACAAAATATAGAAGCTATGCTAAAGAAAATAATTAAAAAATTCTACTATCGAGCTTCTAAGCTTAAATATCACATTTCCTTTAAGAACATTCTTAACATGTTTAATGCAGGCTATTTTGAAAAATAATTAGTTTGATCATATTTTTAATTTAAAATATTTGAAATGTTACACTGGCAAAATCAATATGATAGAGAACACTAAAAATAAAATTCGATAATAAATAACTGCTAATTGCAAAATCAAATGATCCCACGAAAACAAAGCTTATTTAATAAGTTACAGAAGCATAATTTTAATGAATGTTTATGCATTTTGTATCATGACACTTACAAAATATTTTATATTTTCATTTGATTGATACTTTACACTGGTATTACTTTCTCAAAAAGTAATTGCTTTGTGGATTCAAATTAGGTTTTTAAACACTGGCAATGAAGTCATCCATATATGTTATTTAAAAGCATGAAAATAACTCTTAAAGTTCTTTAAAAGGGAATTGTGAAACGAATTTCCCAATAGTTAACTTATAATATTGATTTGCATTTTTGAAGAAACTAAAGGCACACATTAAAATGCCCCGATGGATTTCTGAAGGCGGTACAAAAATCTGAGTGAGTTCACGTCAACAAAACCTAAAACGACTTAGTAGTATTGACCTGTCACGAACTTAAAAAAGTCAGTTGATCGTAGCAATCAATCATTCAAAATGAACTGTAGGGCGACAGAATACAGAGTGGTCATATAAAACTTCCCCGATATATGAACCCTTAGCGGCCTATCCGCTCAACCAATAGAAATGAAATTTCAAATATTGTTGTTTGAAGGCATGCGCTCGAGATTGTGATGATTTTAAACAAAAGAACTCTCACGGCTACAGCTGCAATGAAAACATTTCAAAATTTACGAATGGCAACATCAATCTTTTTATTGCGCAAATTGATCAGCTTACTGAAAACCCATAAATGTCGGTGGAATGATACATGTATGACGAAACATTCCTGCGCAAAACAACACCAAAAGAAGACCATTGTAAAGTACCAGTTACAGTACAAGAGAGGAGAAAGGAGGGAAACATTTTTATTGGAATTACAAGTTCTTAGTGTGCCTGCCTACTTTAGCAGACGATAACGTACTGCATGCGAGAGACTGTTAACAACAATGACGAAAGTAAAATCACGAAGAGGAATCTATATAACTTCACGTTTTATGGCATCTTTCAATTCTGACAAATTTCATAGGTTTTATGTGTATATCACAGATTTCAGATAACCCCAGAATCAGAAATCCATCGGAGTGAAGTCGGAGAATGTCCACGACATTTGAAAGTTACGGGAGATTACTCTATCAAAAGCGTTGGATACATTGAAAGCATGTAATATCAATAAAGGTTTCTTTCCCATATCATCTGTTCTCTTGCCATTGGTGCTTTAAAATGTTCTTCTTTGCAAATGTTTTAAACGATCAAATTTACGCATACCTGTATCGGTCGTACAAAATTCATGGTTTTTCAGTGCGCTGATCAATTTGCGCAGGAAAGCAGTAAATGTTCCCGTTTCAAAATTTCATAATGTTCTCACTATAACCATAACTGCGAGAAATCTATTCTTCTAAATCATCGCAATCTTGTGCGTATACCTTCAAATAACACTATCTAAAATTTCATTTCGATTGGTTGAACTGATTGGCCGCCAGGGGTTCATATATAGGCGAAATTTTTATGACCACCGTATAGTTAAACGATATTCTTAGCAATGGTCTTAGTACGTCCGTAAGCAGCAGCGATAGGCTAGACATCGCTTCGTCTCGAGAGAATTCCACGGTAGTAAGAGTAGCCATACACAAAAGATTTCTCTATTTGTTATTCAAAACAATTTACCAAATCTCCTGGGCGTGTTATTTAAGAAAGTATTGTCGTATACTTTGTTATACTTGTTTGTAAAGCTTTACGTAGTTTCTAGTGTTCGTCACGATGTCTGTCACTAACTCCTGAATATCGATAGCAACTCTTACTCTAGTTTTATCACCGCGAGTTTAATACAACAGGCTGGAGCAGTGTCTCATTAACCGATGAATCATAATTTGCTGATGTTAAACAAATGACAAAATCGCGCACGACGAATTCCCTAGCGAGTTCTCAATGTTGATGAACGTCAATCTATCACATTAGGTAAACTGAATCACTGCGAATGATACTCTTTATTTTCACTGATCCAGCACACCACTCTGATGGCTTGGTGATGCGTAGACATCATCTTACTAGATGTTATATTGCTTGAACTCTTATGTCTGTTAGACGTTGTCTTTTCAACTACTCTTTCAATGTTTCCTCATTGTTAATGTCAGGATCCATCATGATTGAAGAATTTTGTAGAAGTGCAAGATGTTTATGCCGCAACTTGTAGAGTGAAATATGATACAAGTTACGTAATAAAGGTTTATCTACCAAAATTTGAAATAGTTGTGAGAAATATACCGACGAAATGTATATATCGAAGAATTACATCTTAAATACGTGTATTTTAATTGGCATAATGTTGCTTAAAACAAAGCCAGAGAAAATGGCTAATGTAAGGTTTCTAATCTTGTTCCTTGATTAATTGTATATTTTGTATTAGCTTGTGTCTCTCTCTATATATAAAGATATATAACTTGACTTTTTATTTAATTTTAAAATCTAGTACCATTTCTAATCCAAAAATTTTTGGTAATATGAATGTTGAAAATGAAACGAAATGTTGTAGAACATACTCTGGATAATTAATTTTAGTTAGATATTTATCAAATCAGTTTACGAAATTCAGAACGAAACATTTAAAATCACATTCAGAAATAAAGCGAGCTTTATTTTCATAGATTATTTTTATTTTAAAATCCTTTAATTTACTTCACGAAATTTAAACTACTAATACTTCTCATTTAATTAAAATAAATAACTATTAAATATAATTTTATTAATGAAACCAAAATATTAAACTTTAAACTCATAAATATTAATTAATTAAATTTAAATCAGTTGCTGCTTTAAATTACTATTTACAATTAAACAATTTCTTTAAAAAAGTTTTCGGTTGTTTTTAAGCTTCATAATAAATATCATAGAAAACATGAATTTTAAAATGTTTAAAACTTTCTTTCCTAATAATTAATTTTTGGGGATTTTCCAAGATACCGTTTCTTAAGCAAACAAACTTTGCATACTTTGCCGCTTAAGAAAACATCATGTAACGGTACGTGATAAAGAAAAAAATAGAGAGGAGAAATATTATAATGTATAATGTCATTTTAAAGTTCTAAAAACTAAGCTACTGAAATTTTAATTACTGAACTGAAGCTTACAGTTTGTTAATATACTCAATTTTTTATGCAATAGCGATATAGAAACATGAACTCTATTTTCAGTTGAATATAGCAGAGCACAGAAGGGTAACAGCTAAGATACAGAATGTTTTCTTGAAGAATTTTCAAAGGAAACTGGTTAGTATTTCCATTATACGAGCGGCCGAGGGGGAAGACTACGGAAAGTGGCAATGCAAGTGGTTCGTACACAAGAATTCGAACTCTGGTGGATATACCACTATTCAGCAATCTTGCTTTCTGTACCATTGTTGAACCTTATACATGATATATCATGCTTATAACTACAAAAATTATTACAAAATTATTATTGCAACATTTTCATTAAGTTTTCAGTTCATACCATAATAACTAGTACCGACTAAATTGTGTTACAACATCAAAGTTTTTTGATTCTGTTGATATACATGTAGTTTAAGAATGCCAACAATGAATTCATTCTGCACGCGTCCGATAACATTAACATTATATTAGTCTATTCTCTGCAAGGAACAGATTTCGCAAACATGCAGTAGAGGTTTTATCTTCCTACTGATCTCTTTTTAATATGAAGGTGATATTTTAATCTGTGTTTACGGGCATAGGAATAAATAGTTTATAGGATTCAAGATGATTCGGTCATGCTAAATTAGTCCTATAACCCTAACAGATGTGAAGCGAATTATGTCTGTGTCTGAAACAATGATAAAGTCCTGAGAAGTTTAAAACGACCCTTTTATTAAAACAGAATTTGGAAAAGTAAAGGCACTTTCTTGTGCTACAATATAGCAATTCGTGGTGATGCAAATAAATCTAACAGTTCAATTTAAAGCAAATGTTGAACAATTCTCAAGAACTACATAATTAAGTACTCCTAGAAGCTGGCTCATGAACACTACCGGAGAGTTAGAATTAAAGTGTCTGTAGAAATAAAATTCAAAGACGAATAATTACGACTATCAGAGTTGGTTGGAAACTAACGACGTAGTGCACCCTCGACGCCAAAAAAATAATTCTGTCTTAAAACGCAAAAACCTTACTTTAAATATTAGGTACTCATCAGATTCTGGTCAGGAATACGGAAAGGAGAAATTTTTGGTAAAGATTGAAATTAGAAGTACTGGTAAATTAACAAAAGATTTCCTCTATTTTTCTCGTCAGAACTTATTCTATCACAAAGAAGATCTTTAATAAGCTTTCTAAATTTTAAACCTACCATACGAGCCAATTTTTACAATCATGGTACTGTATGTCTTGTAACGTTCTATTATGTTAATCTAAGCAGCTATTTTATGTTTCAGATTTTTACTACCACTTCTTATTTTCGGTTTCCCGTCCGAATGCAGATTAATCGAGTCTATTTACGCTGAGGTGTTTAGCTTGTATAATAGAGCGTGTTTTGCTTCTCGAGGCCACATTGGTTGGCTGCTACTAGCACAGATAAGATTTGTTTCGGCCTTGCATTATAACTGCTGTTATTTGAATATCTACGCCGGTTAGGTTTATAAGCCAACTTTTGCATAAATTGATTAGTGCAGGCTTCAGCTACTAGCTTATTTAATTTAAACTTAAATTTTACATGTGACTGTTATTTTAAATTACTTCGCCAGAAATGGTTGGCTGAATTGTTAAGCACGAGTCGTACATTTATGCTCAAAGTTCTGACTTAAAAAAAAGGTTATTTAGCCTTTCTTAAAACATTGTCATTAACTTTCAGATTTGGTATAGTTCGCTGTCAGCCTCTCTAGAGTTTGGTTCAAGTTCATGATAGGCAAGAAGATTACCAAAATTTATAATTTAAAATTGAATTTGAATTTTTATGTAAGTTTCAGTTGCATAGTACAAATTATAGTGTCATCTCAATTTAGTCCAATCTCACCTCCTTCCAGGCATCTCAAAGGAAAAATAGGTTAGCCAGTAAACATTTCCCATTTCATAATTTTCTGCTTGTCATTTACAACTTCATCAACTTTTTAACTTTTTCTTTCCTATAAACTCAGTTTCTAACTCCTGCTATCCAGCATTACAATGTACGCAGGTGCGTGTGAAAATGGGCTTTGAGTTTTCAAGAACTACATGTTAATAATTTAGACGCACTAGGCTCAATGACACCCTATTTCGAGACTGTACCTCATGTCTTAATTTTAATTTACATTAAATATTTAATCGTGGGTGCAAACGTTAACTTTTAACTACTTTAATTCTTTTACGCTAGCTTTTAATTTACTTTAAATCGTTATCACTTGCTTCCTTGTACTTTAAATTTATCATTTACCACATCGAAACGTTTTACGCTTACTCAAGAAGAAGAGTTAGAGTTAGTTTAAGGTTTAAGAGAAACACCCTCTTAGTTAACAAATATACTTCATGAAAACACATAAATTCATATGCATTCAAACGTTTACTCAGTATGCTCTTTACCTACAATGTACATAAGTTCCTCATATCTATTCTGCTCCGTCACCTTTTAATTGAATGTCCCTCTTTTAATAGTATTCGTCAGAAATATTTTAACAGCTGTGACTTACCTCTCGACCATTTAATTGGAAGAGAGGTCAATCGTAATTTATTTTACTATTTAAAAGATATTGGGGTTTATCACCTCATCTGAACTGATTTTAATTTTGTATATTAGTTTCAACACTTGTGATTTTAACTGATTTTATATGACCTCATCCCCTGGATTTTGTACATTCCTTTATCTACTTGTTTAATTCATAGCTATTTTAATTTCACTGTCTTTCTTATCATTTTATATCTCATTACCTTGTGTTTGGCGCGTATGACCATTTCTGGTTTTGCGCCAAAAAATTTCACTCACTCACTCACTCACTCACATATCTATTCTGCAAATGTACCAAAACTTGCTCAGTACAGCCTCTTGGACTATATCTCAGTACTGCCTCTTGGACTGGGAACAAAGTATTGCTACGGACTTTGTATTTATTTAGATATTTTAGTAGAACTTTACTTAAAATTGTTTAATTTCCCAGTGCAATGCTGCGCGCGACACGTTTTAAGAGAAAACTACGCCGAAAAAGTAAAAATACACGAGCACACGCATTTAACATTTTAATAATTATATATTTAGAAATTGTACTCTTTTTGCTCTCCAAAAAAATCGAAAACATACCAGAATGTTCTCGTGCATGATTAAAAAGCTTATAAAAGGCGGATTAAAACATCTCAACTCAGTTGTTTTAAGCGAACTGTAGTTCTTTACTTAGTGCTGTTATTGATTGTAGCGAATTCGCGGTGAAATCGGATTAGTTTTCTCTGTATTTTGAATTGAGTTTTATTTGACGTTTTAGTAGTTTAAAATATAACTGCTGTGAGATATTGCGATACTGCGCGAATATCTCTGAAGCAATTTCAGCATTTTGTTTTATTTTTTAGGATAAGAATAAATTTTATTACCTTTCTATCGATCTGTGCATTCAATTCATTACGAACCCATACGCACGTAACAGTATCATGTTTATACTAAAACCTAAAATAAGCTAAATGTATAACTAAATTAAAGACCTTCTTACTGAATAAAATGTAGGACATTACGCTTGAGGCGAAACTCAAGATAAGTAGCAACGCTTGCGGTAAGACATGAAAGCAATCGAATATTAAAAAAAAATGATTTAAATTGTCACACATTTATTTCCTGGGACCTCGTCCATTCTTTTTCACGAAATTCCCACGAGGACGGGAAAGTACGAGTCTAATAAATCTAATAAATCCAGTTTTATTCTGGGCCGTTAATTTCCTGGCTCGTCACTGGCAGTTTGCATTTCTGGACTTTGTTACGTATTTATCTGAATTTCCTCTGTGTCTGAGTAATTATAGTGTAGCCAACCGCTTCCTTGCTACTTGATTTGCCATTAGAAACCTCCTATGGTTCATATGGAACTTCACTCGTTGGCCTGGTTCCACATCTATAGGCCGTTTGCCGCGTAAATTCTGTGTTGAGCGCCCCGACATCTTTCTACCGTTGCAAGCCAGCATATCTCATAACCGAGCTTTTCATTTGTTGGCTTCCTAAAAGTCAGCACTGATCACTCGGTCGATCGCCGAATCTGAGGGACCTTTGTATATTTCTTTACCTTTTGGATAAGTTTCATTTCGACCTTCTTTACTTCCCGTTTTCCGCATTCTTAATTTTTCCAGATTCGAACCTTTTTCTCTGCTTTTCATCATTTCTGGCTTTTTTTCTTTGTCTTTGAGAACATTGTATTCTGGATGTCGTCGATGCATCCGCCCATTTCTGGATGGTCCTTCATTGTTTACACTTGGCGATTCTCGCAATCATTTGGTAGCAGTGGCATATCAGCGCGAGGTTGATCTAGTCAAAGTTAGCTTTGGTGCTTTCACAATTTTGACATTTCAAAAATACTATAACCTACCTTATTCGTTCAATAAAAAATGAAGCTTCAAACTTATTGCAAAACTTCCCAGTCTTTCATTTTGATGCACAAGAAAGAGAATGTTTAACTTTCAAGTTTATATCTTCCACCTTAAAATCAACGTCCCGCCCTTATTGACATGTTAAAGCTTTTGTTTCGCACTGGCCATATCTGTCTTTCTAACTGTCCCGTTCATTCATTTATTAACGTCTGTCATCTGAAATTCCGCAGATCTGTATTGAAAAAAAAACAAATTTTATATGTTCGCGAAATTAACCCTCTGCCAAGAAATTATTAAGCCGGTGTCCTCTTGGTAGTATCATGTTTGATCGTTTTTAAGGCAAGTGCGAGTTCGTCGGCACACTCATTGCACAGTTATTGATAATTTTTTACATAGCTGCGAATTATTTTGACTATGTTTATATTCATCTGCTCCGTAATATTCCACCGTAGTTGATAGGGAGCGATCTTAAAATGAAGTATGCCGAGACCTGTACATATACGCCCAGAAACGTGATTAACTAATTGCTTTTCGTTGTGTTATATAATTTTAAGTGGAGTTTGATATTTAAATATAATTTGTTGAAGAAAGAATCAGCAACAGTTTTAGTGGAAAGCCTTTCGATAAGAAATATTTCTACCCACTTTGTGAAATGATGAGAAATTACGAGCAAATACCTGTTTTCGTTTTTTATTCTGTGCGTGGGTAGGGAGTTAATAGGGCAATTCCTATTAATTCATTAGATAATGTTGCTTTTATTGTAATTAGGTACCCAGCTGGTATATAATTAATAGCGTTAATTAACCGAGAAATGTTACAGGACCTGGCATATTCAGTTCTGAATTTTTGTAGCTATGAAAAATGAATAGCTTCACTTACTGTCTGGATTTATTTCCTTATTCTGAGATCAACTGAAATTGCCGAATCATGCAATTCCAGAAAAATAATTAAACTCGCTGGGATAATCTGCCTCAGTCCATTATTATTATTTGTTACATTGATGTAAAAAAAAATATTGTCAAATCTTTCAAAATTTCCAGCTCTGTCTTTATGAAGGTGTTCTAGCATTGTAACTGTGTCTGACATCATGGCGTTCAAATGGGTCGTGATCTTTCAAATATGCATAAAAATTTTTAACTTACGGATTGTTTGTAGTTCTGCTGTAATTCTTGATTGAGCATCGGATACAATCGGATGCATCGGAACGTTTTCCTCGAGAGAATGTTTAAATATTTACTTGTATTCTTGCAATTTAAGAGCTCATCTACAAAAAGAACTACTGTTTCCCTCCGGTAGATGTATAATTTCTTTGACTTGGGTTATGTGTATTGCTAAAATATGCAACCGGCTATACATCTTGCATAACCAAAGCTCCCACCGATGCATCGGTGGAGATTTCTAATTTGTCGTCGGTCCAGGAAATTTCAAGATAGGGGCTTGAGTTAATACCACATTAAATCTTTCAAATACTATGTTTGCTTCTGCCGATATGGTGAACCTGTCGTTTTTAACCTATAATAATAATAACTTTCCCCCCATAAGTTCAATAAGGACCTACTACATGAGTAAATGTTTTTATGAAATTTCTATAACAGGAACACAAGCAAAATGAGGCAAACATTTTTCCGATATTATTTTATCGTTACAGTTTTAGAATCTTTCGTTTCGATTCCCTTTTGAGATATCTTTTAGCTCAGGTAAGGAATATCTTTGACTATATATTTTTATTCGGGCTCATAGGCCTTTAAACCTGATTCTTTTAGAAGCTATTAGGTTTCGTGTAAATCCCGAGTATATTCATAAAATGTCTCGTTAGCAGCTGTTATTTCTTTTAAGTAAATAAATGTAGAATGTCCGAGGACAGGTATTAGCATAATATTCATAGCTCTTTGAAATTTGGTGGATACTCCGCATAAGACAAACCGCAGCTTAAGAAAATCGTTAACTTCTAATTCAATAATCAACGCGGTTTTAGGCGCTTCTCTGGTTTCACACATATCTGAAGCGATCCAAAGATGAGTTCCAACATCGTCATGCAATTTGTAGATTTTAATTTCTAAATTATTTGCTATATTACTGGTACGAGTAAACTGAATATTTGTTATGCTCATTAGTTTTCTATATTCAATAGCAAAAGGCCATGCCTTAAAATCTGTAGATAGAGGTTATTTTTCTCTCCGCACAGTACCACAAGGCGGCTTATCGACATAACAGTTTTATTTTTTAACACTTCTACTGTATGTTGTTCTACTATTTCTTCCTTGACATAATCATAGCTGTAATGTTTTGCTAGCCAGGGGGAGGATTTTCAGTTTATGATGTGTGATTTACCACCTGAGTCAGCCCTGGGACATCATCAAAGAAATCTTGAAAATGTTCTTATCATCTGTTCCACATTCGTTCTCTCCTCTGTGTTCAATTTCCTCAAGTCCAAAGCTAGTGGCTGAACTTCTTTCTCTATTAGCCTGTTTATTTCCAATTGCAAAGTAGCTACCAGAAAATTAATTTTCACCCCTGCAGATTTTAACAAATTCGTCCTCAATACTACACTGGCCTCTAGATTTTTCAATGCAAAGAAAACCACCTTCTGGTGTTCATTTCTCACTTGAACGTGTATGGTTATTTTTCCGTCGCGTTCACAGTGTTTTCTTGGGCGGCGATCACTTTTAACGATAAACACTCGATACTATTGAAAGCGTTTCCTAAAAGCATTTTCTGCCAAAAAATTACTTTGTAGCCCTGTATCCAATAATGCTTCTTCCGGTACGTTATTTAAAACAAACTGAGTCACTATCAAGCACAGTTTTTTATAAACGCTGCAATTAAATCTAAGAGTGATATTTTTATCTCAATCACTATATGTTTTCCATCAGCGGGTTAAAATTTCTTCTGGTAATCGAAACGTCTGCCATCAGTCTTTAGAACGTTTTTCGCTGCATTTACTAAAATATCCGCTCGACTTCTGGTCATATCCTGCTCTGCGTGCTTTCCTTAATATTCGCCTACTTTAAAACTTCACTGCTAAGTCAAATAAGTGTTTCAGCGAAATCGAATTTCGTAATTCAACCAAATCCTGAATTTAAAGCAACAACCTAGGTAATATTATTTGGATAATATCTGCGTCGGCCTTTTTCGCATACAACAGAAGTGAAGCGAATTATAGAAGACAACGTGTCGTGAAGCTGACTTTGCAGAAGTGAAGATGTGAAGCTGTGTATGAACAACTTGATAAAGACAGAGCTGAACACCTTGATAAGGACAGAGCTGGCTAGGCTGGAGTAATGTTCCCCAAGATCAGCACGATAATTTGATACTCAGCATGCCAGGGCTTTGTACGAACTGTATTTCATCGTCTGGCAGACATACAATGTGTTAATCATAACACCAACCGTTTAATGTTACGCTTTTGTAAGGGAGATATTTTTTGTAATTGTTTCTTGGAGCAAAAATGGTAGTTTTTATCAACGGTACCATACATACACCATCTTTCTTGTTCTTTACCTTTTGTTTAATAAATGGGTTTTATGAATAAGTCACTTTGTTTTGTTTCTGAACTTTTATTTACCGTAGTTGGCATTATTCTTAATTTATGGACATGAGTGTATATTTCAAACAGCTGGGAAGAATTTAAAAGCTATGACATATTTTAAATGTAGCTCGTATAAGCACTTAACCTAAAAGCCTAGAGTGTGCTATCGTAAATTTAAAAGAAAAGGAAGAAATCAAGAAACCTTGAAATTAATCATGTGAAAGTAATTTGGAGTAATGATGCTCAGAAGGGAGAAAGGAGATGCCTTAAACATTAAACAGAACATATAAAATCACACCTAAAGACTCACTAATATTATATTATGTGTTTCCAAGGCTTTACACGAAGTCCATATTCCTATCTGTGTACATATTTTGTATCATTACCATAAATCACAAGTTTCTAATTCGTATGCTGAAAAAGAAAAACAGTCTAAACGTACACGAAGACTAGGGCGAAACTAGGGGTAGGTAATCGGTATGTATATAAATACAGTAGTATTTTTGCACGCCAAAACTAATTCTGGTATTTGTATACTTATAGAGATCCTCACTCTTATTCTACTAAAGTAAATGCCGAGGAACCTAGTGAACTGGTAAGCGACTTATCGCTTAGTTCAAATAACAGAAATCGTAAACTCAAGAAGGGTTGACTACCCTTTATTTCACTCAAAATAAGATGAACATTTGGCCCCTTATTCGCACTTACAACAAAGCCTCCATTCGAGCTTGAAATCAAATTAAGAAATAAGAACTAACTATACCTAACTAAGATATTTAGCCAAAGCTAACACAAATCTAACTTAGCTGGCCCTTAATTTAAACTACCCGACGAATATCAACAGGCACGTAATACGACTGAGCGTAACAGCTTCTAGAGACTTAGCCCGAAAGCAAGCATGCGCTACTCAGAACTCCTAACTCTCTCTCGCGAAGTAAGTTGACACATCCTTTAATACTACTTCTAACTCATTTGCAATCAATGCGATTCTAAAACCTCATTCTGGTAAGGAGTTGTAAGTTGAAACAAAGAACGATAGGAAAGCAGAATTCACTTAAAATAACTATTATAAAATTAAAATACACCTTATAAACTGTTGTACGTATTTTATTCTTTCTTATTCCCTTTTAGTTCGTCTACATCGATTATTCGTTTTAATTCTTGTTTGTTTGCAGTTCGTAAATACTGCCGCTCAGACGGTTTAGCGGTTAGGGAATCCTACTTCGGAACCGAAGGACCGGATGTGAGTCAAAGAGAAAGCATGGTTGTAACTGTCCGTTCCTTCATAGCAGGCAATTGCGTCTGCCTATTAGGTTATAAGGTTTCTCCTTCAATCTCTTGACTCTTTTCGTGAGCATAAACTGTGAAACCTTATGTGGAGGACAGTGAGCAGATCTAGGCTATGTCCTTTAGTGTTGAAGAACTACAAAGTCAGAAGGAGGGTTTAAAAGTGACCCTTTAATTCAAATATTTACAACTCTTCAAATTGAGAGTAAGCCACTACTTGGGCTGAACTAAAATAATATAAAAATAACGTGTGTTGACAAATTCAGTTCCCTAACTTAAATTCTAAGTAGGACGGCGAGGGAAGCTTAACTCTTAGTGAAATGCAATTATGCGAATTTCACTAGCAAACACTGGTAATTGCAAATTGCCTATGAAGGCGAACTTTCAGTAGACAGAGGAAATCTTTGCGCGCACAGCCTTACGGCGATAAATCCAAGGCTCTGTCTTTCCCCTCGTTAACTCCTGCCTTTTAACTGCTAACAGATATATGCGATTTGCATAAATATCTCACTCGCGCTAAATTCGGGCAGCAACTGAAACTTTGAGAATTCGATAGGAAAGTTCAAACTAAAAATAATTTGGTTAATTAAAATAATGAATGCTACATAGTTGCTCCCAGAATTTAGTAGTCTGAAACTAAGTAGCCTAAAATCGGCTTTTAGTGAAGATGCTAAATTCTAAATCTAAATTTTCCTTCCTATTCGCCATCCTTTACAATTGTAAGTTTTAAATTTAGTTTAACTCTCTGTTTGTGTCTTAGATATTTTAACATAGAATATCTTTTTCCGTCTTCACATCAAAAAGATCCATCAGGAATTTGGCTGGATACTATCTGGTTCCTTCCAATCTGGAAGGAAATAAATTTTAATTTCATGTTATAAGTACATTTCACCTGAAAAGTACAACATTCCCTTCCTCTGATGCTTTCCGTAATGACTTTTATTCGCGCTTTAGGTATTCGCGTTTTTTAATTTCTATTAGCGCTTTTCGCCAAACGCATTCATTTTACACTCATTCATTTTTAAAACTTCCCCCTTGTTCTCTGGCCAAATGTGGTGTTTGTGAAAAACACGCAGTTTTACTTTGTCAAGTGTTCACAACTACCACCTGACTTCAATTCTATTGGGGTTAATTCTTCGACTTTCAAGACCTCAGACTTCCCCTAAAACAAATCTGAAATGCCCTGAGGTTCTAACATGAAATGAACTTTAAACTTTTGTGTGAAACCAGAGAACACTACGTACAACATTCAAACATTTCAATTGCATTTCATACATATAATTCATTCTTTCAATCTTCAATTCAAATTTTCTTTAAATGCTCATTGCGTTAAATAACACTTATATATTCACTTTCTAATTTAGCGCGCTTTACGCTTTTACATTACATTTTAATTTTAACTTGCGTATCCTTTACGCTTTTCCAAAATATTCGATATAAACAAAACCAGTGCTTAAGGCTTACAACAAATCATGCATTACATAGAAAACAGTTTTACATTAAATGCATTCATTATTTATACATAGAAAAATATAATACAACAGTTTTGCTATACAACTTACGTACTAGTTGCTTTTAATTAACACAATTCAATTTCCTATTTACAGAGAGTCTTTTGACTAAAATCGATGAATCCCATGTTCTGGATTACAAAGAACATTTCACGAAGTCTCACAGTTTTTCAACTGAACTCTCGAATTTCTTCCGCTGCATAATTAAGTTGTTCCTTCAAGCGTGTCCTTTACGCTTTCGGCAACCGGCTTTTGACTCGGGTAACTTCCCTTTTAAATCTGCAACTTGCACTTAAATCAGAAACATAACTGTGTGAATTTTAAAAGAAAATAAAGAATCTACTTATCTTTCTGCCAGTCTTTTAGGCGTTTTTTTGTCCATTCCTGAAAGGTTGGATATACTGTAGTATGTGCCACTCTTTGGCGGTTACTCCTAGATTGAAACTCTGGGGCTGCCTTTCGTTTTGTCGATCTTCTTTCCTCCAGAAACACCTTGTTGGGACGAATGGTGGGTGGCGCTTTCCGTTTGTGCTGAAGTCTTTGCTCCCTCTCCAGACTGGCTCGTTCCTTCTCCTGCACTCGTAGGCTCCTTCGTTGTGGGTTGGCACCTTCGGCGGCTCGCTTCTCGCCGTTCTGTTCCCTCCGTAGTGGTGGAGCTTTCATAGTGTTTTCATTTGGACGTTCCTTCCTTAGACGCTTTGGTTGCTGAGACTGTTGCTTAGCGTTTGTCCTTTTTTCTTTTTGGGGTGGTCTTTTCTTCGGCTGCGGCTTCCTCTCTTCTGGTAACCTCCTTTTCAAACTGGGTTCTCTTGTTTTTGAGGGACCTGGTTGGGGCTCTTGAATCTTAGAAAAATTCTGTGAGGCTGGACCCTGCAACATGTCTTTCAAAATATTATTATTAGCTCTTCGATAATAATGTTTAATTTGATCGAAATTTGCCACAGTCTCTTCGCCCTTCTCATTCTTTAAATATGCACGGCATTCAACTATTCTTGTAATTTCAAAAGGACCATGCCATCTTGGGCAAAATTTTGCGACCTTATCTTTTGCTGCGCATGAAAGTGCGTGGGCTTGTTTCAACACCTCCTCCCCCACTTTATATTCTACGGTTCTTCTTTTTGAATCGTAGTAAATCTTTTGTTTCTTTTGCGCTTCCCGGGAGCACTTTTCTGCCTCCTTCAACATTTTTTCTATTTCACCCATTTGAAATTCCGGCGCTCTATCTTTCACATAAAATAATTTATCTAAGGGGGTCATTATCTTCCTGCCCAAAAACAATTCGGCGGGGGATTTCTTCGTTGTCTCGTGCTTAGCCGTTCTGAGGGCGAATGCAAATTCTTCGACGCAGTCATCCCAGTTAGAATGGTGCTTTTGCACATAATTTCTAATCAATTTTACAATATTCTTATTTACCCGTTCCGCTATATTTGATTGTGGGCGGTAGGGTACCATTTTCATATGCTTAATGCCCAACTTGTCACACATCATTTTAAATGTACTGCTTACAAACTGGGGACCATTATCGCTAATCACCCTCGCTGGACATCCATATCTTAAAATATATTTGTTCAAAAACGAATCTGCAACGACTTTTGCTGAAGCCCGCTTAAGTGGTATCAACTCAACCCATTTACTGAAATGATCCACAATGACTAATAAAAATCGTGCCTTATTTACATGACTCCTGGGGTAGGGGCCTAAGAGGTCAATACCAATTATTTCATTGGGGAACCTAGACTCAATACTAGTTAATAACCCGGCCGGGCGGAAATTTACGTCATTATTTATCTGACACGTGTGACAAGTCTGGCAGTAATTTTTAACTATCTTTTGTAATTGCGGAAAATATACCGCCTCGCGTACGCGTTGTATTGTTTTTCTAATTCCAAAATGGCCCGAGACAGGCGAATCGTGGAGCTCTTGCAAGATACTTAAAATTAATTTGGCCGGGATGACTGGTCTGTATTCACTATTTTGATTCGTAACTTTAGTATAAAATAAGAGACCATCAATGATTTCATAGTTCTGTGCTCTGCTTCGTATTGCATTAATGTCTATATGCTGGAAGTTATCTGGGTCTTTTAAATAATTATAAATATTTCCGAATTCGGGATCCCTAGCAATTTCTTCTATTACAGTCTCTCGAGAGTCAATGACCTTTGCCTGAAGCATCGCTATTTTTACTTTCTCGCCGTTCTCGTCTAACTTTATTCTAGATAATGCGTCGGCCACTACATTGTCTTTTCCCGGTGTGTGTTTGATAATGAGATTAAATTCTTGCAACTTTAGGGTCCACCGAATTAAGCGTGGCGAAAGATTCTTTCCTGAAAATAATCTGGTAACTGCCGCATGATCTGAATATACTGTTACGGGAGAACTCCCAAAATATACACAAAATTTTTGAACAGCTGCGAGCACTGCTAAAGTTTCACGCTCCGTTGCCGAATAATTTCTTTGCGTATCATTCAATGTACGACTAAAAAAGGCAATCGCTTTTCTATTTTGTGTTAACACGGCTCCGATTGCGTAATCTGATGCGTCTGCATAAATTTCTAGACCCTTGTCTTTCTCTGGGAACTTTAGAACCGGTGCATTAATTAAAGATTCTTTTAACTTCTCAAACGCGGCGTTTGCTTCTGAAGACCACGCAAAACGAACTCTTTTCCTTCTCAACTTTAACAATGGTTCAGCAATTTCTGCGAAATTTTTAATAAAAATTCTATAATATGAGCACATACCCAAGAAAGTCGCTAACTTTTTGGCTGTATTCGGAATTGGGTAATTTTTCACTGCTATAACTTTAGATTTATCTGTTTCGATCCCCCTTTGAGAAATTTTGTACCCTAAATATTTGAGTTCTTTTGCCGCGAATTTACATTTCTTAATGTTCACTTTAAGTCCTGCATCTTTCAAAAGAGTAAAGACTTCTCGAAGGTCTTTAATATGTTCTTCCAGCGATTCTGAAGTAACAATTATATCGTCAAGATAAATAAATGTACTTTTTCCTATTACCGGCCTTAAAATTTTGTCCATGCACCTCTGAAACGTGGCCGGGGCTCCCGACAATCCAAAAGGCATACGCAAAAAGCCATATGTACCGTATTTTGTTATGAATGCTGTTTTGTGAACATCTTCCGGCTTTATGCTTATCTGAAAATATCCGGATGTCAAATCTAGGGTGGTTATGTATTTTGTTGATTTAATACTTCTTAGAATTTCATCAATTACCGGAAGTGGGTAAGTTGGAAATTTTGTTATACTATTAAGCTTTCTGTAGTCAATAGCGAACCTGTACCTTAATGGATCAGTTAACGGCAAATCATTATTTTTCTTACATAAAACAACCGGACTCGCATATGCACTAGAAATAGGAGTTATTATTTTGTTTCTTAACATTTCATCAATATGGTATTTTATTATTTCCTCCTTAACTTTGTCGTACTTGTAAGGACGCTGACGTATAGGTTCATCCGTAGTTAATTTAATTTCGTGTGCTACGATCTGGGTGAATCCTGGAATATCATCAAATAAATCAGCGAAATTACTTACCAACTCCCGAAACTTGTCCTGTTCTTCGGGCGTTAGATGGCTTAAATCCACTTCAGGGGGAGGTGTTGATTTCTTTTTAACTGGGTCCATGGTTACTTGCAAGGTGGAGTTTTCAAAATCGATTTTCGCATCCACAGCTGCAAAGAAATCTGTTCCTAAAATAACCGATGCTTGGAGGTTCTTCACTACAAGAAACATAATTTTTTTTTGTTCTTCGCCGATTTTGATGTACAGCTCGATTTTTCCCATGCATTGACACGTTTTTCCTTGGGCTGCTACCACCTTCATTCCTTCCACGCTATGCAGACGATATCTACGAAAGTGCTTCTTAAAAAATTCTTCTGCCAAACAGCTTCCTTGAGCGCCGGTATCCAACAGAGCTGTAGCGGGTACGTTGTTAATTAGTAACTGCAGTCTCGGTAATTCAATGTTTCTCACCATGACCGTATTTAGCTGTACTTCAGAGGGATTTTTCTTCTCCTCGGAACATTGCACCCCCTTCCCCGCAATATTCCTTAGTAGTTTAAATGCTTTGCGGGTGTTTTCTTCTGTTGCTGGCTTCTGCCTGGGGAGAATGATTTTCTTCCGTAGTTGGAATTATTTTGTTGGCGCTGTACTTGGCGCGGTTGACCGCTCGCATTTTGACTGGTACCAGTAGTTCTCGGCCATCGTCTGTTTCTTCCTTCGGCATTCTGGTTCCCCTGCAGCCGCTGTTCATACGATTGTCTCCGTTGATTTTCGGCCGCTCGCCGGCTCTCGAATTGTACGGCGAGTTCAAACAGCTTGTCCAGCGTTACGGGATTTCTTAACTCCATGAAATCTTGTATCGATGGTAACAATCTGGGCAGGATTATCTGGATAATCTCCGGGTCCGGCCTCGTGCCATACAATAATTTAAAGACTTGTATTTTTCTCAAAATAAATTCCGATAGTTCATCCACCCGCTGTTGATACTTGCTAAACAACTCAGCTTCGAGTTTCGCACGGTCTTTAACCACAGGAAACGCTCTCAAAATTGCTAGTTTAAAATTCTCGTACGTGTAAGTCGGCGTTCCTGGTTCTCCCAGCAGACATTTTCCGATGCACTTATACCAGGTCGCTGCTTGGCCCCTCAATGCTCCTGTCGCTAATATGACCTTCTGATGTTCCGGAACTGGATACAGCAAAAAATGCGCTTCTAACTTTTCCAGGAATGTGTTCACAGGTCCTCTGGCATCAAAAACTACTGCCGGCTTCATGGCTGCTCTGATGGTTTCCACTATGAATCCAAATCCATCAGGCATTGCAGCTGGATTTTGGGATGTAGTAGGCATATTCCAACTTCCTTCCATCCTTTTAGTTGTTCGGGCGCCAGTATAAGGTTTCTCCTTCAATCTCTTGACTCTTTTCGTGAGCATAAACTGTGAAACCTTATGTGGAGGACAGTGAGCAGATCTAGGCTATGTCCTTTAGTGTTGAAAAACTACAAAGTCAGAAGGAGGGTTTAAAAGTGACCCTTTAATTCAAATATTTACAACTCTTCCAATTGAGAGTAAGCCACTACTTGGGCTGAACTAAAATAATATGAAAATAAGGTGTGTTAACAAATTCAATTCCCTAACTAAATTCTAAGTAGGACGGCGAGGGAAGCTTAACTCTTAGTGAAATGCAATTATGCGAATTTCACTAGCAAACACTGGTAATTGCAAATTGCCTATGAAGGCGAACTTTCAGTAGACAGAGGAAATCTTGGCGCGCACAGCCTTACGGCGATAAATCCAAGGCACTATTTTTCCCCTCGTTAACTCCTGCCTTTTAAACTGCTAACAGATATATGCGATTTGCATAAATATCTCACTCGCGCTAAATTCGGGCAGCAACTGAAACTTTGAGAATTCGATAGGAAAGTTCAAACTAAAAATAATTTGGTTAATTAAAATAATGAATGCTACAAGGTGACTCCACAATAAAATGACCACCATTTCTGGCCTTAGGCTACCATCAGTACTGAATAAGCTTGTGCCCGACATTGGGAAAAAATGTTCGTAAATACTCACTGGCTACCTTTAACCCACCTGTCTCTACGTAGAGTTAATAAAATTCTTGTTCGCTTTTAGTTCGTGCACGTCGATTGCTGGTTTCAAATCTTGTTAGTTTTCAGTTCGTAAATACTCGCAGCTTAACTGTAACCCATCTGTCCCTACATAGTGTTAATGAATGATATTAAATGTAAAGATACCAAATGAAAATTTTTTACGTGAGAAAAATATATACCACTATTTTTACATCAGTAGTATACATTTTTATAACATGTACTGCTATGTGATAATATTAGTATATCTTTTTACATAGTAGTATATATATTATATAAACTATTACTATACAGAAGTGTATGGTACTATATGTTAGCACATCTGCTGCATGTATATTTATACTACATTTTTATAACGTAAAATAATTTTAAGTAATATATTTTTATAGTGTTTAAGTTTCTTTGTTATACCGTATCCTTTTGTAAAGTACTTATCTTTCTTAAATGGAGAGGACATCAAATTTCATGATCAACCGATTATTAAAATAAGCAATTCAGTAAAATTATACAAAAAAAAAATATCTGTGAAACAATTCGTGAGATATTCTTAAATAAGTTCCAATTTCGTAATAAATATGCCAGTTTCCTTTAAAATTCAATTACGATTACATTGAATGATTAGAAAATAAAAATTTAGAATTTCACAAATTTTAGCGACCAATTTCGCAAGGTTTATTTTATTTCTGTTATAAAAATAGATGGAATAAAATCTCTCGTGAGTGTTATTTTGCTTGCAACCCACCTTCTTTTCAGGATTCTTAAATAAGGGCAATGGCTAGATCAAATTATACTGTTCAAAACTGATATGTATAAAATTAAACTGGAAGCTAGACATTTATTTTATAGCTAAGGAAATTTCTGCACTCAGAATTTAATTTACTATGGAGTGAAGAAGACATCTAATTTTTGAATTTCTCATTTCCTACATGTAGATGACTTAATATTATATTAAATGAAAACTATTTCGTCCAAAGTTGGGGGTCGTACGTTACACTTCTTTTCGTTATCGTCTTGGAATTTAATGCTATAAAATTCTTGAAATCCGTAGTTTAATGCACAACTTCCATATTTAATGCGAGTAGCAAGACACAACAGAAACCTTTATGGAATATATATGCTCACACTTTTTATTAAGCAAGACTGTGTTTGTTTCTTTACATTAATTTTCACAAAATATATAAACATCAGAAATTTTTCTTGGAGTGCTAGACAGCGCCTTAAATACATTTTACCACTACATATGCAACGTTATTATTAATTAAAAAACATGTATATTTTTCTCTTGGGGAATATTATTTCTATAAAATGTTAATGTTAATTTCTGAAGAACATTATTTCTATAAAATGTTAATGTTAATTTCTGAAGAATATTATTTCTATAAAATGTTAATGTTAATTTCTGAAGAATATTATTTCTATAAAATGTTAATGCAAAGCAATTCTCATAAGTAAATCTTTTCATCTTTATGACAACTTATGGGACATGAAAGTAGACTGGGATCTATTTTCATGCAATGCATGAAATATGGTAAACAGGGATAGGATTACAACATTTATATTTTGTATTTAAAATCTTATTCATGAAAATCGACATAGAACGTTAATTGACAAATGGTCGCTTGTTATTACATATTTTTAATTATTAGGTATATCGTTTAGTCATACGTTTAGTGTAGTAATTTATAAAAGATTAACACCAAATATTTTTTGAACGTTAATACTAACGTTAATTACTATGATTCAAAGGAAGTAATAAAAAAATCCTGAATTCAAAGTTTGAGAAAGCCATCTACTGTGTACATGTAAAATATTGGAGCATTAAGAATACTCACTAAAATAAAACTTATATTAATTCTCACTGAAGTTTCAAATTAACTACTAGATAAATCGAAAGGCTAAAGCTATTTTACGCAACACATATTCAGGAAATAGTTCGCACATTACAGTTTTAGCAACAGATATATCGAGTAACTAAACAGAACTGTGGCATTCACAGCATTTAGTACATAAATAATAAGTTGAGAGAGTCCAGAAATTTTGACCACTGCAAGGTCTGCACAGTACACCATACAAAGTCAAAGATTATTGTCAAAATGTTTGAAAAACCACATTTGAAGTGAAATACTTATTGTCCAAAATATGGACCATCAATCCAGTAACAATGATAAATATGCTATCTTTCTTAACATTCAAGGCATCTTACAATTTCTATAAAATAATTGAGAGAAAGATGAATTAAGTAAATTAGAAGTTTTCTGCTTTGTTGTCAGACTTCATCTGAAACATTTGAGCAGGTTGCATCCTGTTTTACGTCCGCTTGAAAATTACGTTAACACAGGTAAAATCAAATTAATTTGGATTATTATTAAGGAAAATTCAAAAATAAATGAATTCGCTAAAGATAGGAAAAATCTCAAATTAATTAGCTTATTTTCAACTTTGAATTCGAAAATGTTTCGTTTTCCTTCTTATATATTACAGTTTGGGGAAACTTAAAAAGAGAAATTGCAAATGTTTAATATTTACAAACAACACAAATAAGTTAAATAGGTAATTTAAAGAAGCGTTAATAGTATTACGTTTGAAAATATTTTATTTTGCTTTCTAAGAAATGTCTTAAACAAGGATAATGACTATAAAACCTGAAAGAGGATAAAGGATAAAACAATATCGTATTTTCCATTTCGATTTCTGAACTGGATTATGTGTTTTTTCCCATTGTCCCAGAATGTACTCATGGTTAATATGCTACACCCACATTAATAAGAACGGCCTCATGTTATCTTATTCTTCTTTAATTTATTAAAGAACTCAAATAACAAATTTTCGAAACATTACTAACCAAACAGCTATCCTAATGAACGAATAGAAATACCACATTAGAGAAATGCTCTTTCAAATTTTCATAAGTATATACTTATTAATTACTAATTGAAGCAAATTACTTTGTAATGGGAGAATACTGTAATATTAGGAAAAGTTTCATGCATTAAACGAGCAATTGCCATTCGGACAGAATTATGTGAAAAGATAACGTAGCCTGTACAGTTGTCAGTATGGCAACTTTTATATCGTTTGAGCTTATTTCTCACTAACTGAATACTTGAACCAAACATTCACCCCAAAACCCAAACATTATCTTAAAGTTTCGATGCAAGTTATCACCTTTAAACTAAACTGACTACGGAGCAGCAAGCACACAGCAGTTGAAAAGTATCAACTATACTTATCTCACTGCTATTGAGTTCTAATTAAAATATTGCAAACAACAAAATCTAATAGAACGGAACGAATAACTGTTTAATATTTGGAATACCAATGTTTCTAGTCAAGGCTAAAAATCATACTTGGGTCGTCGAAGAACTTAGTCCAAACCCAAACAAAAGTACCAACCCTCCCTAATGTCGTAGTTGTCTTGCCCATGTATTTCATGGAAGAATGGCTGCCAGAGCCTGAAGGAGATTGGAATTCTACTTTTTTACACTATTGAGGGACAGCATCCCAAAAGGTGGTCCGAGGGCTTCACACCCTTCTCCTCTTCCATCAAACCACACGAGAAGATTTTCGTCTGATCATATATTTAGAATGACCTCATGCCGCAAAGACAGTATACATTTACAAATATCCATACCTTCTCCGGGATTCGAACCCGCGCCTTTCGATACCGTAGTAGGCTCCCCTAACCACTATATCGTCTGGGCGGCAAAACTGCTTAACGTTCAGCAATATTTTTACGAACAGCGGCTTCTCACGCAAGACAAGATCTTCAGCTGAAGCAACAGACAAAAATCTATACTAAAAGTTTTGAGTTTGTTTCTGCCTCATCTGTATAAACTTCTAAATTGAGGACGTACGTATTAAAATGACTATAATGAAAAGTTTTAAAATAAAATCTTAACTGCTTTTAAACTCAAATGAAATACCACAAACTAAAATAAAGATACCTTTGTATTCTCGGTTTCTGAAAATTAAATAAGCAAAATCAAATAAAATAAAAGCAAAATCTTTCACTGCGTAATGTTACAAATATTAATGAAATCTCTGGAAATGATCCTTGCCTTTTTGACCACGTAAAACACAAGATTTCTTAAATTTAATTACGTATGCAGTTTTCGATGAAGGCTATTACGTTTATGGCAGGAGGATTCAGTGTTATTTCATTTATTATTGAACCTTGACGTGTACATTACAAATTTTAAAATTCTCATAATAATGTAAAGAATTTTATGAGAACACTTTTAGCACTGTGAATAGAAGTGTAACTCAAAAACTAAATCATGCAGGGTATAAAGCTTAAAACATCTGTTGTTTAAATGTTTCTTATACTCTTATAGTACGCTCAATACCAACTGGTTCAATACCTTCAATTGCAAACTTTATGTTACAAAATATATATATATGTTTAACTAAGTTTCTAGGAACAAATATGAATTTAAGAATAAATGTTGTGTAATTCAGTACGGAAAAATTAATTGCTAAAAGAGCTGATCCTAATATTTTGTTGGCATCTAAAAGATGTTTAACTCAAAATTTCGTATTTGCGATGAAATACTGAAGGTATGCAATTGGTAATGCAATAATCAAACGCTTCAATATAAAATAAATTGCAAATACTAAGAATGCGGTCTCACATACTCGTTAATTTAAAGACAGACCGTAACATTATAAAGTATTCAATTTCTCTTACCAGCATGAATTCGTGGTGTAACGGTCAGCAAACTCGGCGCGTATTCGAGAGGTCCAATTTCGAGTCCCAACGAGGATATTATTCATTTTTCTCCTCTCTTGCTTCACAATAACCTCATGACTCTACAGTGGCACCCGAACTAAAAGGTTGTAAATGATGATTCTTCACCACCAGAATTTGACCGCGCTTTAAAATGTGAGTATATAAGGTTTACGGACGTCATCATGTGCTCTGCTGCACAAGGAAGCTACGGTAAATTAAGTGGACCTATTCTCTCCCTCTTTCCAACATGCCTTCGTGGTGTAACGGTCAGCCCACTCGGCGCGTATTCGAGAGGTCCAGGTTTGAGTCCCGGGGAAGACATTGTTCGTTTTTCACATCTCTTGCTTCAAAATAACCTAATGACTCTACAAGATGACAAAACACTTGTCGTTGAAAGACACTGGAATTTGGTTGGTAATAGTCATTTAAAAATGACCGAATCATTTAATTGGTCCTCTGTTATGACCATCAGCTTTGCATTCAAAGAAATTTCTATTTTAGGATTTGGGTTTCCACATATTAAACATGGTGAATATTTGACTAAGTACAATTTAGCTTTACGGCGATCATATGAAATTCTAAGTTTTAGATTTTCTGTCCTCAATATTTAAAAATGTCTTCATAAAATCTTTAATCTTATTTAAAGAAGTTTTGTAATTAAATGTCTACGATCAACATTTAAGGAAATAATATATGTAATCATCTTTTATGGTCAATTTTACGTAAAACTTTGCTTTAATTCCTTCATTACTTGTATTCATATTTGTAGTTCTTCAAATGCCAGTATGCTTTACACGTACTGACTGGAATTTATTGTAATAATAATTTTTCAGCCCATTAAAATGAGTTGGGTTTGGTTTATTTGATTACAACAAAGCACTCGACGGCTATCTTCCTAATGGGGAATGCTTTAGTGGAGGGCAGTCTAAGGGAAATTCTCGTATACACTTTACACATGGTAAAACTACCAAACTTTCTGTACAGCCAGTCTATTTGTGAGGACTCGAAACAAATTATTAGTGATCAGCGACATTAATGCTCGGCCACATTTGAGTCCACATTAAAAACACGAATTAAGATTAAAAAACTTCTTGTTGAGAAATACTGCAGCCATATTTTATTTATAAGCCAGAACGCTTTTCAAACAATAAGTTTCTTAAGTACCATTTATTTGATGGCAATTATCTTTGCGCAGCGGAATGCATTTTAATTCTGTTATTTCGAAACTTCTTTTTACTGGAGTTATATAGCGAAGCGCAATCTTATAGGAAACCTATTCCAGAAATGCTTTTCTATCAGCATTAGTTTGAACAGGCCCGATGGCGCAAGGGCTAGCGTGTCGCGCAGCAGCACCACCACAGGTACGGGGTTCGATCCTCGGTCTGAGCAGGGTTAACTCAGCCTTTTATACCGTGAAGGGGATCGATAAAATGAGTATCAAGTTCGCTTGTCCAGGCAAAGATGCACAAGCGCCCCGGAGCCCACGGTCTAGAAAGCAGATATCAGGGTAATGCTGGCCATAGTTCTCTATGGGCTGTTTGTGTCGCCGCGTTTAATTTCAGAGTTTATTAGTTTGAAGATGAGCCGTAAGAGTTTGACTCAGCACTCTGTTTCCGCATAGGGGAAATGTTTCGTCTGATACTCTATCTCAGGTACTTCGCGTACATAACCAATCAGATTTTTTGGAAACTAAATCCCAGGGAAATGTTTCTTCTGAGGCGTATATGGTGGCAACTAATAGTTCCGACAGCGGTTTTAAGCTTGAACGAAGGGAGACATCGCTTTTATAGACGCTATAGATCTGTACCATCTTCGACTATTCAGTAACTAACAAAATCCAAGTATCACTAAGTGTAATGAGAAATTCAGAACAATGGTCAATGGATTCTGTCCAGACATTATATAACCAGGCTTCGGAACTGGAGTAAGATATCGGTGTTTGTAACTTTAACGAAGGAAAAGCACACCTGTCGTCTGGAAGCCCTTGTTATCAGACTGGACTATGGTCTAAAACGAATGATGACAGTCTGATCTATGGCTTGTGACTTCTATGCCATCATTGCGCACAACAACAACAGCATCTGTATCATTAGGCATAAAAACAGCGATTTTCGACTGCTGGTGGCAATACAATCTATGGCTTACGCTCATTATGTCACCTCCGGGCTTATACTTAAATTATACATCTTGTTCTGTTTATAGTTATTTATAAATCCGTGTACACCAAAGTACACAAGTTTATAAATAAACATGATTGACAGTAGTAACGTAAATTTAAGTAGCCGTATTTTTTAGCATTTGGAATGACATGACAAATAACGGCCTTCAAAAGAATTCGATAAGTATAAGATCTGCAAGTAAGGTAATTACAATGAAGTAGTTTTAATTTAAACATTTTAGCTATAATTATAATTAAAATGAATATCAGAAAGCGTTACAGATTAGATAACGAATGAACAAGTTATATAAGTTCAAAGTTTGAATAAATAAAACGGTAGATGTCATTAAAAGCAAAATAAACGACACCTTTATTGAAAAAAAGGCTGCTCGAACTAAATGAAAAACGTGAGGTATTCAGCATCTAAAGAATAGAAACCATTTCATTTGGTTACCTCCCATTTTTTTGCTCTCATTGTTGGTATCTTATTGTTAACGAGAAGAAAGAAATACTGCGTAAGTACGTGATGTCATTCCTAAACACCGCAATTCAAACTTTACTTTTTATCGTGACTTTTATTTTTGAATCGAAACATTCTGAAGTTTGAACGCACAAAAAGCCAACTGATGAAACATTATGTATTTCCTCCGTTTTAATATTTCCATTTATACACATTGTTTGCAAACAATGCTTAAAATTCGAGCAAGAAGTATTACGTTAAGTTAAACTAAAGATGAATTCTCCCCATTTTAAAAGACGAGTATAGATGAGGGTACCCCAGTCGCCAAATCCCTGTTTTGATGAATTATCATCCAGCACTTTTTACTTTGGTCAAGCGCGTAGCGACTTTTAGAATTGTGTGTGTGTCTGTGCGTTACATATAAAATAATTAAATAACTTTAACAGAAATTAAATAAAATAATGAATTCTCTTTTGATCTCTAAATTTGCAACCATGGAATCATCATTAAGAAAATGGTGAAATTCATAGTAAACAATAAAATAGTTCAAAATAAATTAAATTATAGAAAACCTTTTATTAAACTAATAAAAATTTGCTTCAAATATATATTTGAAGAAGTAAAAGTGTATTTGGTAAAGGTTGTTGTTTGTGCATGTCAAATTATTACCCCAAAAGTTTTAGATTACTGCTGATTATCTTCAGACTGTAAACTAGTTATCTTTATAGTCATACAACTGTTCCTAAGGTATTGCTAAAATATCGAAATCAACTAATACGTATTCCAAAGATCAGTTGCATAATTTTCATTCAACATTTTATGTAATATTATATAGAAATTTCCGATATTCAAGCTAATAACTAATAATATTCTTTTTACAGTTTTAGATCAGAAGTTTCTTCTTCCATTCCTTTGGTTTTTCTACCATAAATTACACCTTTTTATATTTTCACTAATCCACTATTTTCTAAGCTATCCTTGTACTTTTTAACATATTTATATTAGCATCATCAAATATGCACACTCATATCCATATGCAACTTTATTCTGCTAGATTCAAAAATCTGAAAACAATAAAATGCTTATGCTGAGATTATATGGGTTATTCTCCCTTCATTCATGAAATCATTTATGGAAATTCTTAAGATGTTTAACAAATGAGAATTATAATACTTAAGTTAAATAAATCAGAAAAAAATCATGTATAACGAATAAAAGTAGTTTAGCTTTTATCAAACAAAATTTATCAATATAATCTAAGACATTAAGAAGACATTTAATATCATAAAGTTTGGTAATTTAGTACATTTCAATGTTTCTTTAAAGCAATGAAGTGTTTTGATAGTTACGAAGTTCTTTGTAGTTCTTTATAGACAAACTTTATTATTTTTAAGCAATCAAATAACTGTGCAAATTATTTTAGTAATTTTAAAATATATATGTTACGGTAAAATCCCGAAGCCTGATAAATCCTACGGGCTGATAAATTTTACGGGTGAAGCCTAGCTTTTATCAAAGTGACTTGGTAAAAGTCAGAAGTATGCTTTAATTTAATTCCATTTCGGTCTTTTACCAAGCCATTGCGGTAAAACGTTACCTTCCGGTAAAAGCCGGAAACGACGGATTGCCTGTTAAAACATACTAAAATGTTTCATTGATAATATAAATTGTAAAATTGATCAAAATAAGACATTATTTAAGATTATGTCGATGGAACTGTCTTACAGTTATTTTTCAAAGAGTTACAAGAAATAAAAATGCAATATTTATGCCATTTCACAAATAAGATCCCATGTGAAAACCAGAACTAACGCATAATTCTCTATAAAATTAAAATGTACCTTACAACCACACAAAAAAAATACAAATGCATGCAAAGGAAGAGGAATGCAGTCAAATGTGATAGAACGTAATCAAGAAGAGGTATATCAGATTAAACCGAACCCCCTTCCTCTTTGAAACCCACTGTGTTTCTCTTATCCAAAATTAGCTGATGAACTATTCTATATTACACAATTATAACAGTTCACACGAAAATTCGGAATTCCTCCCCGACGCAATGTAAGAATTCCTTTTTTTGGTCTTTGTGGAACTGGTTCTAAATTTCTTACTTTTTGTCTCCCTTTCTCTCTTTCTCTATATATATATATATATAAGAATTAAGAAAGTGGTAAGCTGCCTAATTGAAAGTACGCACATCAACATTAAAACAAAAGTAGTTCAATAAAATAGCATAATAAAATATAATTAATATGCCATAAAAATATTATGTATGAAGTGTTGTTAAAAATTATTTGGTCTTTTTCTAGGAGCAGATAAAGACATTTCAACAGAGCCTTTTTACTGAATTGTATATGGATGATATAGAATTCTTGAAACAATAATTAAACGAAAGTTGAAATTAATTAAATTAATATTAAAATCCTTGTAGCAGTAAGGTGAAAATTTAAAAATCCTTTAAACTTTAATTAATTTTAATTAATAATCAAGATATAATCTGCTCTGTCCTGACCGTAAAATAAAAATTATTGAAAGATAAGTAGTTAGAATATACAATGGGTGTATCAAACGCAATGGGTTAAATAAATTTTAATTAAATTTAAAGCAAAATGTAAATCAGAATGACTCTAACGTTTACAAACACAACTATTGTAAAACAAATACAAAATTATTACAAGTCAAAATTTTGAGGAAACGAATTTAATTAGAAGAAATTAACAAAATAAATGAACATTTAAAAAATAGTTAATGCAAAAAATTATCAAAATTCAAATTTCAAAAGTTTCTATTCCAGTTATATTATATGCCAAATCGTTGAAGATATTTTATAGTTACTCACCTTTTCCCTTTTCGAAACATTTTCTACTTCCCATTAACCATAATACTCAAAGTTCCTTTTTACATAAACTTTAAATTTATTTTACATACAATTAAAATTACTTATTTATTAATTTAATTAATTGCTAAATATCTAATAATTTAACTAAACTAAAAGTTTAAATTTGTTTCCACATATTAAACACTTTTTTAATATTATTTTGAATCAAATTTTTTTTTCTATTATAACACTTTGAAATTATCGTAATTTCAATTAAATTTCAAATTTAGCACTTAGTTTACTATCCCCAACATTTTCAATTTCCAATTTTACAGTTTACATATTTACACCTCAACTCAATTTTTGCGTTTTATTATTTCTATTTAATAAACTTCCCTCCTGCAACTCAAATCGACTCTCACTTCTAAACAGCATATTCTCGAGGGTTAGATGGAAAATAGCAAGTAGATTTTTGCTTTAGTCAGCTTTCGTTTCCTTTCTCATATTCCATACAAATTAATTTAATTGAACAATTTCTTTATTTTTTCTCAATTTTAGACCTACTGCCTTTTTAATTTAAATTTCTATTATTATTAATTTTCACATTTTAGGCTTAAGTCTCCCAATTTCCTATGGTTTTACACTTTTCCCTCAATTTGGAAACTTTTATCATTTAATTATTTTTGTGAATGTTTACTCATTTGGTTAAATTTTTCTAAGCACACTCGTTACCTCAAAATTTGGACTTGAAATATTTTTGCTTTTGTTTTACAATAGTTGCTTTTGCAAACATTTTTAGCAGTTCTGCTTTTTCTTTTGCTCGAAATTTAATTAATATTTATTTAGCACATTGCTTTGGATATTTATTTAGTCCGTTGTTTATTCTGCTTTCTTATTTTCAATAATTTTTTAGTGTAATGTCCGAGCAGATTACATCTTGACGATTAATTAAAAATAATTAAAATGAAAAACGTTTTCAAATTTTTCCTTTATAACACTTTTAAAGGTCTTTAATTTTTATTTTATAACTTTCTTTTAATTATTACTGCAGGAATTCAGAGCCACCCAGATATAATTTCAGAAACGTGGCTTTGTTAAAAATTCTTCGTCAATTTCTTCAGCATAATTTTGTTACTCTGTATTAATTATATTTTATTATATTATTTTTGTTTCAATTTTATTGAACTGCTTTTGTTTCAATTTTGATGCTTCTTCTTCCGATTGATACTTGACACTTATCTTGATTTAAATTGTGATTTAATGTTTAACTCTCGACTATTTAAATTCGCAGCGTACTGGCCGACTTTGTTATATATATAAGATAAAAATACGTAAATCGGCTTTATGATTCATTTTAGCAATAGGATTTAATTCCTCTTTTTTAATTTGGTTATTTCTTCTTTATTCTAAACAAATAATAATTGTGGATTGCGCCATTTCTAGATAAATCTATGTATAGTGTCGGTGCGGCATGGCGGCACTTTAAATATGCGGCGAGCCGAAAGTCCTCTCGTGTGGATTGGCGGGAGAGGAGAGGGGGGAAAACCCCCAGATCCCCTCGGGGTGCTCTTCCTCAAAATTGGGGGCAGAAACTAAAAGTCTAACCTCTCTTCGGAGTAGACTCTGACAACCATTGTTCCATGTATTAATGGAAACGACACCAATAACTGGATTCTTTCTAATGCACGCAGTGGGAAAAAATGAGTGTTATTTGTTTTGTAATGAATGCGCTGCAATTTATTACTACATTTTATTTAAAACAAAATTTTCTGCTCCGAAGTTTACATTTAATTTAACGTACTGTATATGTGTATTTTATATACATTATTGTTTTTACACGAAAGGTTACAGCGAAGCAAGTTTCTGATTAATTTCATGAGTTGATTTTTAATATCTTAACTTTGCTGCTCACTCTTAAGCAAAGCTTGAGTTATGTTGTAAAATAAAACAATCCAATAATTGGTCCACATTCGTTTAATTTTTATTTACTAAGTTTTTTATTATTTAACTTCGTTTATTCTTCTAATTTAATCGCCAATCAACAATCTCAAAATTTATAAACAACTTTAAAGTTGGATCTATTCACTACTTTTTAATTCTCTGATTTTTATTTCCGTGTAATCTATACTGTAGCGAGTTTCACGAGGTTTTACAATTGAAACGATTTGTTTTGTGCTAACTAATAGTTGCAGCTCGTAAAATTCATAATATGTTCAAGGCAGAGAAGAAATCTGGAATTGCATGTAACACTGTTCAACTGTGTACCATGACTGTAAAACTTCCGGTAAAGCATAAAGACAATATTCGCGCAACATTTCCTGCTTTTAGTTACGTCTTCGTAAAAAGACTGCATATGAATAAGATCAACATCAAATGGCATGAACCGTTTCACGCCATCGCGTTTAGGTATATCACACCGCCTTAATTAGTATTAAATTTTAATGTTTGATCTTCAAATGTCTCCGTTTCTCGTTTGTGGTGTGTTCGCTTCATTACATTAGCTTCAGAAGGCGTCAACAAGCAAGTCATGATGGCACAGAATTCTGCAACTCAGCTTAGCTCAGCAGTTCAGGCACTCAGCTTTTGATTAGAAGCGGGTAATCTTGATTAGACATGTTTCAACTTTTGCTGGCATATGAAAGGATCTATATGCAAAGAAATACTTATAATTTCATGAATTCACAAATCAACAAGAATTTCACATGTATTTTGTGGTTCTGTAATGATATAGGGTTTATTTAGTTAGCATTCAGTTGAATTCTTGGAAAGTTTACAAATGTTCGTAAGAGATGAAAACTGTGAACGTGTCCTTGCTTGTAAATTATATCCTTCATATCCTCCATTCATTCTGAAAAATTTAGATACTTTTGACAAAACAATGCTAAGTTTGAGGACACCAAATTATTATAATGTGGTAATCATTTGCGCTAGGAGTCTTGTCATGGTCACCTACCCCAGTTTATTTCAAAGTTATCTGGTACAATACGTCTTGGATATCATGCAGCGTTCTTTGGAATACAAATATACTAATCTCTGAATACAACAGAATTATTCACCACTGTACAAGAACTCTGTAGTTTATTGCATACCGCACATTCCAACTTGCTAATGGAGTATATTTTCACGATTCTTCGTGATTAGCCTGCTAACTATTAGGCTAGTATCCCTTTGCGGCAAGGTGTGCCCACTCTGGGCTCACCTAAAATTTCCTTCTGTACGCACAGAAAAATTGAATGGAAAAAGATTTATAGTTTACTATAGGTTACTCTCAGCCTTCTTTATTTATATTAAATAGCAGCACAACACAAGCCAGTCCGTACATTGTTCAGTTGTTAAAGAACCCTCATTTTTCAAAGAAATCTTCCAGATTTTTTTAGGATATAAAACAAACTGTTTGAAAAGAAATTTCTATTTTATTTTCTTGGCTGTATGCTAATCTCCTTATTCTATATTAGTTTTAAATTTCTACCTTGAAATCCTGCCTAATCGAACTAATCGCCTAATCGAACTGCCGAATCTAAAATCGAACGGCGAACATCAGGTATGTTCATAGTGGAATCACTGAGACACTAGGACCTGACAACCAACGGTATCTTTGTTTCTCTGCAGCTCACCGGTCACCTCACTCACAATTAAAAGATGGGTCAACATCTATGTTTAATTTCTTGTTTTTTTCTTTCTTCCTTTCTCGGGGGGAGGGAGGTTTAGTAATCAACAAAAAAAATTGTTTGGGTAATTTTTATCAGTTAGCTGTCTGGTTTTTCACTAGAGCAGTTCTCTTTTTCTCCTTCGTTCAAAACGTTCAAAACGTTTCGTTTTGTTAGCGGTATGTTTTGATAGTTTTGAGTTGCAGACGTTTATTTAATTTTATTTTATAGTTTATAATTTCTATTTGTAGATATAGTATTAGTTTATTTTTTCGGATTTTGAATTATTCTACAAATGGATCGGAGAGGGTTGACCATTTCTGAATCACTGAAAGTACTACACGAATTGCCTTCAGATATCTGATACGGGCCCTGGTACATGTGCAAAGCATGCAATGTTGGGTTTTGCTTTTTCAAAGGTGGTGTCACTTTCTTCGAAAAGTACCACCATGAAAAAATAGACGAAAATGTAAATATGAAATGTAAATAATGTAAATATCATATACTAAAGTTACTTTTTTTCGTTTATACGTATGTAATCATCATATAACCAAAAAGAGCTTTTTAGGGAATTTAGAGTAGCATGCCTTCCCTGGCACACTCTGCGTAATACTTAATCTGCTACGGTATTCAAAATCTAGTGTTTTTTAATCGCAGGCAAAGTCTCTTAGTCTTGTACGCGCTTCCCAGCAATGCTCATTTCAGCACTCTTTGTGAAGCTCAATTCATCCAGTGTGTCCGCTTCGGGCACACCCACAGAATTAAAACAATAAGTATTGTCTTCACAAAATTTTACCTGTGTATTCCTCTAGGCCTGATTAGACTGCCTACATTTTTTTTGTCGAAATTCTAATTTTAAAAGGTAACGTGCCGGAAAGGGGTATACTCTTAGTTGGCACTTCAGAGTAGTCTACGGAAGGTTCATATTCCTCTGCCCATGCCTGTTTTCTATTTAGATTTTAGCATTTATTTAGTTAAGCTGAGAAACTCGCAGAAACACAATGTAAAAAACAATTGATAAAAATTATACATGTGCATATTCAGGCTACCTCACAAATTTGATGTAATAACAAACGCCATATGTATACATTCTCAATATATACACATGAAAAGATCTATCCTCAATATATGCACATAGAACAGTATTTCTGCAACATTAGTTCTCTCAAGGAACTCCTAAACCTCAAGGCTAATTTTTTTAATTCAAAAATATTTATCCATGAAAAATATTAGAGATTTTATGAATTTGAACGAACTTTATTTTTCCTGTAAATCAAAGAGCAGGAGCTCACGATTTCGGTTTCGTTGAAATTTGCTGAGACATGTGTTTTGAAAAATATGTTTTCTTTTCTTTTTTTTTTGTTTTGTTTTTTGGTACTTAGGTAACACCTTGTCGACTGTGAAACCGTTGCCATCCATGGCGGTTGACCACAAATTTTACTCTGACTTTTAAGTATTGAGGTCACGATTTCGGTTTCGTTGAAATTTGCAGAGACATGTCTTTTGAAAAATATGTATTCTTTCCTTTTGTTTTTAAGTTTTTAGTACTTACATACTATCTTGTCGACCATGAAACTGCCGCCATGCAGTGCGATTTAGCTCCAATTATGCTTAAGTGTAATGCTGAACACTCTCATAACATCTACGCTTTCGTTTGACGATATAGCCATGACTGATTCTTGATAAACCAAGTTTTGTTTTTACGAAAAACAATTATCAAATTGACGTAATGCATATCGCGCTACGCATAAATTAACTACAATTCTGCATTTTTCCTTACATTTTAAAAAACAATTATTATGTGACGACGATCCCTTCTTTTGTAGCTCATCCAGAGAATTATTAACTGTTGAGTGAAAAAAGAACATCTGATTACATCTGACAATACGGCAATAGGCTGGAACAATTATCTGCGGGAAGTTTGCTACGTAGCGTTTCAAGTTCGTAGTTCAGAGCGTAGTTCAGTGCTTCTAAAAATAGGATGGTCTAATAAAATAACAGCGTTTTTACGAAGCGCGAAAACGGAGCCGATCGAATACTTTCATAGTAGTAGCTATGCTCAAAATTTTTAGGCAATGACTGGCGCAATTTTGATGCGATATCTGCCAACTTTCACGATCGATGGAATAATACGTAAGTATCCAATTTTCAAAGTATTTTAGCAGTATATGTATGACATAAATGTCATCATATAAATTAAAAGAAACTATTTAATAATGTGCGTATAAATCACATACAAACTTGGCAAATATAACAAAACATAAATATGAGGGCCCATCAGCGGCCAAGCGATGAAGTCACTGAATACTGGTAGTTCGATTCGTGGTTCGATTCCCGCGAATGGGCTGGCTGCATGGGCGATTTCTTGATTTTCGCCATGTGTAACGTTACGAACCTGTGTCCCTTAGAAAGCCCTCTACGAAAGCATCTCTCCCCCTACGCAGATAACCCTCCAGGTTTTGCCATAATCACACAAATGTAAATATGAAATAATGTATATGTAAATATGAAAGTAAAAGAGATAAAAAGGCAAAATATAAATTTCCATGCCAAAACTGTAAATATTTTGCATGTAGAACACAAAATGAAATATTCGCTATGAAATTGTTAATGTGTGAAGTAAATACCGAAATCACACTGAAGAAAACCAATATAAACACATACTTAAAAAAACTTGATTTCTTATTTTCACGTTTATCACATAAGGACCTAATACTATCAGGTCTTGTTATTGTTTTAAAGTCAGGCATCACTGAAAAATGATACTGTCACTTTCAACGTGGATTTACTTAGAATCTTTTAACTTGAATTCTGCAGAAACTGTCAACCCTAAGGCAACAATAACTTCCGAAGCAAGATGACGAACTGTCATTTTAGATTTTTGCAGAGATATCTGTCATCTTCAAATATGACTGTCACCTGAACTTTATTTTAGGTATTTTCTGGTACCTTCAGTTTTCCGATTTTGAGGCAGCGAATATCACTTATTACATAACAATAATTATATTACATCCTAACGTAACTCTCTATTAGTTTAAATTTCTGTTATGCTTTTCTCGTATAATAAGTATCTCAGAACTTTATAAAAGAACTTCAATTTTTCAAATCTTGATGACTCGAAATTTTCAATAACACTAAATTAAAGTTTTCCCCTGAAAATGCGCTTTCAAAATTAATTTTTGCCCTCAATAAAATAAATTCAGTGACTCTCTAACTTTATATTGCACATCGGCGTTTTCTTTTTCGTTTATTTAAATCATTCTTATGTTTCTACAATGAAACGCGTACTTAATTTTACAAATATTTAAAGATGTATTTTAAAGAATGTTTTAAAACTTTCGCACAAGCAACATATACTTTATTATTAATTAAGCGGAGATAAGCTGCTTTTAGATTTCTTCTACGATTTAAAATACGTATTTTTAGAAATAAAAATAGTGTTTTTAAGTCTCCATTTCATTACATAACTTACCTCTAACATTTTCGCGCAATGTATCAATTTTTGGAATAATAGAAATCTTACTGAATAGAAGGAATATTTTTATTACCTATCGTCATCACTATAAAGTGCACATACGCAGTCTGTTGCATTAACTATTACTTATTATCAGGCATATATGACTTTTTCCAGAATTGTTTTCGTTCTTTTCCCTTTCTAAAACAACATCACCGGCATTTACAGTAACAGATTTCCCTATTTTCGATATGCTTCAGCATTTTTAATGCATAAAAAGGATATTCATAATTATTTGCTTTTTTAATCAATTACTGTTTGTTACCTGTCTAAGAAAAAGATTATTTCGTGGAAATTTTCCTAAAAGAAAAGGGTTCGTATTCCTGTTACTCATGCAATAAAACTTTAAAATGTCCACAATGTTACCATTAATATTTGTAACAACTTTTAATTTATTTTGTTAAATATAGGAAAATCATTCCAGACGTGCTCTCATTACTGCTGTAATCGAAGAAAAAACGACGTAATAAGCATTTTACTTAGAAGTGTTTATGATAATACTTTTAATTGGATATAAAGCTTTTCCTTGTTGATGTTGTTGTCTAAAGTCGTAACGGATAATATGTTGCATTTTGAACTCTTCCAATATCTAAGTTTCTTTATGTGGGAGATGATTTCATCTACAAATCAAAGCCATCATTCATTCAGTCACTCTTTAATATCTAAAAAGTGAGAATAATCGCAACACGAAGGTCGGAATAATACGGACGATAGAAAAAAAAAAAGGAATCTCAAATCTAATTGTTCAGCAGTTGCTGAAATATATATTTGTTATGAAGGGAGGCTTAAAATTGGAGAAGAAAAATACTGTAGTGTAAAAATACAGTCTATTCTTGCTTAATGTCGTGCCGCCTTTTGCCTAGCTACATAATGACTAGGTAATTACCTTCTGCAATAAACATCCTTTTCAACTGTTAATTGCACTAATGCATCATAGTATTACCCCCTCGACCTTTGACATCTGGATTGCATCTGTATTCGGCCAAAACCGTATTTCAAACACGTGTGCATACACAAACACTAGGGCTTTGAAGCCGGTATGCTAAAATCTAGTGGATCGGTCACCCTACTGCTGGCGAAAAGAAAAGTTTCAAAATGAATTGCTCATCCGTAAAGAACATGATGTCCATAATTTTGAGCTTTCTAAAGTTTTAGGTTTACTTTGTACTGTTCCTATCATATTCACTAATAGTTGTTTTTATTTGTTAGTCATTTCTGTTCTTTCTAATTTCTCTCGAGTCCTCGTCAGTATACAAATGATTAGAGTGAAATAAACTTAAAGCATCTAAAGTTAATATTAAATTGGAATCAAAGGATAGCAATTCGTCTACAATATTAATAACTACAACTCTGTATTAGAAGTTTAACACAATATCTAAACAGATCAAAATTAAAATTAGAATTCCTAGTAGAACAAGCTCAAAAAATAAAAATGCGAAAGGGAAAATATACAAAATTATAAAAATATAAAAAATAATCTCCTTTTTCTGAAACTCCATTTCAGAACTCATTAGGAAAAAATGAACTAAAGCTTCATAAAATTCGATTAATACGTTTCGAAAACACGTTTCGTTCTCCTGGTACTTTTAGGATCAATCAAAAACCCAAAAAAAGGATCCAGTTAAATGTTCATTTAAGACATTAAAACTCATATAAAACTGAAAAATCAAATCTCATATGTACCAGAATTTCTCCTAAAATATTTAAACTGAAGTAGCGAAGAGTAGTCGAGCGTGTTTTCGTAGCTAGAGTACGTACGTTACTATTGCTACCAGCTGTGTGAATTTTGAATCTCAGCTTCGCATTCTTACTGCCAAAATTAGTATCTCGCCGGTGTAGGTTTCGGAGTCAACTTGCTAGGTTAGATTATACTGTGTAGGCGTGCACTACTAGTTGCTTTAAATTTAGTTCATTACATCCTCTTTATGTTCTTCACCACAAATCGTTATTGTCAGTGTAATCAAAGAAAAAGGGTCTTTTACACCCTTACTCTGTTGTATTCATCTTCAAATCCTTGCGAGATTCGCAATAGAGACGTTCAAGTAGATTTAATTATAGTGTGTATTAGCAAAGAAGACTAGATCTTGGAATTTCAGAACAGGAAACAAGAAAAAATCAACAATATCCTTGCCTATATTCATATTCCGAGGCCTGTCTAATGTGCTTTTCAATTACATCACGAAGCCGGTATACAGTATGGAAGGAGAAAATTCCTTATAACCTGGTCGCTTCAGCTGTGGGTAAAAAAATGCATCAATGGTTCGTCCGCTTCCAGGATGTCATAAAGAAGAGCAGCTTTTCACTTTTGCTCTTCGCTGCGGTTGAATTTCGTACCTTGCGAAACAAAATCGCAACTGATCCACCTTCAATTCTCGGAGATTTCTTTTCATAGATTTGGCATTTGCCTAAAGTACTTTGTCAAAATAGGATAAAAATTTGATGCAAACATTCTAGTTTCATGAAAATGACTTTTTCCAGTTTTATGAAAATCCAGTTCTATGAAATGTCGCTGCCTCTTTCCTGTACCCTCTTAGTCTACTGAAAAGCAATTGTTCTTTACTCCCATTGCGTCTTTGGTTCTCCTATTTCTGTACCTCGAATGATATCATTGGATTCGAGCACTAGAAAGAGTCTGACCCCGTTTATCTGTTTACCTTGTTTTACAGTAGGAGTTCGTCCAAACAATGCATGGTATTTTGTCAAAATTTGTACATCCTGAAGATTTCCGATATAACCGCAAAGATAAAATATTGATCTAAATCTCTCATCTTAATAAAAATTTCATTATATTCTCATAAAATATGAAATAAATAAAGAAAATCAAAATTCAAACTTTGAGTTTTAAGACTTACATAGTGAAAGACTATTTCGGTTCAAAATTTAGTGACTCAAGGAGCTGCCGTTTTTAAGCAAATATACGTATGCATAATACAGATTCTTCACTACTTAATAATAGAGATTAAAGAGAATAAAGCTGAACAACATCTAAACAGATAACAGAGAGAAAGTCAGACAGATAGCTTGCAACAGAAATCTAAGTTATTTTAATAAACTTAAAAATAGCACATAGGACTCAGATTTCAAAAATAATCCTGCAAGAAGACACGTCTTTGAAAATCTGGCTCAGTATACGCATAGCGAAAGAAGCCTATAGGGCGAAGAATATAAAGAACTACCCTACGGAGGAAATCGTAGTGAGCGATGGTAGTGTTGGTCTTATTAACCTGAGTTACCTATGAGTTTCATGTGAAAAAAAATTAGTGTGATACATATGTGTGTGTGCGTATATGATAGTTAAGTTACATATACAAATAACACAAACGCACGCTTAAGAGTGAAAAAATATGTATAATGGTTTCATAATCATTACATATATTTCATCCATAAATATAAAGAGAAGACACAGAAACTTTCATTCATGGCCGATGTTGCTGGTTGTGAGGAATGAAAGTATCTGCATCTTCTCCATTAAAATAATGACATATATTTATGATATGTGAATACTAAGGGAAAAATATCGATATAGTCAGTTCATATTGACTATATTCATACTGACTATTATTCTAAATGCGATTTCCTGTACAGAAGTTTTAGTATCTAAACTCGTTAAACTTCTTTTTGTTAAACAAATAAAATTCTTTTAGCTCATTGTATATATTAAGCACATTTATCTATCATCCATAACCATAGGATAATCATACATAATGCTTTCTAATATTTGGCCCATCTGCGGTCGTGCGGTAAGTAGCAAAACACTGGTAGTTCGGTCCGAGGCGCGAATCCTCGTGTACGGGCTGGCTATATGGGTGTTTTCGTGTTTTTCACCATGTGTTTCGTGTATATGAGTCAGTTTAGGCATATAGCCCTCACACTTTGCTTAAGGGATGTTTACCATAAAGAAATAAACCAAACCAAGCGTTATTCAAATATTTTGGAAGCAAAATGAATTTAAGGATTGAACACCGACAAAGACACTTAAATGTTTTCCATATTTCGGCATTTAAGATACTATCATTGATAACCAGGAAGCCTGCAGTTTGGTAGAGTTATACCAACAAATGCTGCAAAAACATTTCATATCGTCAAGAAATCATACGAAATACTCTATCTGGTAATATTTTCAATGGGAATGAATTTTCATTAAATCTATTTGCAGCTTTTATTTTTACAAGATTTGAAAATATATTTAAATTTACTTACCTATTTTCCTTCATTTCATTACATTTTGTTTTGTTTTAAACATAAAATTTATCTACCTGCTATATATTTCTTGGACGAAGGAAAAAAGAAATGTTTCTTCAGTGTTCATGGATTTGAATATTCGAAATCACAAATTAAAGTCGCCAAGGTGAGAAATACCGCCAAATGTAGGTATATGCTAACAAACGTGTTAACCAAGCAACCATTTAAAAGATTTTTCAACGGTCTGGTGCTTCTTAATGTTTTGTAAATTAAGCATCAATGCTAAAGCCTTAACATTAACATAAAGAGCAGAATTTAATTATCTTTTTCTTCCTACACTCGTAAGAGAAGCTTTTGTTTTTCGCGCACATGAAGGTTTAGCAGGCCTTATAGCAATTTGCATCATCATGGGATTTCTGATAACTACTTTTGGCGCAGAAAAAATGAAAGATTCGTAGCGAGAAATACTTTGGCGAATGCATCATTTATTTTTTCGTATATCATCAGAATTATAGGTATCGAGCATGTATCGCAATACTTTAACACAAATTATTAAAAAAATTTTTCAAAAAGAAAACATGTAACACGGAGAAAGGAAAGACTTAAGACACATATTAAAAATATTCGTTTTTAATGGCAAGAGCTTTAAACGTTTTTAATGGCAACTAGTGTAATGAATATTTCGGTATCAATAAGCGATATTTTTACTAGCTATTTGTTTTCAGAAATCTCTCCATTTCTATTAAATATTTAGCAACAAAAATAGTTTATTTTAAAGGAATAATTGTTTCTTTTTACAAATTTCAACTTTATTGTATTAGCTGTTCGATGGTTTCGAGATTAAGCAATATTTCTTCGTCAAAACGAGTGATATCTCTCAGTCGTAAATTTGTAAGGCGAACTGGTGCGTATGCGCCCATTGCGGTAAGTAAGTGGGATACGAGCTGAGCACCTTCATGACCATCAAAAGATTAAGGAACACAAAATTAAAATTCAAAACTCATTCATATCTGCAAACTATTTCACGCAGTTCAAAATAACAGTGTGAAGAAACGCATTTGTAAACCTGAACTCTATTCAAATTCCAATTTACATTAAAAGCCTTTATATTAATGAATGTTCTTTAATAAATTGAGACATAAAAGTGAATGTAACTCTTTATTTAAGAGAAATTAACCGTTGATATTAACTGTAAAAAAAGAAATTTAATATGAATTATTCTAAAGTTAACAAAATGCATAGTTTAAAAAACATAAGAACAGCAAAACAAAACTTAATTTATTTAAAGTTACGTTATTCGTATTAAAAGAAGGAAAGGGAAATATGCAATAAAGTACACACAACAATGATTACAAAAACAGTGAGTTATTTAATACTTATTTTTTAATATTCATTAGTATCCCAAAGAGGTTTTAGCCCAGAAGTGCTAACGTCATCTGGAAACGGTATTTTGCGTCGGATCATTTTTCAAATTATTGCCACCAAATATTGTAGCCCTGTATTATATTTAAAGTAATTAAGTAATGAAGAATCTGTATGAATGTGTGTATGTTTCCCGCAGTGTGGAAGAACAATGGTACCCAGACCCATCAAATTTTGAATACTGTAGTCCTCCATCCGAATATGAGCATCTGGAAGCCCGAAAATTGAATTTAAAATTTGTTTTATTATCTATTTATATTTTGTAAAACCTTCACGAATTTTGGATTAAAAAAATCAAGGACTTCGAAGCGAGCTGTGGCAAAAAGTACGGAATAAAACATTTTTACCTCCAGCGCACGAGATTGTCTATCGGAAACTGTAAAGACATGCTGTTTTTAAATATTTTTAGCCAAAATGTCTTGAAATGTATTACGAAACGTGATGTGTGTGTAAATGAATCAGCCGGCTCTTTGGACGTAATAAAATGCTGAAAGCTATCAGAATTTTTCTTATTGTTCCTACATTGAACTTGAATTTCCGTATGTTTATTTTTTTATCGTTGTTATTGTTTTTAATATATATTAATAAATTTTCATTTTTGGCTTTTAATGTTTGGGAAGTTTCCTGTTTTTTAATGTGAAAATTACGCATTCCTAACAACAATATTAATAAGACACCATAGTCAGCTGTCATTATAATGTTGAAATGAAAACAGTGTCAAGAAGGATACTTTTGTAGGTGCCAGTTTAAGGCTCATTATTTTGTAATAGTTGTTAAATATTTATATTTCGATCTATGGGTGCATAACATATTTTGTATAATATTTTACACAAATTGTGTTTGTTAGAAAATAATACATACGTTTATTATAAAAATACCATTTAAAATTATAATACTTGGCAGTTTTGGTGCAACTGATAAATATTAATGTACTATGCTAGCACCTGTATCTCCAATGTGCAGTAATTACTTTTCTTATAAAGAATTTTTGTGGCAACAGTGATGTATCGCTCGTGAGCGTTTTTGATTACGTTTACAATTCGGAAGAGAGAGAATAAACATGCCACCTTTGGTTTACATGCGTTATCATTTTCTTTCAAAGTTTTATTATTTTAAGTTCTTATCAGAATTTATTTTGTTTGTTTCAATTTAAAAATGCGTTCTTTTCGGAACAACGTTCATAAACTGACTTTCTTCCCCAATTACGTGAAAGCATTAAAATGCTAAATAATTTTTGTATAGTTGTGGTGCAGCGTACTGTTTGCCATAATTTGTTGATTTTCATGCTGTTGCATTGAAATCACTTGAATAACAACATTTAGAATACAGCAGAATTATTTTGCAGGATACACAATAATTTCTGTCTAATTCGTATGCTATTCACGTTGTTAAAAAATCTGATGTGTACCACATTGTAAGGTCTTAGTTAAACTAACAAAGTTTTATTTTAATTTGCCTTTTTCTATCTGTTCTCATTTCAACTTCCCGTTAGAATAAGCGCGCCTTTCAGCTTTATGGTAATTTGGAGTAGATCCAAGTTCTATTTAAACCGTAGGTAGGAACCTCTCAGTGTGAGAGACCTTTTAGTCTCAGACCACTGTTACTCTATTCGACGTTCGCCGGATCAGCTAGTATCTAAATTCTAAGCCGTAACACTGTTACGCTATTACTTATTGAAGTAATTCTAAGTGCGTTAGTATTAGTCAAATCTTGCTACGCACCATTTAGTTTAGAGGCCAACCTAGCTCTGTGAGCAACGACTACTTAATTTCTTATTAGTTTTAGTTTAAATTATCTGATTGTTCAGTTTAGACCCAAGTGGCGGTCATTATTTTCTGTATCCCTCCCGAGTTGGAAAGTGGCTGTAAATAATTGTGGTTTAATAAAAGAGGATTTTAAATCCTTCTTACGTATAGTTATTCTACCACTTAATCACAGTATTCTACCACAGTACATAGCTGCATTCAGCTCTCTGTTCAACATCAGGATTGAGTTACTTTCACGAAGATGTTTGTCAAGAATATGCATCGAACACTCAGTCCTGACAACATGACTCCCTTGTACGAAATATTAAATTATACACATTTTGCATCTCATTTAAACTTACTGGAATGAATTAAATATACTTCATCGATAGCGTAAAAACCACAATAGAATAAATGCAGTCTATAAAATTCACTATATTTGTTTACCATAGGGACGCACTAGCGCTAGCTTCACTTAACAGCGTTACATCTCATTCATTTTAAAATTCAGAATGCACAAAAATTATGTATATCATCTGGAGAACTGCCTAATCGTTGCCGCATGTTCTGTTCAAAGACTATAATAAATCTAAAACGATGTACAAAAGAAATTAAACTAACAAACAAAAAAAAAAGAAACAATTTTTTTCACAGACAGTTCAGTAGTTCTCATTCAATTAATTCAATTCGCACTTTGCGACAAGGCAAAAATACATTAAAAAATCAAAATATCTATATTAAAAATTACGAAGTAAATCTTCAACACTTATTTGCTCGGATAAATTCGAAGATAGATTAAGCACGATTTAATTTGCAATAACAAAAGAAGAAGTTATATTTGTTGTTGCGGAGCTTACCTTCTCTAGATTGGTAACAAATCCTCTATTCCCTTAAGCTTCAAATGTAAAAAAATATGGCTGCCATGGGAAAAGTGATTAGGCTTAACCGCACTTAAACAACTTTTAAATTCTTGATAATTCTACAAATTTTGCATGCACATTTGCTAAATGCATAAAAATCTTAACCGGAAAATATTAACAATATAATTCAATCATTTTTAAAGCACAATATGCACAATTTACCAACATGTAAGAATAAAAAAACTGAGCTCATTGAGCCGAGTAACAAAGTGGATATATATATGTATATAGATATATATATCCACTATATATATAATATATAATATATGTATATATAATATATGTATATGTATATATACATATAATATATGTATATATATATATACACAGTCCAGTCACATTAATGTGACCACCACGTACTTTCCATGTCAGAGTTAAATAACCAATCACAGAAGGCAGGTGGCAGCACAGTGCAGTTGAGCGTGTATAAAGGGTGTGTGAGGGCTTCGGAAAACATTTCAATCGTTGGCGTAATGCAGAAACGAAGCGATTTATCCGACTTCCAAAAGGGCATGATCATTGGCTTTCGGGCCAAGGGTGGAAGCATTTCCGAAACGGCTGAGTTTGTGAACTGTTCGCGTGCCGCCGTGGTAAAAGTGTACCGTGCATGGCAAAATGGGACTGTCCAAAATCAGCGACGTGGCAAATGTGGTGCACCACGGGCCATAGATGACAGAGGCGAACGACGGTTGCGGAGATGCGTTCGGGCAGATAGACGGGCTACCGTTGAGCAACTGACCACCAAAATGAACCAAGGGGCTACCAAAAGTGTCTCCCAAAGTACTATTCAGCGAACATTGCTGCGTCTGGGCCTCCGAAGCAGACGCCTGGTTCGTGCACCTATGCTGACTGCTGTTCATCGACGGCGAAGGCTAGAATTTGCACGCCAGTACAGCAGCTGGACGTCCACTGAGTGGCGACAGGTTGCGTTTTCGGATGAATCGCGTTTTATGCTCCATCGGACAGATGGACGTTGGCGTATAAGGCGTGAAACCTCTGAAAGGAACCACCCTGCAACCATTGCCGGAACGGTCCAAGCTGGAGGCGGGAGCATTATGGTCTGGGGAATGTTTTCCTGGCATTCTCTAGGTTCACTGATCATTGTGGAAGGCACAATGGATCAATACAAGTACGCATCTGTCCTTGCGGACCATGTTCACCCCTACATGCGCATTGTTTTTCCTCAGGATGATGGCATCTTCCAGCAGGACAATGCGAGGTGCCATACAGCTGCCAGTGTACGTGCGTGGTTCGAAGAGCACCAGGATGAGTTTACCGTCCTCCCCTGGCCAGCAAACTCACCTGACTTAAACCCAATCGAGCATCTGTGGGACCATCTCGATCGAGTTGTTCGCGCCATGGATCCTCAACTGCGTAATCTAGCGCAGCTGGCCACGGCATTAGAGTCGGCATGGCTCAACATCCAAGAGAACACCTTCAGGGACCTATGTGACTCTCTTCCTGCACGTCTCGCAGCAGTCCGCTCTGCGAAAGGTGGTTATTCTGGCTTTTGACAGATGGTCACATTACTGTGACTGGACTGTGTATATATATATATACATATATTTATATACTTTTAGTGAGGCCGATTGCAACCAAAACAGGAGGTGCACATCTACATGTTATAGCAGTCCTATATTCCAAATTTCAACGTTCTGAGGCTACTCGTTTTTGAGTTATGGGAGATACATTCATACATTACGGATGTCACGCAAAAACATTATTAAATTGCACTCGATAGCCGTCAAAATGGGTATTTTCGATGAGATATGATACCCGAAATTTTTCGCGATTACTATACTTCCTTTTTACTTCGTATATGGAAGTAAAAAACACTAGAGCCCTTAGTAATAATAATGCGGAAAGAAAGTAAAGAAGCACAATAAAAATGCATATAAAATATACATTAAACATTAATCTGTAACAGGGTCTTTTAGAAAACGTGCATTAAGTTATTTTTAGAAGCACAATATTCATCTGAAACTTGGAAACAAGAAACTTTGTAACTTGATTATTCTTGGAACTTTTAGAAGTCTTACCTTGTAAGAAAAGATGTAATCGTAACAACAGAGAAATGAATATTTTCGAAGAAAATACGAAGTAAAAGAAATAAACTTCAGTTTGAAAAATCTAAACGAAATCAAACTTTTTTTTTATCATTTTGATTCTTTCTACCTGCCTTTGTTCCTCAGGAAAAGCGTCAGGATTTTCTCCTTTCTATACAAATATGTTTGAGAAAACATATTATTCTGTCAGATTATATACATTTTAAACAAGAATATTAATGTTTAGTATGGCTAAATTTAAAATTGCAATAAAGTTTCGAAAGCCAAAATTTATATAAACTATAGGCACTTGCCAAGCTATTCTTTTTGCCAAAGCATCAAGCAGATTTTAAGTCTGAGCATAGAATGTTCTGGAAATACAAATATAATAATTGTCTGTATCACAAAATGTTCTTTTGTAGTTGTTTTTATACACAGATATTACGGAAACATTTAAAGTGTCTCGAGAAAGAATATTTAAAATGATGAAATAATATACTGCAAAAATAACTTTAAGTTAAAATGTGATAATTGTTTTATAAATATTTATTTTTCTGCATAACGAGAGAGAGAGAAGATGTGAAGATTAGCTTTTTTCTAGACGTTTTCCTAGAAACATAAGTAAATTTTTAAGAAATATAAAGATTAGGACTTTAAAAATTCGAACTTCCATGAAAGGTGTCGTAAATGAAAATTTTTCTTGGGGAAAAGTATTATTTGGACAAGATGCTGTTTAAAACAAGAAAAATAATGCAATAGTATATCAAACTTAATTTGGACAGCTAGTAATTTTACAGTAACAACTAAAATATGACTTGGGAAAAATATTTATAACTCGGAAAAAAAGTAAGAATGAAACGTGGGTAAGAATTATATTTTTCTTATTCAATTTAGCCATGATAAATTATTTTGTTAAATTATTATTCTGAAGTAATTTTTGGTTATTGAAAGGCATACCAGAGTCAAATCTTAATAGTCTCTTTGCTCAGGCTTATTGCAAAAGCAGTACCAAAAATAATGAAAATATATATCTCCAAGTAATTCACTAACATTTGGTATTGTGACTAAACTTTTACACAACCTAGGTTTCAAAAACTTCCTATAAAATATGTTTATGTATCTCTTCTTCAAGATACATCATTCTATTTACTGAGTCGAAATCATCTTGACGTTCTTTCTCATTCTATGTTAAGATTTTTCCGTGAGTGTTTAATCGGAATGTGATTCATTTCTGAAGACTACGGCTGAGAAATGTTGGCATATTAATATTTAATTTTATTTAACTAGTCGCTTGCGCATCCATTCGCATAAAATAGTTATTACAAAAAAATTATATATATAGGTATTTTAATGTATCTAGTAAGTGTAATTTCATTCTCTCCAACTATTATAACTTCATAAAAATATTTAATGATTTTAATGGTAAATCAGACTGATTTAATCAATTGTTCCAGTCCAATGATTCTTTAATTTAAGTGCAAGAGACATTATGCAATATACTATAGTAAATACTGCAGCTAATTATACAGTTTCTTTAATATGACAACTACTTTTAATTATGCTCCAAAAAGAAACATGAAGAAAACTGTTTAAAACACTTTATTTTTCAGTGCAAACAAGCATCATTTTTGTAACAATTAGTACAGAATATGAAACACAGATCAACTTTCCTTCAAACATTTCCAGCTATATTTATATTACTATTGCCATGTTGTTCTACTTTTCAGCATATTTTGGCAGAAATTATATTATTTGTAATATCACTTGTTTCATTTTATTTTACATTCGATTATATGGAAGAATTCATTGACATGGGCAACAAAAATTGTTCTGTAGTGATCATATATGGTATGTCGGTAGTAAAATTCCTTCTTTTTTTCTATGTACTGTTCTTTTTTTCTATGTACCTATGTACTGAAGCCTAGCGAATCTTTCTCAAAAAAAAAAAACACAAGAAAACTTATCAGAAGTTATGGAATAGACACGATGGACTAATTTGAAGACTTTTAATTACTAACACGCATCCAGTTGAGCAACTAAAATATCTAAATTAAAATATAATATACCGGAGAAAGATCTGCCTTTTAGAACAATGTAAAAGTCTGTAAAAATTTACAAAACATAAATAGTAATAAACAAACGAATTCAAAATTCAAAATTCAGATTTCTATGTGGAACGTTATTGAAAATTTAATGGCTCTAGTTACTGTCGATTTTTTAGTCCGAGGAACATATATATATGCATGCAGATTCTTTCTTATTCTATTTCTTTAAAATAACATAAGGGCAATAACATTTGGTGGCAAAAATTTGAAAGGTGATACGCCGTGTATAGTGACAGAACGCAAAATGCCATTTCGAGACTACTAGTCCTTCTTGGGACAAATGAATCAAATGATTCCGTATCCATTATTTATCATGGAGTTAGAAAAGTCTTTGATAAATTACAAAATATAAGATACGCAAAAATAATTGATTAGATATACCATAGCGAAATTTACTTTTATTTAAAGCAATCAGATCAAAATATTAAAAATATATAATAAAAAATGCATTTATAGCTTTTAAATCACTTGTAGAGACATTAGATTTTTTCGAAAGCAGACATCATGAAAAATGAGCAATGCTCTCGACGGGACTCGAACCACTGGCCTCTCGAATACGCGCCGAGCGTGCTGCTCACTACACCAAGAAGGCATGTTAAGAAGGCGGAAGAAATACCTTATACACTTACCTTTTTAATCAGTGAAAGAGAGATTAAATTTGAAAAATAAATATCTTACACATTGTGGAGAAGGCGCGCGGAAGATTACATTCTTTTATTTAATGTAACAGCACAGGGCTTTTATATCGTCGAATGTGTTAATCAAAAATTCATGAAAAATATATAATATTTAAAAAATGATTTCAAAACGCGAAATTTGGGCTTCCAGGCGCACATGTTCGAAGAGGATTAAATATGCTTGAAATCTAGTGGCTCTAGATGCTGTCGTTTTTGCACAATGAGAAGACAAACTATACATAGATACATACACGGCTATTGATTATTCATTATTTGATAATGGAGAAGATGTATATACATACTTTGTCATTATAATAAATCATATCAATATAATAGTTCCCAAAAATCTCGAATTAGTTTTCTTTATTTCTACTATTTTTAAATTCTGCATTGACATAAATTTTTTTAAATACTCCATAATAATTTACTCTATTTCATAAAACGTAAGTCTCGCATTACTTATTTATCTTTCATTTATTCTACTGAAAGCATATGAAATCAGATTTTTCGAAGTCATACATTATTTATTTAGGACATTTGAAGAAATTTTTAATACTGTCTATTTTAATTGTAAGTTTAAAAAACACGTTTCTTTAAATCGGTATTATAACATTGTTCCATGTGGGTCATACCTTTATAGAAAATATCTACTGCAAAATGATACGAATGCTTAAAATATTTTTTTATCTCTACCTAGAGAATTTAAGATGCTTTCTCAATTTCATTTCATTTCAGTAAAATTTGATCAAATGATTCGAAGATTTTATTACAATTTTGGGAACGGCTGCGAGCATCTTGTTCAAAAGAAAGTTTCGCGAGACTCAAACATGAATGTGTTTTGAGTCAATTACAGACTTTTTGTTATCAACAAAATTTGATACCAAGAAAAATACCGAGCATTTACTAACTTTTGCTTCCAAATGTGATTTCTTTTTTACACTATCTCCGTTGAAAAGGTTTCCTACACTTTGTAATTCTTTGCTGAAAACAGAGAATATCATATTTCGTAAAAGCATTATATCTCTAAATTTGTTCCTAATATGTCCTTAAACAAAATGTAGAATATTTTTTCCCGTTATATAAAGCTGGAAACATTTTTCCTTAATGAGATGAAAATAGCTACAGGATACTTTATTTTCTTTAATTATTTTGAATTCTGATACATTTACGCCTAATAAATAGAGCTAATACATTTTTATATATCTCAGGTAAACAGCTAGAATTTTCGAGCAATTACAAAGAATTCAAATGCAGACATTTAATGTTCCCTTTCATGCATAATTTCAAAATCTTTAATAATAAATTCTAAAATATTTTAGCTTTTTAAATAATATTTTAGTAATTATGTTAGTAATTGTTTTAATAATTATGTTAGTAACATTTTAGTAATAATCTGTAACATTTCACAGAAAGATTTGTAAAGTTCACCAACATTATAAAATCTCACAGCTTATAAACATTTTGCTCTTCTTACTATTATTACCACATAATACGCCGTTTATAAAATTCCACACACTTTTAAATTAGTATTAACTATATACAAAGTCTCATATATACACGCAACCGATCGATTATGTTGCACGATTTAATAAATTTGTTACGTGTTTCGAAGAACAGGAATTCATTCTTCTTTCAGGAATAAGATATATTTTTTAAAGGTTATTTTATTGAACATGCACGATTATTTTTTAAATATTGTTATATGTCGTTTTTAGTAATGTGTACAAATATCTGTTTAAAACATTTTTATAAAATTGCTGTTTTAAGTTATGCTAACAAAAAGAGCATTCGAATCAACGGTAGAATATGATAGGTAATGAAATACAGGGTGCTCCGAAATATTTTTTCAGCCTTTCAAAAATAAGGCAGTTTACGTAAAGATACAGATATTTGACGTGTTATGCATACTTACTTCAGAAATGACATTTTAGATAGTTGGAAGTTTACAAATTTTCTGAGGGCTGCAAAATTAAAGGAAATCTTTTCATAATATCCTTATTAAACAGGCAAGTATTTTATTGCAAGTATTTTGAAAAGTATGAATACAAGTAATATTGTTTAGAAGAAATATTCTATAGTAGCATTGCAAATTTATCGATCACAAGAAAACTTATCAGACTATTAGACTTAACTGTCAAATACTAAATTTAAAATGACAACTACGTACATAAAATGTTGACTGACTTCTTTATGAGTGGTTTTAAATTTGAAACACTTAATTTATGAAAATATATTATTGTATCTGTGATGCTACTTCTGCATAGTAAAATAAGTTTTTGTGATCTTTGGCTTGATGCTTTGAAATGAATCTTTTCAGCGTAAACTGTATTGTTTCTCGATTATTCTCCTCTTAGGATTAGCTAATTTACTTGAAGCTGAAATTCATTTCAAGCTAGCAATGTCAGTCATCTGGGATTTGAATTATATTGGTAGTGTCTATTTTGTTACCTAATGTCATATTCGTTAATGCATTTCAAATTTCAAATTGAGAGAAAATATTTGGTTGATTGCATTTCGACGTCATTATATTGTGCATTTCATTTAACTGATAACTTAAAACGTTGGATATGAAACAGCTTCTGGTTTCCCAGAGAGACCACGGCAGTTCAATTAGCCCCTTTGTCAAAGCAAACATCTGTCACTGTCATTCTCCCATCTGCACAGTCATTATTTATTTTAATTTTAAACTGCACAAATGCCATTTGAAGGAAAGTAATTTCGAAGCGGAAAACTTTTGTAAATTTGCAGGTTCACGCTGTAATTACAGCTGTTGTCAGATTGATGTAATTTTGAAATTACTCAAAATTTTCTTTCCTTTTATCAATTTTTCTGTGGTAATCTCTTTATAATGTGAATTTCAATACATTTCTTCGAATAACATTTTACTGAAATATTTAATGGAAGTTTTGTACAAGAAAATAGTTTTATATAATCAGAATGGAGTGTGAGCATCAGACTGTGAGCTCAATCAGACTGTGAGCTGAGAAAATGACAAGAAACACCACAGGTTGCTTGGCTATTTGTTGGATTATAAGCGAAGAGCTCAATCGAGTTTATTTTGCCAATCAGAAGATTTTTATGGAAAATAGAAACGTACAAAAAATAAATATATTAAAAAGCAAACAAAATGATTAAAAAACCTGATGAGTATTATCTAAAATTATTCCCATTAACAGAGATAATATAAAAGCAAAATATTTTTTAGTTAATATGTGCTCTATTAAATCCTATTTTACTTTTTAATGTAGTCGTGTAGTGTTTTTTATTGTTTTTATTAACTTATTACTTGCTAATTTCATATAGTATTATACGATAATCCTATGCACAGAAATCTTGTTTTCGTGTTTCTACGACTGTTGGAAATACCTTTCCAGATAGGCGCATTCCGAAAACATCTGTTAAATATCTTTTTGAAGCCCAAAAAAGATATTTCTAGAAGCTTTCAAACGTGTTTTTTTCCCTAAGATTATACCACCAGCAGCTCCACAGTAAAGTTGCTGAATCCTGGCAGTTCGACTCCAGACAAAAGGTCCAGCTGCATGTGCGTATTCGTTTTTTCCCTTATGTCTAACGTGGACATAACGAGACAGTTTCTCTAAGAAACTTCTCCGAAAAGGCATCTCTTCCCTCAGACAAATAGCCCTAGCGTGCTTGCTGTAGTCAAATAAACCAAACCAAATCTTCTGACTTTATTACAGCACAACCATGAGTGCCCGTCAGTCAGGCACATCAGTTAGTGCAGTTAGTCAGCTGGAACGAGATTAACATTTATTGTGTTTGCAATTTTCAGGAAAACTGTACTTACTCCTCATTAAAACAAAAAGCTATACGAATCAACTGAATAAGAAACTGATCCGTTTTGAAATAATTTTATTCTACAATACTAGTTACTACAATAGATTATTTTTAAAGCTTTACATATCTATTTATTTTATTGTTTCAAGGGAGAATGCAAATAGCAAAGCCCAGTGATAGCTCTCACCATCCCTCTCTCACACGAAAACATCTGAATTATTTTATGCGACAGAATTAGATAACAATATTCAACCTCTGATAGTCGTGTGCTCTTCGACGGCCTATACATTCCCAAAACTATTTCATGCTTCAAGAATTTTGCTTCAGAAGGTTTCACTACATTTGATTTCAAAACTTGTCATTTTGGAAAGTAGCTTTTCATATTTTATGCATCTCATTGAAAAATCTTAGAATGTTAGGCTATAGCATATATTCATTAGAAAACTCGGTGGTCCAGCGAATTATCAAGCGGACTGTAACTCTAAATAAAACTAACTAATTATTACATCATCTTTATTTTGCTCATTTGTGGAAGCACTCAGGCAACCACACACACTCTGCTTTGCCATTGAAGTATCCCCGAAATGTAATAACATTCTTCTTGTAACCAGTAGCGATGTCAGCGCCATCTCACTTCAAAGGGATTTAACACTCCCCTGGATTGAAATTACAAAATTTCAAGAAATTATACAAAACATTCTTAAAGGAAAATCAATATACTTATAAGCAACATAATACTATGACTATAATTAATGCTATTACAATATTAGAATAAAACACAATTTTCCTTTTACATATGCAAAAATATCATTTTTCTGTAGGAAGCACTGCGATCTTTGTGATCGCTCTTTTTAATTCTTCCGATTTTGTTTTGATTTTAACAGTTCTTACTTTATTGTCAGATCCATGATGAGATTTAATAACTTGACCTAAAATCCATTTGCAAACTGGCAGATAGTCGTCCTTGACGAGTACCATAGTACCAACAGAAATACTGTCTTTCTCTACCATCCATTTGGTTCTCTGTTGCAGAGTTCCTAAATAGTCATTTGACCATTTCTTCCAAATAATCTGAACTACTTTTGTTGTTCTCTGTCACTGGCTTAACCGATTTTCATTTACGTCCATTATAATTGGCTCCGGAATCACGTGTATCGATCGCCCTATTAAAAAATTACCTGGTGTCAAAACTTCATAAAAGTCAGAATCATTGAAAATGGGTCTAAGAGGTCTCGAATTTAGTATTCCCTCTACCTGCACAATTATTGTTTCAAACTTCTCATATATAAAACGCAAATTTCCTACCGTTCTCTTTGAGTGATGCTTTACGCAATTTATAGCAGCTTCCCATAGCCCTCCAAAATGAGGGGACTCGGGAGGAATAAAGTTCCTGTCTATTCCTTTGGGCGTGTAATATGAGGCCAAAGTTTTATTGGAAAAATTAATTACATTGTAAAATTTCTTCAGTACAGAATTAGCTCCTACAAAATTAGGGCATTATCAGTGAATATTTTCGCACATTTGCCATTTCTAGCCATGAAACGCTTAAGAGTGGCAATTAAAGCATTTAAAGTCAAATCTGACAAAGTCACAAAGACTCGTGTGACAAAGCATATACACACACAAATATAAATTTTATTTAGCACGCCCTTTCTCTGATGCTTGTAAGTTACATAAAAATGGACCGCATATATCCAAACCTGAAACACTAAATGGGGGTGACCTATTAATCTCTACCACCTAATGGCCAAAATTTTGAACGTACTGCATTCAATAATCCTTTAGGGCCAACATGCAGTAATCGTCTGTGCACACTAGAAAAATAAATCTTACTTAGCTTAGAATTTCTAGAGAGAATCGCAGGGTATTTCTCAGAAAATGGTAAAGACGCTTTTTGAAGACGGCCACCAACACGAATTATTTCTTTACTATCAACCAAAGGGATGTAATTTTTAAAGTTAATTGTTATGCCTTTTTTACACGATAGGGCCCTCTGCTCATGCTTAATAAACGTTTCCTCAGCTATTCTTACCTTTTTTTATCCATTCCTGCAATTATAAATAAACCCAAAAATATAAGAAAGAACATTAATAATTTTATAATAATTGCTACTAATTCTCAAGAGTTCATCTAAAACGTTTGAGTTCATGTCAGTCAACATAGTTCTGTCAGAAATGTCATTAATGTCACTAGAACTTCTGCTTTCGTGCATAAAGGATTCCCTTGCACTTGGTGTTAGGTGCTCAACCTCTGGAACTATCGGTTGTAAGCACTTGTAGGGAATATGTGGCTTCACTTGGAATTGTTCATTAGGGAAGAGGCACTAACTCCACGCATTAGAAGATCGACAGGATTGTCCTTGGTTGAACAATAAACCCATGAATTTGGATTAGCCAACCTCTGAATTTCGTCAACACGATTTTGAACGAAAGACTTCCATCTTCTGCCGGATCCTTTACTCCAATAGAATGTAACTTTAGAGTCGCTCCGAAAAACGATATTAGATGAACATTTACGATCTATAACTTTTTTAACTTCTGTTCCCAATTTTGCTGGAATCAAGGCACCCAGCAGTTCCAGTCGAGGCAAGGAAATTTTTTGACAGGTGAAACTCTGCTCTTGGAGGCCAGCAAATTCACAGAAATTTGTTCTCGATTCTGTACCTTTGCATAAACGGCTGCACAGTACGACCTTTGGCTTGCGTCCAAAAAAACACGGATGTCTAAATTTTCATCACATGAATCCAAAACAAATCTGAGAACACTAATGTTACGTAGTTCCGAAAGCTCGCTGCGCCATTGAGACCACTCGTCATTCAAATCAGAAGGAAGCTCAGCATCCCATGGTAGTTTACGTAGCCATAGCGTTTGTCGTAAAAGTTTTATTCTAACAGTAAGTGGTGTGATGAGTTCAAGGGGATCATATATTTTTCCAGCTGTTTGGAGGATGAAACGTTTGGTACTTTTCTTTCATTTAGAAATTTCAGTGAAACAAGAAATCTCTATACTCAAGCTATCGATAGCTTGTCCTGAATGTCCCATTGAATTCTCAATACTTTGAGTATCTTTTCATTTCAACTTAGTGGATGAATGTCAAAATGTTCTTCTTCCCAGTTTTTAACTAAATGATTATCATTCGTCATCGATTTGCGTAGATTCATCCCAGCTCCCCGCATAATTTCCTTTGCTTCCCTTGAAATTTTTATGGCTTCTGATACATCATCTGCTCCCGTAACAAGATCATCAACATACATACATGTATCAAGAATTTGAAAGGTATCAGGATACGTTTTTCTATACTTTTGGATCTGCAGCTTTATAGTTGCCGCCAACAAAAAGGGACTGGAATTAACACCAAAGAGTACACGCTTAAATCTATACACTTCTAATTAATGCTCAATATTCTGAAAGGCTGTATCAATATCTTTAACAAATAAAAATCTAACTGCATCTCGATCTTTCTCAGCTAATACTATCTGTAAAAAGGCCTTTTCTATATCTCCTAAGATTGCAACTCTATTAAGTCTAAAATATATCAGCAAATGAAATATATTTTGATTCAAATTAATACCAGGCCACAAACAATCACTTAGGGACAGACTACCTAATTCATGTGAGCTCGCATCAAACACAATACGCATTTTTGCACTAATGCTTTCTTCTCTGTAAACCGCCTGATATGGCACATAAAAAACGGCTTGTTTACTGGTTTTGTAATATGTAATACTCTTTCTATTATTCCTTAATTTAGGTATTCTTCTGAAGTTTCTCTGTAGTTTAAGTATAATGCATTGTCATGCTGCAGTTTTCTTCATCAGGAACTTTACTCTTTTTTCTACGACACCAAAATTGTTGCCTAAATTTTCCCAATTTTTCTTCCATAGCAGCCTAACAACATACCGGCTATCTTTGAAGCTAACAGTTTTATTGAATATCTCTAATGCTTTATCTTCATCGTACGAATTGGGATCATCTCTAATACCAAATGACTCCAAACCAAAAACCTTCTTCATCCGCATTTCGACATTGGCATAAATTAACCCACAATGCAATAATTGTTTCTCATGTGGTAAATCCTCAATGCTCCCGCTTACCAAATACCCAATTTCTGAGTTTTGTAACGCTAAATTTGTATTTGGTACATAGATTTGCCCGGATCTTATCATATCGAAAAATATTTTAGATCCAAGTCGTAACTGAATTTTACCCGGTTTGTGAAAGTCTGGATCAGCTAACGTAACTCTTTGAGGAATAGCAATAATACAGACATTAATTTGTCTAGAAGGCATCAAATGAGTAATTTTTGGAACTACGAAAACAATTTAGTTTACGACTGTACGTTTTTTTCTCTATTTAAACTAACCCGCACTCATTTTTGATTTCACCGTTGTTGAAATTCCAGATAAAAATCCTACTGATATGTTTGCATTTTCCTTTTGCAAATGAAGCTTTTCAGCTAATTTCGGTGAACAAAGATGGATCGTACTTCCACTGTGAAGCAACGTTCTGGCGGGAAATATTTCTTCTTTCATTTCCCTTAATATAAGCAATCTCTGTCGATAACAGGACTCTATTAACTGCATTACATTTTTTATTTACATTAGTAGCTGTCATAAAACACTCGTTATCCTTATTTATGAACGGTTTTGCGTGAGGGTTAATTTTCGCATTTTCGGCAGACTCGTTGATCGGATGGAGATGCGAATTCACAACTGTTTGGAACTTTTTCTCGCACGTAACAGAGTAATGGATTACGTTTTTTTCTACATAGCCGAAAAGAGTAATTTGAAGGGCAGTTTAACTTCATGATTTCCAAAACAGCAGAAACATAAATTGTGCTTTTTGACATACTCGACTCTATCTTTCAAGTTGAATTTTTGAAATTTAGGACGTTTAAATAATTTATGTTCCGCATTACACAGTTTACAAATACAAATGTTTCCATGAAACCATTGAAGAAACTTTTGGTTGACATTGAAGAAACTTTTGATTTAGGCATTATTGGAATTCTGGAAGCGTTTAATGTCCTCGTATGATCTTTTAGAAATTCTAATAAATCCGTAATGTTCGGTAATTTTTCTTTCTTTAAATTCCTTTCTCACCATAATTTTGTATTCTGATCGAGTTTCTGGCTTAGAATAAAGGCAAATATAGTGGATGAAATCCCATCTAACTTTCGTTCTAGACATTCTAACGATCTTACAACTTCACTTGTAAGATCAATTAAATTTAGAATCGAAGAAGCTGACTCGTTTTGAATAACGGGAATACTCATAAATCTTTTGAAATGTGCATACACTTGTTCTCTAGGGTCAAAGTATTTTTCCTCAAGGAGAGATCATGGTAACTTATAATTATTATCCGTTACACCTGCCGTTTGGATTATTCTAAAGGCATCTCCTTTCAGTGCTGAATTCAAATATTCCAATTTTACAGCATCTGATAAATTTGGGTTTTGTTCAATACTCGCTTTAAAAATATCCTTGAAGGAATACCAAGAATGCACTTCTCCTGAAAATGTAAATAACGAAATCTTAGATAGGTAAACGCACAACAAAATTTTCAGAAATTACTGTATATCCCGCTTTATTCTCTTCAAAAACTTTCGACAATCTATCGTTTATTTCAAATTCTATATCAATAATACTACTATTGATTTCATATTGCTTACTGAATATTCTTTCGATATTTTTTTCTTCATCACTTGAATTAATAATGGAATCAAAAACATTATCAAATTCATTTTGCTAATTGTTAAACTTAGTTTTTAACAATTCTAAGTCATTTAAACTTAAATCTGGCTCAGAAAATTTCTTTTGCAACTTCGATAACATAATGTTTTGACTTCTCTTTTTAGTAAGAACATCTTTCAATTTCGTAGCCATTTTTGCTACACTTATATATACTTTTTGCTACACTTATATATACTTTTTGCTACACTTTTGCTACACTCAATATAACAAATTATCACACAACCTTAACTCACAGTTTACTAAATGCAAGAGTTAGTAATGAATAAAGTTTCAAGGGTTACTTACCCCTTTCTTTCAGCATCTACTGTAATCCAAAAACACAAATTCTTCAGAAACAAAATGGCAAAGTCCCTGTTCTATAACTAGCATATTTACTTAGCCGATATCGCTGTTTCTCTACAGGACCACTCAGAATGGTCCGACGAATTAGCAAGTGGACAGTAACTCTAAAGTAAGCTAACTAATTATTTTATCATCTTTATTTTGCTCATTTGTGGAAGACACTGAGGCAACCACAAAACCTCCGCTTCACCATTGAAGCATTCCCGAAATGCAATAACATTCTTTTGTAACCAGTAGCGATGACAGCTCCATCTCACTTCACAAGGATTTAACACTCGGTTCCAAATATAAATTTCCTGAGAAAACGTATGTAAACGTCATAATCTGAAAGCAATTCAAATTTTAAACAGTGTATTCACAGTTTTAATTTATTAGTAAATGTACACAATCTGATGAAGATTGTGTGTAAACTGTTAGCACTGTAATATGTATTGATGTTCTACATACAAAAAATTGCAAAATTTTCAAAAACATTGTGCGCGAAAGGTGTATGTTGTCGACAAAAGACGTAAAAGAAGGACATATTGCACGAAACCATTTTAGAGTTTTTTGTCCGACGAAACAGGTTTTGTCATTTCTGAGAATTTCTATTGAAATAATATAACGTTCTTTGAAAACAAGCAAAACAAAATTTGTTTTTGTTGGTATTTAGATGAATGATGAAGAAAAGGTCTGTAAAAATGCGCTTAAGTTACCCGTCTCATAACAGCTTTTTTGTAACCATTTTTCTCTTAATAGGGAAATATACTATCCTTATTACAATAAGCTTATAAATGTTGTTGATAACATTATGCATATACAAAATAGGATTTCATTTTGGATTATGAAATACTTTTTTTAAAATATTATTATTTTACACGTCTAAAGAGCAAATGTTTAACTTCAGTTTTATTATTTTTTCTTAGCACTAGCAGCAGTTCAAGTTTTCATTATTTTTATCCGATATTTAATATTAAATATGCAATTTCATACCATACAATTAGATGAGCAAATAATTTTAATCAAGCAAAACATATCTACAAGAAAAACAATGATCATGCTATTTTCATTTGTGAAATTATGCTTTTTTAGGAGTTGACATGTTCCTTTCTCCTTAATATTGATTCTTTGAAATTTTATCTTGCTTGAAAGAATACGAAACTATTTATTTTCTAGCAATCACGCTTCACGGTAATTATCATATTTTATATCGCTACTGAGCCATTATATATAGTATTATACTTAGGTATAAAGGCCTTGTATTAATATAAATGTTGTAGTACAGTTTTGTTTTCACATGTCTTGATTAAGAAGAAGGACTATTATATTACTTTGTTTATAGTTATGAGGATCTTAGCAACTGCATTGTCGTTAGTAAACAGGATCTCAACAACTGTAATTTAAGGATTATCTTTTAAACCATCTCATTCTGTTATTATTTTTATCTATCTTTTACCTAGACATGCATGTCACAAGATAGTTTCTGCCTCATCGAAATTCAAAATAAACGTAAACCACGTTTAGAAAGCTGAAAGCTAAAATGCACCTAAAATTCATTTGCCATCTTTCTGCTTTCACGTTTATCCGTCGTAATTTTACTCAACGAAGATAAATGGAAAAAAAGGAACCTCAGTTTCGAATGAAAGTGACAAACTTGTTTTTGAGGTTGGCAAAATCGCTGTCCTCAAAATAGACTGCAGTACGCTTCTGTATTCCACCTTCATATCCTTAGCGATGTAAACTATGTCTAATAATCACAATTTAGTATACATAGAACAGACATCAGAAGATTGAGAAACAAATGAGGTTATTGTATATGACAGCATTAACAAGGAATAGCATTTGTCCAAAATCTAGTCCCTAAATTAAACTTTCTCTCACTAATATTTTAAAACAACAAACATATTTAATATTCGACTATATAGCAATTAAATTGTCTCAATGTTCTGACGCTTCTTAATAAAAACATAAGACTGAATTTAAAAGTAAACCGCATGAACACTTGAAGTAGTTCAAAAGCAGAGATTTTCACAAAACTCGTATTTAATTCAAGATTATAATCTTGATATACATGGAATTATGCTGCTCTTTTCTCTTGCTTCAGCTATAAAAATTCCTTTCCCTGGTTTATGTTTTTTCTCAAATTGATATGGCTATAATCGTATAGGCATCTTTGTAATCTTACCGCCTGTTAATTTAAAAGTTTCTTGAAAATCGATTCCGAAATTTCTCGCCATTTTCAACTGTAAATATTTTATCAATTATATACTAATGGAATTTCTCAAACAGCGCTGATAAAATTTGGAATATAAAATCTTTTTAAACTTATACATAAGTAGGTAATATATGTATATAAATTATAATTATTCGTAATAATAACGTTCTATGAAAGGAATTATTGTAGCAAAATAGTTTTGGTAACAGCTCAAACTAGTTTATAAATATAAATACTTGCTTGCAAGAAAACAATAAATGAAAGTAAAACACAAATCGTTGCTAAGTTAAGTTGAATATGAATATAAAACAGTTTAAGTTGAAAAAATATCTATTATTATATTAATAATTCACTAGTAAAATCTGTTTAACATTCTTTATAATTCAATTACATTTTTTATTTTCTAAAAATTAACAGTGCAACATTCGAGGCAGGCAATAACTTCTTGTATTAAATCTGAATGATAAACGAAAATAAATTTCTTGGATTGTCCTCAAAAGTTCACACTTTTGTTGCTTTAAATATTTTTCCCAAGGTTAAGATTTTTTGGGGCTAACTTTTGAGAAATGCACGAGAAAACAAAGCTACAGAAAACGCGATATAATGCCAAATATGGTAACCTAATAGGCCTCTCATTCTAATTGAAGCATTGCAATCCTGGTGTTGATAAACGCGATGTTAAATAGAAAGAGAAGATACAAGCAACCATTACCCAGCAAAATGAATCACAGTTAGCTATTAACAGTCTCGCGTTGCATTTTTTTAACCTTTTTTATTTATTTTCCCCTGCCTCTCCATCATTGTTTATTAGCTCAAAAGCAGTAGCGAAGGAATATTTTAGGTTGTTAGGAAATGCTGCCACATCAGGAAAACGTGATCTATGTGTACATAAACAGAACAAAATAAATTGTTTTTTTAAGTAACTCGCTGAGAGAAAAAGTAATGAATGGAAAATTCATGTAAGCGCGTTTTATGCATTTTAGCGAATCTGATTTAGTTTTATGGCTTGCGGCTGCAAATCAGGCGAGCAAATGATTCCCGACAAAAATTACAAAATTGCTGGAATGTGCGAAATGCTTAATTTACAGCAAGCAGAAAATAGCGAAAACGCGATTCTTTGAAAAAGCGGTAGCTGATCTCTTATAATGACATTAATTGCTAATGGAAACCACACATACGAGCTGACTTCAAGTTTCAAATATTACACTTAGTTATAATACGAAATGCAGCAATCACATTCTAAGATGGCGAATCGATGCTTCAAGCGCAGTGAATAAACAGTTTTATCTCAGTTTTTCACTGTGTCGCTATTTTTAATTCCTTAGTTATCGAAATGCAGAAAGTTAGAATGTGTACTTCCGGAAGAAAATCTAGTGATACATATGAGAGTAAGATAAAATTTTATTTTGAATCTGAAATAACGCCCAGAGCATTCCTTTTAATCTGACTATTTTGCCTTTCTATTCTAAAAATAGTAAAATGTTTATAATATATGTCTTCCGAATTGCATTATCCGAACCATAATAGTCATTATATATTTCTTTTGTAGTGTAAATGGCTTACGTGTTTAGATAAATTTGTAAAAAGACTGCTAAAAATGATACTAAACCGAAACTTTAATAAAGCTACCGTATTTCTTAATTGACAAATAAAATGAGCCTTCACATTTCTAATCTAACTCCCATAGCGTAAACATCGCATTTTTTTATGTTTGCTTTTATTCAGTTCCGCAGGTATTCCAACGCCTCTCTCTCTCTCCGATTATAATGTAAAACTACGTTCGTAATAACTGAAAAGCGATCAAAACTTTTGTACCAGTTCAGCTATGTATGTCTTTACTTCAATTATGCAATGAAAAAAATGAAAATAAAAAACAATAACAATAATAGCGATAATAATAATAAATAAATTAAAAATAAAAATAAGGAATGAATGAAATGTCATTGCTGCATTTTAAATTTTGTGCTCAGTTATCATCAATGTCAGTCTCAAAATTTAATTACGCAGTGCGAAAGGTAACTGCTAACTACACTGCTCGACATCGAAAATGCAACACCAAGAAGGAGTGGGCAGAAAGTGATGAAATTTGGAAAAAAGACAGAGACAGCAAGCAGCAATAAGTGATCTTTATTTCAAAATGATAGTCAGAATACAGAGCGAGAAGAACGTCGGCTCAGTAGGATGTAGGACCACCGCGGACAGCGATGCACGAAGAAACACGTCTAGGCATAGAGTCAATTCACGTCTAGGCAATAAGAGTGGGGATGGTGTCCTCAGAGATGGCTCTCTATTCCCTTTCAACCATTTGTCACAGTTCGTCTTCTGAACGAGGCAGGGGCAGAGTCTACAAAACGGCGTCCAATCACATCCCACACATGTTCGACTGGTGACAGGTCAGGAGAGTACGGTGGCCAGGGAAGCATCTGTATACCTTGCAGAGCATGTTGGCAGATGCGAGCACTGTGTGGTCGGGCGTTATATTTCATTAGGCAGCCCCTGAAGGTAGGAGATTGCCACCGGCCGCAGTACATTTTCCAAGTATCGTTGGGCCATCATAGTGCCCGGAATACGAACTAGAGGTGATCTGGAATCGTAGGCAATAGCGCCTCAAACCATTATGACTCGTTGTCGCACGGTGGGGAGTTTCGCAGTTACTGCCGGATTAGATCTGTCTGCACGTCGACGCCACACACGTATGCGACGACTGTCACTGGATAAACAGAAGCGTGACTCATCTGAGAACAGGACGTTTCGCCATTCTCTCATCCACATCGCTCCAGTTCGGCACCATTGTAAACGTTGGCGTCTATGCTGTGAGGTCAATGACAGTCTTCTTAACGGACGCCGTGAGTGCAGGCCACGTTCAACTAATCGACGGGAAATGGTTCTCGTCGACACGGGAACATCCAGGGTATCTTGCACATGCTGCAGAATCGCGATACAAGTGACTTGCGGGACCGCGACAGCTTGTCGGCGGATGCGTAGATCCACGCGTGCTGACGTCCCTTCGAATGCACCTGCATCAATTCTTCTTCCCACATTCCCTTGTTCCAACCATGTTCGTCATAGTCGATGCACCATGCTCGTATCCACGTGGGTATCAGCTGCGATTTGACGTAAGGACCAATCCGCCCTTCTCAGTCCGATCATCATAGCCCTCATAAAATCGTCTATCTGCTGGAAGTGCCTTCGTTGAGGGCATTCTCCCCTATTACACGTATCCTTCGGGACAAAAACCAACTTTCTTCGATAATTCGTCTGGCAGAAATAACGACACGAATACTGCCCATTCTGCACGTTCCTTCCCTTATATCCTACTTCACGTGCGTCAGAGAGCTACGCATTTCACATCACTCGCATAACTCAGTGACGTGCGTCTACTCTAAAATTTGCATAAATTTCTGACCACACCTTCTTGGTGTTGCATTTTCAATGTCGAGCAGTGTATATGTTTAAGAGAAAAGAGAAACATGTTAAAGTAAGACATCAAATTAGGGAAAATAACAGCCTTGTGTTTGGCGAATATTTTAGCCAAGGTTGCAGCTTCCTCTTCGTAAGGAGAAAAGAAATCTGTTAAAATCTTCGAGAAAGGAAACCTGCAGATGTATTTGTTCTTGATGAAGAGTTACCTGCACCAGTTTGCCCCCTCGAAATCGATAGATTCCTTTCCAAGCCATTTTAATGAAAAACACTATGAGTAATCCCATGATATGGCAGTTGATGTGGCAAGCCCCAAGGAGGTTCTATGGACGATTTGCTCCTTTATGCGGGAGAAATGATGACCCTTTGAATTCTCTCAACACACCAGGATAAGTTTGGAAATGTATAATGGCTAAGGAGGGTATCGCTCAAACCTTTTCGGATCATCCAAATTGGTGCATATTATATCCCCAGAGTCGAGACTGTCAGATGTCAGCCAATACGATAAATGGCGCCGATGGATATGTGAAGTGATGAATATTAGATTATTTTAAATTTTATTTCCAATAATATCTTAAGATTTCTTTTAGAGTTGGTTATATTCCTTTGTCCAGCAGCAAAATATACTGATGTTCAAAATTTTAAATTAATTCAGATTTTGTCAATAATATCCAGAGTGGATGGACATATTAAAAAATTAAGGATGGATCAACTGTCATAATAGAAAAAATACACCACACAACAGTAATCGTACCTACGCATGATTGTGCGTAAAGCTCATTGATCTAAAACAGGGGTTGAAAGATCGAATACGAAAGAAAACTAATAAAGTATGGTCCGCTCTAAAAGTCATAGAGCTAACAGTCTATTTCGTTTTGGAAATGACAGAGTTTGTGTGTTTCTGTAACAGACGGTGCCACTCCTGAAGAAACACTGTTTTCATGTCCTGAAGGGTGATGGGAGGGGAAAACAGTGCCGAAGTTTCCATCCGGAAGAACATTCCAGCCATACTGTCTAGAGATTGGGTGTGGGGTTAAGAAAGGACAAGCCATCCGTTTAATATTCTTATTTTCCAGAAAATTCCTCTGTTGACCTATTTCCGTGGACTGGAACATGTATGTCCAATGCATTGACTACTAAATAAGGTTCAAGGAATTTAATACCACTTTAGAGGCTTAAAATTTGTTGAATAAAGTGAAATGAGATGCGGAAGAATCTATCACTCGCTTTTCTTTAATTTCCTGCCTGAATATTTGATTAAATGGCCAAAATTCTATTTAAGAATTCTATTTAAAGACTAAAGGTACTTAATTAAAATTATTTAAATAATTAAGGAGAGAAATATTAAATATATTTGTTGATTTCTGTACATATTGTATACTGTTTCTTAAACAAAGCATGCTTTAATTTCATTCCCTTTATTTTCCTTTATATTTTTAACTTTGACTGTCATTTTAGAAAACTCGCATTACATGAGATGTTACAAAATAAGCTTTCCCCCCCCCTTTCTTTCTTTTTCTTTTTTTTGATTTTATTTTTAGCACATATGTAATTTACATTTTTATATTGTTTTGATGAGCTTCTTTTTTATCAGTCATACAAGTTTTTTTCTTTCTATATCTGTTTACAATTTATTATTTATGATTCATTTCTGAATTTTAAATTTGAATCAAATGAAGAATTGTATCTTCTTTTTCATAGCTTATGCAGGCTTGCATATTTTGCTTCAATCGTACGTTATTTTCATTTACATTTTATGCATTTCTTGCTCCGTTTTAATAAGACCATAAAAGATCCTTTACTAACAGTTCCTATATAAATCTAAGTGAAATTCTATATAATTTTTTTCTAATCTCAGTTTCGTTAACAAATCGCTGCAGTAACTTTTCATAACTCTGCTGTTTGATCCTGAATTTTCAATTTTTGAATAGAGGATAATGCCACCAGCAGAAACAAAACGGAACTGAAGAGCCGGCCTGTGAATTATGTATCATTTTATTGACAACTAGACTATTTGTTGAATGTAGAAGATTATTTTATAGAAATTCGACTGCCTGCAGTATAACGTAAGAGCGAAATGACATAATCTGACATCTACTGTTGAGTTGGCGGTTTTACGTGAATGCTAGGTAAGCAATTATATGACTTCCCCTTTGGAAAAATGCGATCTTGAATTTATTTTGGTGAACTAGTCTAAAAAATACATCGCATTCCTTACTTATTTTATAAAGTTAAGAATTTATTTATTTATTAGAGGCTTTTAAAAATAGATATTGTTTTTTTTAGAATTTTAATGCAGTATAATATTCTTACATGGTAATTATAGTATCATGAATTTATATTCATAAAAATGACTATTCGATGGTGCCAGGAAAATAATTTTGCATTCATGGTTTAGGTTAAAATGAACGGATTTTAAATATTCGTGTTTTAATATTAATGTATATGGCATTTACTAGTAACTCAAATCTAAGTTTAATGTCACTAATATATTTTTGTATTTTTTCAATGTATTATTTCAATTATAATGTATTGTTTCAATTAAATTCAAAGGTTTATATCAAAGCAGGAAGCATGAAACATCAGTCAAGCCCTCACTGAATTTCGAAAATCTGGACCTCTCAACTACCAGTTGTACGTGCTTACATTTATATTGATGCGTGCGTACGGATTCGTAATGGATTGAATGCACAAGCCGTTAAAAAATTAATAAAATTTATTCTTTTTACAAGAAATAAAACAAAAGGCTGAAATTATTCTCAGAGATATTCGTACAATAACACAATACCTCACAGCAGTTGTATTTTTAAATAGTAAAAACGTTGGGTAGAACTCAACGTACAGAGAAACTAATTCAATCTCACAGCGAATTCGCTATAATAACAGTAAACAACAATTAAGTAAACAACAATTCGTTTAAAATAGCTACAACAGAGCTGAGGTGTTTTAATTAGGCTTTTATAAGCTTTTTAATTATTCACGAGAACATTCTCGTAAAATCTGTTTTCTCGACTTTTCTGGATGGCAACAGCAATTACGAGATATTTATTTATTAAATGTTAAATGGACGCGCTCTTGTATTTTTACTTTTCCGACGCGGCTTTCTTTTCAAATTCGTCTGCGTTTCACGGAAAAATAAAACAGTTTTAGTTACAATTCTAAATAAATAGTTAAATAAATACAAAATCCGCAGCAATATCAACGAAAGCACATGTTAAGGAAAAAGAAAATTTCTTACATTAAATTTCTTACACACTTAACATTATTTCTTACCTGCAGTTGAAGCGCATGTGACGAAGAGAGGACTCAGATCGCCAGACCGAAGTTTCTCTGTAGAAAACATGGTTTCTATCATAAATGTGTTGTATTTTCATTATTATATGTGACTTGTTTGTGAGTAGCGTTTAAAGTGTCATAATGTTTATATGTATATACATATGCTTATATGTTTGAATGTATATATGTAGGTATGTATGCATATGTGTGTGCGTATTTTAATATACATATGTATGTATGTATATATGTTATGTATAAACGCAGACCAGATTATTTAAAATTAATAAAAATCTGCCTATATTTTCTGTATATTTTAGAGAAAATTAATATTACAGTTTAAATATCATGTTTAATTTATTCAAAGTTCAAAACTGAAACTCGTTTTTAGAACTTTGTTTGAAAATGGGTTATTTTAATTGTAATTACTTTAAAAAAATTAATAAAACATCTCTTAACATTCTTGGGATGTTTGAAACAATACCCCGCAACCCGAGAAATGAAATTTTCTTTACTTATATCAATACTGTGGGCGATAAAAAATTAGTTACAATTCATTATGACAGAGTTTTATTGAAATTTTTATTATTCTATTCTGTGCTTATGAGAACTCGTATGTTTTCAACTCCTGTAAAAAAGAACATTTTTCCTAACTAAATGCATTTTCCCAATGAATGATACTTAGTTATACTTGGTTCTTTTAACAGAGCATGAGAGATTAACCTCCATCATTACTTTCTTAAGTAAGCCTTCTCAACCTCTCATTTACAAATTATCCATCTTAATTTGATAGAAAGAAGTGTTGTAAGATGCACGGCAAATAATATTTGCAAAAAATCTGAGTTCTTACTCTATCAGAGACATTAGGAAGATGCATAGTTATTAGCAAGTAATGAGATATGAGGAAGAAGTAATTGTGGTGTAAGAGGAGTGTTTTTTACAAGAAAGCAAATGCAAATGCGGAAATGTAGTATATGCGTTTTTAAAGAGCAAAAGGGTAAGAATTATTATCAGTGAACGGGTTTATTTGATATCCATCTGTTTTTTGTAACTTGTAGAAAGGTTTTCATGAAAGAATTTAGAAAGATGTGGAGCTACTATTTAAAACGGTAAAGAACAAGAAAGTGGTATTATAAGGTATTTTCTCGCTTCACCCGACCTGCCTTTGTGGCGTAACGGTTCGCACACTCGGCGCATATTCGAGAGACCTAGGTTCGAGTCCGGGCGAGAGAATTGTTCATTTTATTCATCAAAATAACCTAATTACTCTACAATATAAGGTGTTTTCTTCCTCTTTCCACCATACCTTCGTTGTGTAACGGTAGCATATTCGTCACGGAGTCGATACGTCCTGTTTCGAGTCCTGGCAAGCGCATTGCACATTTTTGTCTCCTGCTCAAACTAACCTAATGACTTCACAGTGGATAATCTCGTAGTATGTTTTTCATGGGCATTTCGAGATACCGTGATATGAGTTTTTGATAAGATCAAGGTAGTCTGCAAAACTTTATTTTCAACCTTTGAGTGATTTCTGACCTTAGGAAAGCCCAAAGTAATTTGATATCAAGTTATTTTATTCTATGTTTTAGTGAGCTGTCAAATAACTGTGTGCTTCAATCGTCTATGTGTCTTGGCTAAGTGAAAATTCCCATCTTCCAGTTGCATGTATGTATGTCCACTATGTAAAACAGTATAAGTAACGCTTATTAATAATATGAACACCAGTATTTTCTTAACAGTATCACAACATACCATTAACGACACATAATTAATAAAATTTTCTACTACTGCAGCTAATCATGTTAACAAATTTTCTATTACGGTATTTTAATTAAATTTGTTTTTCATTTAAGATATCTTAAATGCATCCTTGACGATAGGACTTTTTCGCTTTTTTGTGTGGCTGCAGCCTATCTTTATTTTCAACAAGTATTACGAAACTCAGCTCCTTTTAAGGCATCCAGTTATTAGCATTGGTTATAAGCGTTAGGTCCTCATACACTTTCTCAAAATAATACAGGATAAACCATTTCAATGTTAAAAAATCTGAATTTTAAGTGTGAGAATATACGTGTGAGCGAGACGTATCTTTCTAATTATTTTTAGACCAGGAAAGGAACTGCCTTCAGTGGCCAAATAAAAAAGACCGCTTAATACTGTTAATATATTCCATGTTTCGTATTCGACAAGCGGGCTAGCTGCACAATTTCTTGAGTATAATAGGAATATGAGAAAATTGCTTATAGAAAGCCCTCCACGAAAGCTTTTCTGAGGTTATACGGATAGCCCTTATATATTTAGTCGTAAGTGATTGTACATAGGAAAAACGTTGCTTTGCGGCAGCTCATTAAATTCATACAGGCAATTTTTACTTACTTCCCACTTGCAAACTGATGGTCAGATTCTAATCAACTTGGGTATGGACATAGTTCGATAAAATGCAGAAATATACCATTTAACACTCATGGTACATAGGTATGACCGTGCGTAAAGCTCATTGGCGCAGGAAGATGCCGATAGGGAGTGTTCTATCCTTTAACAGACATAGATTCAAAACAATCGGCAACCTTAAAAACCAGAGATAGGGCCATAAAATCTCATCTGCTTGGAATGATTTGCTGTATGCGTCGTGCTTATATCACATGAAAGCCCCTTCAGAAAAGTGCAGAGAAAATCGACCTAAGATGAAGCATTAGAAATGCTCATTTTCTTTACAGATGAGTCCCGAATTATTCGAACCAATAATTCTCGACGTACCTTCATCTGGAGAAAATCAGGAACCTGTTGTCTCTCCTCCAAAATACGAAAATTAAACAGTACGGCAGAAGAGGTTTGATGGATGGGCAGGCAACGCATTCGATGGGTGGTCACAGACGTTTTATGGCCTTTGAAATTAACTACGTGACTGGTGCAAGATAAGAAGAACTGATTAGAGTACTATGTTCGCATTCGCAAACCTTCAGTTAGTCTCATTTATCTTCATCGATGACAACATTCGCCTGCATAGGGATAATGTAGGCGATTTTTGGAACGTTAGGCTATTAACCCGGTGATTAGTAAGCCAGATATCCAGAATATATCTAGGACACTTTCATAGGAAAAGCTGGAACTCGATTTCCTTCTCTGCAGCAATTCTGACTTCAGGATCTGAAGTCAGCTTTGACCCTTGAGTTCAAAAGGGAGCCTTTGAAAGCCATCATTTACCAATTTCCCTAGTACTTCTTCGAACTTTATCACTTATCCCTGATTTGTTTATTGCCTTTAGCTTTGCTAATCAGAAAATTTTTAGGCCTGATCTAAAGCTTATTTAGGTATTACTTTACTTAAATAGATGTAACTTTGCTATGTTTAAGTCGACTCGATCATTTACTGTGGCTCTCCCTAAGGCTGCTGGCATTTGATTTTCTGCTTTTAATTATTTTTTTTTCAGCTTGTGTGACCATAAAGCTGACATTTCGGACTCAGGTGAATGTTTAAGGTATTTATAAATGTTTAGAGTAAGTGATTAATGTAATTTAGAAATAAAATAGAGAGATAAATCTTTCATATGTCTTTATGGCTGTGGAAGTTGATCTGTGAGTTGTGTGAAACCGTTCAATAGCTCCAAAAATGTATCATTGTGGAAGATTGATATTTCTTTGAATTTCAGCCCAGTTCCTGGAACTTCGCAAGCTAGAGGGATGTAGCAATCTAGATGGAAGTATGATGGCAGACCCTGACTTTTTTTTACTCCGAATTACATTTCGACAGTGGCAAGGGACTGGGGCTAAAGAGACTATAAATAGACCGGTTTGAAGTTTACTCCCTTGCTTTTTGCCCACGTTTCACTGTGAAGTGTGTGCAACGGAAGCGTAAATAAAGTCTCCAAGACACGTCGGGTAATTTTTCTTCTAACATCATTCCATACCGCCATACCCGCTGACAACTCCTCTTGCTTCGTCATGTGAGTTTTATCTTTCGTATCTGGGCAAGAGTATGATAGTTCTGTAAAAATAGTCTAATCAAAATCTAAATCTTATCAAGTCCTATAGTTTCCTGCTAGCATGACCGCGAAATTTAATAAGTGAATATTGCGACGTTTCGAGATTTTCATTCAACCAGAATTTTTCTTTAAAGGCCATTCTGCTAATGTGCTTATCTTGCTTCCTCATGTTATTTTATCCTTCATATCTGTGTACTAGAATGGCAATTATACAAATATATCCGTACATTGCTTTTAATTTGTATCAAGTAATTAATTCTCCTCTTAGCATGACGCCAAAGCTGAACTAGTGAATTCTGTGATATTTCAAGATTTTCATTTATCTTTTTTGTGAAGCTCTAGGAAGAGCTCGCGAACGTGATTGTTAACTGATGTTATGTAGGTTCCTTGTGACCAAAAATTTGTCAATATTTTTGCTACAGTGCTAAGGTCGAATAAAACGGGTTTCATAGTTAAAATATCTGTTGAGTGCATATTGTTACTATACATAGGTAAGTCAATTTCCTTTTTCTTAATCTTGGATACGCCAGAATATTATCTTAATATTCTTCCATTTGGGTTAGCTTGCTTCCATTTCAGACACAACAAAAGTAGTATTTTCTTAATTTTCTTTTATTCCGGTTGGCTTTAGTCATGGTACAGTCATCAGCCTGTTTTTCGATGAAGTCCCTCGTCAGTTTTGTGGTAGAGAATCTGTGTTAAACTTTGTGGAATGGTTGAAAAATCGCATTATTCTGTATTTAAGCAGCTTTCATTCGGAAAGAATAAGCCCTCAGCTAGTTCACAGGCATTGTGAAAAATATGTGGAAACCGGAAAGTGATATACAAATCTGATATTTTCAATGCACTAGTCAGTTATTTCTCACAGTAGGGTCATGGCTCGGATGGAAAATACAGATGGCAGGAGAATATCTGGCATCCTTTGTAATTACGGTAAGTTAAAATAGTATTATTACTATACGAAAGGAAGCCGTTTGTCGAAGTAATACTGTTGATCATGCCGAGATAGTTACTTCAGGTACAAGAATTTATCAATTCGCTTTGCGGTTGAAGAAATACTAGAATAGGCGGTAAAGCATGAAAATCGGAAGTTAGCGGAATGCAGGTGTGCCGAAGAATCGGTAATGCGTTAATTGGAAGTTGTGGTATTATATTTGCAAATAGAAGTCGCGGAAAGTCCTACGGAAGAGGTATAAATATTCAACGTCAAACTATGTGGTCGCATAAGCAAGAGATCGCTGAGAGGATATGTAGAATAATTTCGACAAAAAGAAAAGAAGTTTTAGGAGAAAAAGAGGCGAGATTTTAATCTAGGAGACGGGTATAAAACGTTTGAGAAGTTAGTCGCTTAAGGACAGAGGGGAATTCTCAAATACAGTAAAACACGCTGTTCATAAAAATGTTGAGTTGCCTCATGTATTCATAGTTTTAAATGGAATTTCCTTAGTAGCGTTATTGAATAGAACTACAGGTAGAAGTGACTGAGAAATCAGCATTTCACCATATGTCATATACGTACAATTCTAGCGCTCAAACTGTGCATCTTCTTCCCACCTTGAATAGAAAACACTGTGGGGAGAGATGTGGGGATTTTCCACTCCTTTTCCCCTAATACCAAGCTTTTCAAGAGGACTTTGAACTCCTAGCATTTTAAATGTTCCTATACCGCACAGATACTACACATTTTTGAAGATTCATGCTTTCTCTGGGATTTGAAGTCGAGCCTAATGATACAACAGTCAAGATCGCTAACCACTGTGCCGACCAAGACAGCTGTTCCGATTTGAATATACACTTCTCTCTGCCTCTGAATGGCAACGCAAAAATCAGTACAAGCGCACTAATTTAGAGAATGCTAAGTGGTAATATTCTGAACTTTGGAACTTGCTTTCGATTTGTTCCATGCAGTTTGAATTCTGCGGTTAAGTTGTTAAATAGATTCTAGATTAGATTAGTTTGTTTTACTATTCTAATAAATTTTCTTTCAAACTCTATTGAGTGCTGATTTAGATAGAAACACCGCTGAACCGAACATCAAGAAATTTAGATGCGGCATTTAGACAGATTTTTAAGAATGTTTTTAGGAGTTATTGTTTGTTTGAAATTGTGTTGTATAAAGTCGTAATAACGAAAGCCGTTGTGGGACTGAGGATCAGTGTCGTGAGTGCATAGGCAGATGAACATAAACATTCAAATTAGGAACGAGAAATATTGCGTTTTGTTTTATGTAGTGAAGAGGCTGAAGGTGAATATGATATTCAGTTTACGTCTCTTGAATTCGGCAAGTCAGCGAATTTACTTTCGGGTAGACATGGTGGTGGCGAATCTTACGAAACTTGAATCCAGTCCTTGAATTGCAAGGTCTGCTGTAGATGGTAAAATACGTTTTATAAGTTGAGTATTTTTCTTGCATTCTTTGATGAACTTCTGAACTGATGAAGGTAATTACAGATGAAAAAAATACATATCGTTATCCTCTTAGTACAACAAAATCCTACAAATTCCTTAATAAAAAATTATTGGAAACATATCAAGGAAATTCTTAATAAGATTGTAATTTCTACAACTATAAATTCATTGGTTTTGTCTCAGAATAAAAATAACTTTGCCATCGCAGATCACAAATTGCGGCGGCTTCCAATCCATTACAGGAGGCAAATAGCATAACTATATATCTAATTTACCCATGACCCGTAATCCAGTAACAAATTACTAATACGTCGCATATGACGGCAAAAGATTTGATTTCTTTCAGATAAGTATGAGAATGTAAGAAAGATGCGTTCAGCACAGAACTTCAAAATTATTTAAAATTGTCTGTTGGTTTATGTGGATCCCCACCGCATCCATTGGGCCATGGAGATAATTATGAGTTACGAACAAAGGCACATCAAATTTATTTACCATGATGACATACCAATTACTAGTAAGACAGTTAATAAGCATACTGAGAATTGAGAAATTTTGACATTACACGAGAAAGTTTTACACTAAGAAGATGAAGAAATAAGACGCGAGTTTAAAAGTCAATGTGTAGAAATTTAAATTTAAGGTTAAAAACTTCTTTACTTCGGTTACAAAATATCGTATAGAGGAATTCAGACAGAGGAATCTAATTGCAAATAAAAATCATTTACCAATGGCTGTAAAAAAGAAACTAACGTCGTTTTCTCGGTTACTTTACAGGACGTTCATTCAAAATTAAAACTGAGGATCCCTTCTTGAATTGAAAAGGGAAAACTTCAGGTTAAGCTTCAAGATACTTGGCGGACGCAAATACAGCTTTTAAGAAGCTAACATCTGCGAAAATTCAAGCTTCTGTCTTGAAATTTCTCAATCCGGTTGGGAAATGGGTAAGATATGCAGACGCGTGATTTCGTGGTATGATCTGTGTTTGTGCAAGATGATAAATCAGCTGCATAAGACGCTTTATAAAACACACAGAGATTACGCGCATACTGAAAGAGAGACAATGAGAGTGTAGGTAAATCTTCAGAAATTCAAGGTTACTTTTTAATATGAATTACTGGCGTCTGTTGGAGAAAGAACATATCGGCAAGTTTGATAAGATGTTACTGATATTATAGGAATAAAATTTAAAAATAAAATGCATACTAGGAAGGAAAATGCCATGGTTACTAAGGTGGAGTGAGAAAGGCTAAATGTTTTTTTTCAAATTTTATTATTTCCTGACTCTACAAACGGTTCTGTTCTGAAAAAAACAAATAAAAAATTGCAGCTCAATCGTTCATCAACTTCAGGTTCCATATGAGGTAAATAAAAAAATCAGTATTAAAATGATTGATTCAGGATATCAGAACATCTAGGACTTAGGAAAAACGCATATTTTCATACGTTGTAAAAAGGTTTCTAACAGAGTATAGGAAGACCTGTGACACATGTCAACTAATTAACAATATTAATTTTAGTCCGTCTGGGTAATTAACTACTAGAAAAGCAAGGTCCCCAAAGAAATAAACGAATCTGATATCCTAGAGAATATTAATAAAAGCAGATTTCTGCTTTCTGTAAGGCAGTCTCTGCGAAAGCTGTTACAGCACATTTCTAAACAAATTTTTTCTTAAAATATAGTACGACGATTACTATATTTCTGGCCTAATAATAAAAACAACAAATGTTTATAATCTAAATCAGTTTTCTTTTTTTTCTATATGTTCTCCATAAAGATCAGTACAATTTTGCATACGTCTGAACCAATTTTCGAAGCACATTTTCCACTCCGATTGAGGTAACTCCAAAACATGCGTTCTGAATGCATCAACCACGTCTTCGAGTGTTGCAAACCGCTGCCCACGTAATTTATTTTTGATGTATGGGTATAAAAAACGTCATTGGATGCTATATCAGGGCTGTACGGCGGATGACGCATCAATTCGACGTTTTGGACTGTCAAAAATTCGTTCGTTTGAACCGATGTATGAGAGCACGCATTGTCATGATAAAGAATGATTGCTCTCTTCTGCTTTCTTCGAATTTCTCCCAAGAATTCAGGCAAATAAATGGTCGTATACCATTCGAAACCGACCATTCTGCGTTGCTATAACTCCCCCGTCTGCAAGTGACGGGGAATGGCGGAGAAACAGACCACTATTTGCTTCGATGTGCTTCTTTCGCCAACAACGTTTGTTGGATTTGCCTCGTCTTAGAAGACCCATACACTCGACTGCTGTTTTGTTTCGGGATCATATGCATATATGCATGATTTGTCACCTGTGTAGACCTATTTGTCAAACATTTCCTTGCTCCAATCGACACGAGACTTCTTTTGAGTGTTTTTCAAATTTTGCAGGATCCAACGCGAATAAATCTTTTTTACGGCCAAATGTTCATGTAATATCTTATTCATGATTATCGTACTAACGCTCAAAGATGCCTTAATCTCAAGGTATGTCACATGATGATCTTACTTTATCAATTCACGCACAGCATCCATATTTTCTCGCGCAACAACCGATTTTGGAAAACCTTCAGGGAATTCGTACTGGAGTGAACGTCGACCACAGTTGTGTTCGTTGTACAGTTTGTTACAGTGATGAAGGAATAATCACACGAAAATGTTCATGAGTGCACTATAATTCTACTTTTTGTCCGAGATGATTTTTTCAATTTACTGTAAACAACACAAATCACGCTAAAATGGCAAAACTTTCTGAAGAAGTTATGGTAAAAAATGTCAAACTTTCGATTGGAATCTTCTGCGGTCGCCTAGCAACACATAATCTTGCCAAGGCCAGAAATATAAATAGCAACTTTCGTATGCCAATAAAGCATAATTTAGGATAATGTTCTACAAGTTGTTATTCAAATTTTTATAAAAATAAAATGCGATCCTTGACATAAAGCATTTTAAGATGGTCCCTTATTTACCACGGAACGCAGCAGACCGGCTAAATAGAAGTATAATTAAAATTACCGAGGTTGCGAAAAAAATAACTTTCGTGTTGGGATTCCAGTATTAATGAGTTTATCTATGCATTGAGAAAGGCAAAACACGATACGATGGCAAAAATACCTGAAGAAATATTTTTGTTAAGGAAGCTACTAACGTTACTGGATAAACCGTTCTTTATAGCAAAGAGAAAGAAAAAGGCTTAAAAATGGAGATATTTAAAAATGAATCGACCAGGCAACTACCAGTTTGGATCAAGCTTGCGCCGACAGAAACATTAGAAGAAAGGCATGAGTACAGTTTCACAATTGAAGATACAGCGTTGAAATAAATAATTCTTTATCAACCTCACTAAACAGAATGGTTAGAAAATTAAGTACGAAATTTAAAGCATTAGTTAGAATAGAGCGTGTAAGTTATGCGATAGTTTACCTTCAAGTGAATGATGTTCCATCGTTACGGCAAATTTGGATTAAGTCTAGCTTTCTGTGAGAGGACTGGTATTCTTGTAATAAGAGGAGTTTCAAGAACGACGCCTGAAAAAAAATTCGGTCAAGTCAATCAGGTAGTAGTCAGTACAAGGGTAAGCTAGATCAAACAAGAACGACTATGCCTACTGCAGTCGCGCCAGTGCAAAGAGGACAGCTCGGTATAAAAAAGAACGAAGCGGCCTAGGATGGAACTGGCAGTGTTGAGAAACTCAGCTATCACTACTGCGATAATGAGTCCCAGGACTCAGAATTAGGAAAAGGAGTAAAAGCACATAATCCAACGAGAAAACAAACAAGCTGAGAGTTCAGGTGCTAATCGGCATGCAGCCCGGAGTACAGGCTGCCGAAACAACACTAGTGATCTGTTCAGATTAGTGGAAAACAGGTAAAAAATATTTTCGAAGCGTTATGTTAAAAATATTTTCGAAACGTTTATGTTATATGTTAAAAATATTTTCGAAGCGTTATGTTAAAAATATTTTCGAAACGTTTTATGCTCGCTCTTCGCGAAGGAAGCGATTGAGGCAGCCCAAGGACCTAAAGAATCTTGGAAATTACAAGAAATTACAAGAGCAACCAAGAACTTAAAGAATGCATGAGAGAAGGCCCAGGGCAAGAAGAGTCCAGGCACCAGCCGAGAAGACAATTGCTTGTTGAATCTGACGCGGTTCACCTGAGAGAAATTTTTCGAGAGAAGAGTAGCACAGAATAACAAGGGTAAGTAGTCCACCTACAATCTCAGGTTATGTGGACTTTTTTTCCTATTCAAATGGAACTCAAGCATAATTTATATGCTCAGTGGAATTTTCTAATCGCAATGCTCTTATCTTAAATGAAGGTTTTGCATAGTTACTAGAACCTTCTTTCGTTTGCAGATATTAATGAGATTTGCAAAGTTTATATATTGCCAAGGGATTGTAGCCAGAAACCTGAGTTTCCTTAGTATGAATAAGAGTATAAACAGTCGGACAATCCTAAAGTAGTGAAACAGTGATAAATACAACATGTAATACGAGCTTATGCTTTGCGTAATTGAAATTTTGTATGTATAAATGTAATGAAAGCGTAGAAATGAAATGCATTAGAAGCATTTTTTGAACTACCTCTTTTAAAACCAACGTCATTCCAATGTAATCCGGTTTTTCTGGATGGGTGGAGTTTCGGTCTCGCCAGCTTTGTTCGAGGAACGATTAGCTGGCTTTCACCTCTGTTCCTCTAACTCCCTTAAAAATTATGTTACCTTTTCGTAGGTTGTAAGAAATTTAAATTTTCTTCTGATTCTAATAACCGGAATTAATTTAACTTTTAGTGCTATATTTTATTCGTGTCCATGAAAGGGGTCTATGATGTGTGACACAATGCGAAGTAAAATAACTGTATTAATGCAGTAACGCTTTGTTTGAACTGTGAAGAGGGAAGCGGAGAGAAAAGCTAGTTCAATAGAAGAATTATTATGGAGCATGCGCAACCAACCTCTAATGCTGTTTAATGAAAACGCGCTCGTCAATTGCCACTGTCACAATTCTAATGTCTCTATCTTTTGTCTGTTATATATTTTAGGATATTTTCAAAAGACACTAGCGTAATGACAAAAAGCATTTGTAGCGACAAACCTCTGAAGCCTCAAACATTACATGGTTAGTCGTTATTTCAAATAGGAATACCTGTTTTTCCGAAGTGGAATAATATGTAATTCAAACTGATTAATGATATGCGAAACGAGCAGCAATCTGTTTTGCTGGTCATGTGCTCATTTTAAGACAAAATATTTTTATTAATTATACATTTTATGGCATTTATCAGATAAAAGACTATTTTTTATGGTAATATCATTTTTAATTTTCCTATTTAGCCAATTTTCATGAATTCATCAAAGCATATTACCATTATTGTTCTCATTAGTCTTCATATTCTAAATACAATATGCCCTGTCGTGATGAGCACCTCCTTAAGGTAACAATTTCTGAAATTGACCATATTTCTGCAAACATAAATACTAATATTAGCGCTGTATTTCACCTCTCTAAAACGACCACCACAGTGCGCGGACCCGTTAGAGACGCTTACAGGTTTTCTTTATACCTAGTCCTTTTTGTTCAAAACATAGCACGCCACTGTTCATGACTGTGCACGGTATATTGTGTGCATTATGTCAACTTGCGTCCATTCCAGTTTTCTTTAAAATTTACTTATTCGTTTCTGAGATAACCACCAAATGTAAAAAAAAAGTTTCTTAATCACTGTTATTTGTAATGTAGATTTTATTTTAAGAACATGCAGACAGAAATAACGGTAATAAAATCAATGGACGCTTTATATTTCTATAAATGCAAATGACTATTTACTTCAGAAGGAACTAGCAGAAGAAGTAATTAGTTTTCCATTTCAGTTTAAAACAGGAAGTCTTTTATTCGCAAACTGATTACTAAAGTAAATGTAATCTGAGATTTCTTTATTTGCTATTTTGGAAGAACAATATTTTGCTATGCATTAACTATGCTTACAGTAGCTTTGTACTCCAATTTTATATCTTCCTAAGCAGTCTAGACGGCGATATTCAGTAATGTTACTTGTATAATTGCCAGATTTTAATCAGATAACAACTAATAAATTTTGCAAAAGATATTAACCTTAGATCACTTTTCAGATTTTGGATGAAATTATCAAATTGCAAACTTTAATTTTCTTAAAGAAAATCTAAGTTTATTAATTTTAAAGTGTACAATATTCTTCAAACACAATTTAATGGAATAAATATTTTTAAATTATTATATTATTATATTAAGTATTACCGCCTTTACTCAAATGCACTATCACGATGTAAATGGTAGCACGTCCAGCTAACATTCGGCTCCATTCGGTCGTTTGAATTCCCGTGAAGACGTGCTTGACTTTTTCGTGTTCCTTACTCTGAAAAAAAAACGTAATGTCTGTCTACCAGAACACATGAATAAAATCAATTTTCGAATGAACATGAGTAATCGAAAGACCGGAGAAGAAGGAATCATATTAAACAAATCAGTGCTTATTACTAAATTTAACAGTACCTTTGAGTTTACAGATTAATTAAATAACTAGCATCAAAACATTTTATAATATGTTAATGGTACAACAATATACTTTAAATGCATTTCGTTTAGAAATTTCATAATATAAACGTAATCATAAATTGTAATTTTAAATCCTAAATTTAGGTACCGATATTACTTTGAGCTTCCATATTGAATTTGGAGTATAGTACAATATTACAGATGGGAAAGGATACGAGTTGTTCTACTTTATAGATACTGTCAAAACCTAATATATATCAAGTGAATTAACAAGTAATATATGAAATGTATCATTTGACATCACACGAGAAAATACATACAGGCTATGATGAGAAGCTGTTCATCTGTTATTACTATCTACGACCTGAAAATTCCAGGACTAATGTTAGAAAATATGGAAAGAAAAGATAACATGAAAAGAAATTCACGTGCAGTTATCAACTTCTTTTTTCAGAATAACTAACTGCCTTAGAAATTTTAGAGTCTGTGGTATTTTCGAAGTCCTTGAAGTAATTTTGGAAAGCATTTGACGGCATTTCCGGCAAGCCTGTTTTGAGCACTCTCTTTATTTTTATTTAGCGCAGAAATTTTTATAACTAGAATGTTTACAAAAAATGAGTTGTCCCTTAGCTTTCGTTTTATGCTCAGGACTAGAAAGTAATCACATGACGGAATATCCGGTGAATATGGGGTATATACATAAGCAATTTTCTAATAATAGTGTGCCAGCAAATTCTCAACCGTCAAATGATATGTGGTCTCGCCTGATACAATCTCGCCATGTGATCTCCCCTCGGAGCAAAAAATACTATCTAAACACACTTAACAATGGATTACATCAGACGAATACTAAGTCGTAAACATCTTAAAAGGTATTTTGATAAAACTTTATTTAATATTTCAACAAGTGATAAAAATTCTTCTACAATACATAACTTTTCAATATAAAAGGTTAACTTTAATGTACGCAAAGGGCAGTTTGTTGACTTTCTTGGACGATAGTGATTGTGTGACTGATTCTTAGAAACCTCACCATTCAACACTTTGCTTCGTTTTTTTATTGCAAATCATGCTGAGCATGCATTAAATTTCTTTAAGTAATTCTTTCACGGAAATAAGGATCTGATTTGTATTTTGAAGAGAATGGAAACAAATCGATAAGTTTGAAACCTTTTTGTTTTTATGCGGAATGCAGAGTGCAAGTCCGGCATAAGTCGTTTTCTTCCAAGATAATCTCTGTAGAATTAAAGGCCATTTTATTGATACGTATTACTTCAGTTGCACGGCGATTGAGCTGCAAATGGCTACGAATTTCTTGATTTTTTCTTTACATGGAGCATTTGATGAATGCCATTGTGCATGAGAGTCAAAACGTGTATACTGCTCAAAAACTAGATCATGAAATGCTACTACATTACCATAATATATAATATGTTTAATATGCAATACGTTTCAATAGTTTTTTATTAGTATCAGACAAATGCTGTCCGAGCTATTTGCTGTTATTTAGAAGCGTGTGCAATCCGTTTTGCAATTCCTATGTCCTAATTTAAAGAAATGCAATATAGCGACTCATGATTGCTCGCTTGTTGAAGAATTCTCTTGTAAGAGCACCTTACGATGATACCTGTTTACGATCTAGATACCGTGCACACATATTTCTGGAATATGTATGTACGGATTTTGCATCTTTAAGGAGTAATAAAATAAAACGTTTTTGAAAAGAGATATTAATAAAATTAAAAACTTTTTCTAGAAATATTTTCTACTTCTTTAAATAAGAATATTTTCATATACAGAGATTTCTGACCTCGAAATTCTAGTCTAAGAAAACACGCACTTACTTATACAGAATTAATTTCAGCTTTTCTAAAACAAGGGAAGTGTCTCTAAAAATAGCAAAAATACAACAATGGGTCTGATAAAAAATACAATAATGAGCAGAAGGAACTATAATTCTCTATAATTTTCTTGCTTTTAATGGATCTCAACATCTTTTCAACTGCGTAGGTAGCTTGTTTTCGTACATTTTGCTCTATATTTAACTGAACAATCTATAATTATCATTGCAAGGAATCAAAGCATTCTTCCAACATGATAATCTAGGTATGACGGTCAACATATGAATCCAGCAATTCAAATATTGATTGTATTGTGGTAAAAGACAGCCTTGAATTCAATGCGAACTCTTTATGTCTCCACAGCTGCGAACTAAGATTACATCTCTACCTTGACAGCAAACCTATATTATTTATATCATGTTATTTAGTACCAGATATTTTGCCAATCGCCTAACTTTGAAAGAGGATAAACTGGCACTGAATAATTTATAAGTGAGAAAATAAAATCTATTCTCCCATTCGACGTCGCGTTCAGTAAAATGAAAAATCTCTTAAATACATCCTCACAATTTTTGATTTCTATATTCTTGAACGTATGCTCCTTTTCCGATGTTGTTCAGTTCCCCCCTGAATATTGTTCATATTTGTAACATTAGCAATTCACGTATCTTATCTTGGGAATTATTTTTGCACATTATAAGCAAAACATTTTCTCTCCGAATTAGAAATTGTTTTTTATCAATATTTATTCGAATCCTGTGCGAATAAGAGTTTGTCTTACAGACTGCTGCTTTCTTGAAGCATGCAGCGAATTCATGCATATACTAATCCTCTTATTAAATATTTCAGTATACCTTTCAAATTAAGGCATTGAAAAATTTTGAAAAATAAGTTACAGCATTTAATGAAAATTTATATCCATTAAATTAAATATAATTGTTAGTTAATTATACAGGAACCCATTTATTACCAACATGCACTCACAAATATTTACTTTAAATATAAAATTTATTTATCACTATCATATAAGATTTATTATTTACTATCGTAAAATGTAAATTATTTTAAATGTAGAAGAACTGTTCTTGAATGGTTTTAACTGCGCATGCAAGCATGCATTACATTACGTTTAATTTTATTTCCACTTTATTCAACGTTAAGAAAAAGTGTAATGTTCATACATTAAATTAATACAACATCTAGAAATCCGGAAAAACTTTATGCTTCAGTTATTTACAATATTAATATATAAGCAAAATTTTGCTTTGAATTCTAGAAGCAATTACTAGTTGATGTACTTAAGCCCTATGTTAAATCGTTTAAATTTTTTATGAAGAGAAAACTCAGACTAAAAATGTTCTTGTCTGGGTAACTATACAGAATCTGAATCATAAATTTGCGCTAAGGCTGAATAAATTTAGCATTCATTTGGATTTGCTTTAGGCCAAAAACTGGAGACAAATTTATTCATCCACCATTGCTATAAGATAGTTTAAGATTGAATTGAATATCGCATTCATAAACGTCACGAAATAAGTATTTCATAAAATGTAGATAATATGTTTTATATGCCGGAAAATTAATATATATATATATATATATATGTGTGTGTGTGTGTGTAAGATATAACAAAATACGATAGGTACTTTAAAGAATAATTGTGACCTCAAAATTAACATTCTAAATTTAGTGCTGTCCCGACGTTTCTTTTGAAGGGGGGATATGTAAGATATAACAAAACACGATAGCTGCTTTAAAAATAATTGGGGACCTCAAAATTAACACTCTAAATTTGGTGCTCTGCCCCTAAATTCATCTGTTCTCTCAAATTCGACATTTTTCTACGTTATGTAACCTACTGAAAAGGGCAACCAAAAGTAATATTAACCAATCTAAGCTTGTCTCTAGAATCGCACCTACTCTGGTATAAATTACCCTGATGAGCGCATTACGTCATTCTTCTTCTGCTAGCTTCTGCCTTGCTAATACCTCCTCGCTTTTCTTCCTTGTCTAAAATGCCTGCATCTCAATTTTAAGAATCAATGTACATAGCAATTTGTCATATTTCAGTAAGAGATCAAAATTCATATAAAACCGAAAAATAGAATCTCATATATAAAAAAGAATAAAACATAAGATTGTGCCAAATTGACTACTCAAAAAATTTTACGTTATGCAAATTAACCATTCAAAAAACAAATTGGTCTAAAACCATGATATGCAAATCCGAAATGCAAAAGCAATTACAAACAAAGAGCAAAACAAATGTACTTTAAACCGAATTGTCATTTAAACGGCACTGAAAAATTGGGTTGTCCTCAATTATGCTGAACTTTTAATACCAAGAAAACGAAACACTTTTCATAGAGATTTCTATAACTAATAAAATTCGTATCTGAGTGTATTAAGTTTCAGGTTGCACTAATTCATCGTTGGCAGCATCATTTTCATCACCATATTGCAAAGCATGACATTTCGTAAGCAATGACATTCATAGGGTTTTCTTCTTTTATAGTTTTTATATTTTCATCAATTTCATGAGCTTGAATTACCTTAACACCATCTTGTTACACCATCTTGAATTACGGGTACCAAATCTGTGCTCGACTGTGTAATCATAGACTTGTAACATTAATGCCCATCTGTTAAATACTGTTATAATGAGAGTGTTAAACACTGTTATAATTTCTATGCCACAACCTATTTCTTATTTATAAAACCATTATATTCCTCTACCGGTGTTTATAAATATTGTAATGGATTAATCAGTGTTCTTTTCTATGTTTTTCATCATTCTAGCAAGAGTTTTACCAATTAAAAATATATTCATTTAATTAGGATAATCTTTTATAGAGTATATTTGTCGCTTATTTAGAATTCCTCTTTCAGTTTTGAAGATAATATTCTGAGATCTTAGTTGGTGATCATTCGAAACTGTAATCATCCTGCTTGTGATGGGAAGGTGTCTTTAATTTCGTGAGTTTTACCAAGCACATGAGTCAGTTACGAAGTGTAAGAAAATAATACACTTGCCTTACAATTAGCGAATCATTTCTCTCTAATGGAAAGCTCATTGTTAATCGATAATGCAGCTGTTATAGGACCTGGTAAACAACAGATCAACTGCGTAATGTTTGCCTTAATGTGTTTTCATTGTCCTAATAATGAGTTTAAAGCGAATGATGCACTCACAAGCTAAAGTACGGCTGGAGGTGGAAGGATTATTACTATAAGGATAATTACTGAGATACGAATGTGTTTCGAAACGTCACTAATGAAACGAAGTATTACTTAACCCAGTTTGCACTGAAATTATAAATATTGCGCGAAGGAAATAAAACATTCGTTTGCGCCACATTAGTTATTACAGTGGAAGTAATTAAGCTAAATTGCTTTTAAAGGACGATTATTAGAATTTATTGTATCTAGAAATTAATTTCTGGTGGAAATTAATTAATAATCCCAGTGAAAGTCATTTAAAGCGCTGAAAAGACTTAAGGCATTTTGTGTTTCAAGTAAGGGAAACATGTTTATAATCCTTATTTTTGGGAGGCTTTTGATAAATTACTAATAGCTTTCATTTACGTTTTTTTTTTCCTTTTATGTATTCAAATTCCCTTAACAGAAAATTAGATGAAATAAAGATATCGGACACCTGAAGAATTTGCTATGTATCAATCCAATCGCATTTTCTCCTTTCGTTCGGCATACTCATGCATTCTGGCTTCATTACGTAGGCGGGCCGCCCAACCCGTATAGTGGTTAGTGTTGCTGACTACCGTGCCGAAGGGCCCGGTTTCGAATCCCGGAGATGGCATGGGTGTTTGTAAATGTATAGTGTCGGTGCGGCATGGCGGCACTTTAAATGTGCAGCGAGCCAAAAGTCCTCCCATGTGGATTGATCGAAGGGAAGAAGTGGGGAAGTACCTCGGAATCGTCCCCACCCCCCGGAGTACACTGCATCAAAATTGGGGGCGAAACTGAGCTAAATCGCATTGTCACCTGTAAGGTGCCCAAGGCTGTTGCCAAAGATAGGCGTATCTTGCATTCCTTGCCACGAGGAATTTCGTGGGCTTGGGCAGATGTTCTTCTCAGACAAGTGAGCATAAATAGAAACAACAACAGAATTATGTACGCGAAATACTTACGTATTTACACTAAAGTTAATAGCACAGATACCTCATGCTTCGATTTTCAGAAAGTCTCCCAGATTATTTTAGAATACTGAAATATCTAAACTTTTAAATAATTGTTTTCAGTTTTAGTTTAAAAATACAAAATCAGAAACAGAAACAAATTTTAAAATTTTTCGTTTCTGTCTTGAAAAATTAGACAATCGATCCTGGCCATGTATGCTCATTAGCGACTAATGATTTAGCGAACACTCGATTTGTAAACTAATGTCAATTTGCACAACTAATCTTTGTTAGTCTGTGAGCGCCATGTTTGAGGCTAATGATGTTACGTGAATATGAGGGTCTTTTAATTACCGCAGATTTTACAACATAGTACATTATTGAATTTATAATTAGAACATTATTTTTTTATACCTGTTGTTATTTAATTTACTAAGGTATGCAATAAAATTAATTAGGTAAATTAGCATAAATGCTAATTTATTTCAAATTAAAAGTTGTTCTACTTGCAGTATATACATAAATATTGCAATTTATATTGTCAAAATAAAAACACAATTACTCTTATTTATTCGTTTATAACGAATCACATTTATTTTATAATTCTTTTCTGTAATTACATATTTTACTCAACTACAGAATTTCTGTCGTGATATTTAAAGTTAATTCTTTAATTAATGCAAGAGAAAAGAATCATTGAAATAAAAAAAAAAATTAGCACTATATTGGAGCTTAGGTCAAATAAAATGTGTAATGCCATTAAATATACGATGGGAGAAAATTAGATGCTGATTTGTGTACCGTCAAAGTTCTCAATGGAAAGATATCTCCTTTAGGTTGTTTACTAAAATACATGAATATCTTTTATTTGAAATCTATTCCTATTTAAGACAGTATGGAGTTATTAGGTTATTTTGAAACAGGAGATAGGAAAAATGAGAACGAACCTCTCCGAAACCGGACCTCTCGAAAACGCGGTTAGTGTGCTACGTCACACTACGAAGTCATGCTGGAAAGAGGAAGAAAATACCTTATATTCTCTCCGTTTTAAAAGGTGTCGGGGAGATTAGAGGACCCATTTGCATGATCCTAATGGTGAAGATCCTAGTGGTCCACTACCTTTTAGTTCGGGCCCCAATGTAGAGTCTTTAGGCGGTTTTGAAGCAGAAGATACAAAAAATTAGCAATACTCCCTCCGGGACTCGAACCTGGATCTCTCGATTACGTGCCAAGAGTACTACCGTAACACCACGAGAGCATGCTGACACATTTTTTTACGTCTTCCTGCTTTAAATTATATTTGTAGAGTCATTATGTTACTTTGAAGCAGGTAGCGAACCCCATGCTCTGGACAATGGCGGACGTGGTGCTGTATTGATTAACCGTTATGGAAAAGGGACAGTGCCCACCTCCTCCGTCACTTGTCACTTGCTACTTTGAAGCACGAGAGCTGAAAAAGGAGCAATGTCCTCGCTGTGACTCCAACCTGGACCTCTAGAATCCGTGCCGACTGTGTTCACGTTACACTACGAAGACATACTGGAAAGAGGGAGAATATGCCTTATATATATATATATATATATACTTTTCTTTTTAAAAGGTGATTGGGGATTAGGGTACCCAATCGCATTATCCTGATGGTGACGAATTGTTACCCACCACCTTTCAGTCTGTGCTCCACTATACTCATTAGCTAGTTTTGAAGCAGGAGATATGAAAAGTGAGCAATGCCCTCTCCGGAATTCGAACCTGGACCTACTATTAACTATTAACTATTAACCTATCATCTAAGTATACGGAAACACTAATGTTACAGTAGTAATGCATTCTGAAAAACGCTGCACAATCATGTGAATGTATGGAAGGGTAATAAATACCTTCTGACTTATAGGAAATCAGCAGTGACATTATTTGAACCTTATTATCAGCTGTCTTAACTAAATCAGAATATTAGAAAGTACATCAATGTCAATAAAAAGTTTTTTAAATGTTTTTAAAACTTACCGTATTATTAAAAATCATAATACGATTATTAAGAACTATATACATCGAGTTGAAAAAAAAATCAGTTCCGTAAATTTTTTCTAGTCGATCAATCAACGGTGGCTATGAAGTATCTGTTGAACTTACTAAATTTTATTTTAATAGGTTTCAGGGAATTTCATGTATTTGCTAATAAATTGCAACTGTCGTAAGGAACAAACTCATAATAGTTCCTAGGTAAATTTAATGGGAAATTATGGCATATACATATATAAGGAGGCGCGCGATGTAATGCATAATTTATAATAATTTTGCTTTAATGAGATATTTTCAAATTTATGCGTGAATTTGACAATTACTTGGACCAATGGCTAGTAGAGGTTAAATTTCGAGCTATTTACTATTACTGGATTATTGGAGGTATTTCATATCTCGTTCTGTGCCTATATTCACAAACATAGATTCAGATCTTTGATATTGAGAGCACGAGTCTGAGTTTATTAGTACTATATCGATAGTTCTACATGTTGATAATAAAACAGATCCATCTCTATTGGATCATTACCATACGGGCTTCATCACTGCCATTAAACGTGGTATAATTATTAGCATAATGCCTTTAAATAATGTTAATTTCACCAAAATTTCGGAAGTGAGAAGAAACATATCACATGTAAAACATTTTAATATTGTCATAACGTATAAACTTTGGGTAAAAGTATGACCATGCGTATATATAACTGCATGGTAGCAAATAGCATTTATGACATAAGTATCCATAGCCGAATGGCTATGATGTTATTCTTTTTAGGTCAAGAAGCACAGGATTGAAATCAAAAGTGGAACAATGTTATTTTGAGATTGAAACATTTGTTGAAAGCTTTGCATATTAACAAATATGAGACTCGATCAATTATATAAATTGCTAGAATCGTCAACGTCCAACTGGATGTAACAAGGAATATCAAGGTCTTAAACATCATATGAAGTTTGGTAAGTAATAATTTTTATTCATTCAAAGTCTAATATATTGATTTTTAAGTCGAAATTACTATAAAAGACGTAAGGAAAGAGCACTAACTTAAAACTGTAAATTAATCATGATTTCATCTTAGTCTGGCTTTAATTTTCAGAGAGATTTCCGAGCTGCCTGACCTAGGCCGGCTAAAATCGGTTTAAGTAGTTAAAACAGTTTTCTTTTCCTTCCTTTTTCCACCGGCTTTTGGTTTCAGTTCTCTTTGTTTTACTGCATATCGGCAAAATGAGCTGGGTGTAATAAATAAAAAGAGGGATAAAAAGTGATAAAATTTATCAATTAGAGAAAAAAAATTGAAATGAGTATTATTAGACTTTTGGCTATGTTTAGGAGGATCGTACTGCAATGAAAAATTTCTTAAAGTATATTAGAATTTTATGAAGACTGAAATATTTGAGAAGTTTATCTCTTCACAAATTTTCCCTATATTATAAAAAGAAATATCTTATAAACATTTTTCTTTCTTAAGATTACACGAAACATTCTATGATGTAAAGATTTATTTACAGAACGGTTTTATTACATTTTTATTGTAATTACAACTTTTTTTGTTAGGATAATTGACACGCTATTATATGTAAGAATCAGATTTTTTTCCCGTGTTAATTCTCTTATTCATATTGAAAAAAGTTGTTATGTTACATTAAATTTAAATTAGGACGTAATACGTATTAACCTGATATGTAAAAATATTTTGTCTTCTGGTTTGGCTACAAAAAATATTTATGAACTGATTGTTGTTTAGAAAGAATGAACTGATTTTATTTATATTGAAATTTTTTATTCACTTTTCGTTTCAGGTGAACATAGAACTTATAAATTTTGTTTTGGCCGCAGAACGCTCATCCGGCGGTCTTGCCCGTAGTTTGAATTAATTTGTGCAACACTGAAATGCACTTATTTCCATTTAAGTATTCAATGTCAGAAACGTCTTTTTATCACTATACGTAAAATCGATACCGTAAATTCCTTTATTGACAATCAATAAATATGTTATTTGGATAGTTATAAAGTATTAATCTGACCCTAAGTAGATTTCGGAATGTATGTGATATTTCATTAACCCATGTAGAACCATCGTATTATTTCCTTTGACATATAAGAGCAAATGGAAATAAATAAGGAAGATAAAAAGAAATATTTTTCTTGTGTGAAAGATGTTGAATTATTTCATATTGATTACAATGCTTAAGTAGCATAGAAATACACTGATTTGCCAGCAATTATAAATGCATTTAACTAGATCTAAAAAAATATTGAAAATATATATTTATATAGCAGATAGCGAAAACAAAATATATCTTTTATCAAAGAGAGAAGTAAATCTTTTGTTTTTTTGCTAGATAAACATAAACGCAATGGCTATGGACATTTTATGGACATTCAAGCGGACTGGACACAAACAAAAGTCCGTAAAAAGCGGTGATCTTCAACCCATTTTATTTGTTTCCTTCCCCGCAAGATGCACCTGCAAAAAATCTCTCCACAAGGAAACATTAGAGCCACGACCAGCCAATATTACCGTAACATAAGGGACCATTACATTTGTTCTGAAACTTTCCTATTCGTCTCTGGAGTCGTCTTCTCGGACACATGGGGTCGTTCAGACAAGGTGCTAAATGGATGTTCTTTCAGATAGACAAAACATTCCTTACGAATCTGAACTCGTTTCGGTAAATGCATGAATTACTTCGAAGTACTGCCTAGGGATGCACCTGGACATGTTGAAAGTATACAGACTACAGTGATTGCTTAAGTAGGAGTTACTGCTATTCTGTAAATGAAAGTACGAGACAAATGCGATTAGTGATTATTAGAATGAGAAGTTTTAATCAAAGAATGAAAATCCCTCAGAGTTTTGCAAAAGTGGTCTTAATCTATTCGAATTTATCTTCTCTTCTTAGGTAGAATAAAGTTTCATTTTTATTTTAAACTCATAAATAAATTAGAGTGGATACTATATTTTGGGTAATAGAATAGAGCACCAATTATCCAGAATTAAAATTACTCTAATACCTTGTTATTGTGAGAGAATCGACTAGAATTAAGCTTGTTAATAACTGCAATGGTATTTAATCATTCGGGATTTTAATTTTAATTTTATTGTTTTAAGTCATTAAATTGTAACTCTCGGTTTAAATTTAATTAAAAAGAAATTTATGAACTTTGCCTTAATGATGGATAATAGTACTTTAAACTGAAATTCTTTCCTTATCTTAATACAGTAGGTTTGTTTAGAGATCATTTAAATAAAAATGATGTATTTTGCTTTATTTACTTTTAAATAAAATAAGTAGGTTGTATTATTGGCATGCAAATAGAAATAATTGCTTTGTTCAAGTTTATCGAAAGAGGAGTGTTTTACATTTTTATTTAGGGAAATAAAAATGCCTTAATTTTTAACTCCGTAATTGTTGTTCAAATGAAACTCGGCTTAAGTGATAAATGAAATTCCCTTACTCGTAATGTAGGAAATAATTATTTAATCTACTAGACACGTGAGGTAAGAATTTTTCAAATATCCAGGTGAATTATGATGCTAAATAATATAAGTATTTGGAGCTCTAATGTACTTGTGTTATACGTTTACACATGTTTAATTTAATATTATTGAATTAAGTGGACAAAAATAAATAAAACTGGGACTTTAAATTAAAACTTTACATTATTATTGCCTGAATATCGCCCAGAATTCCTCTGACTACTAAACTTGTTCACTGAAATAGATTTAAATTGGGTAGCTTAAAATCTGTACTTTTATAACTTAAAATTTTTCTGGCGTACTGCTATGTTCTCTATTTAATTCAGACTTTCAGTTTAGTAGTGGGAAAATGTACATATATTTAATCAATAAGTTTCAAGCCTAAAGCATTATGATAGAATCAGCAAAATGTGATGAAAATAAATTTCTTTTAATTTCTTACAAATTTTAAATAAAAAAAAATAATAGAATACCCATCATGTAATGGTTTTGCAATTTTCATAAGTCAAAAGATTTTTTTTACAATTAGCAATAAAAGAATTCTAGATTACTGGATTTAATTTTAGGATATATCACGTTGAGTTTTACGTTTATAAAGTTCTTTAAATGATTGAAGTAATGTCATTGAGAAATCTATTTGATGCAAAATTTCAAGCAAATTTTATTTATAAATTTAATATTGTTGAAACGGAAAAAATATAATTTTAAAGAAATTTTAAATGCACTTTAAGAAGATTTTTACTAAAACGAAAATACATCCGATTTTAAATACACTACAGACATGCGAACTTTAAAAATACTCCAAATAATTTTTCTTCTCATTTAAAAAGCGACATACTTTTTAAAGACATTTGATTTATTGCACGAACAATAACATTAGGATCTCCTAGAATTACCCATGTAGCGTATTTTATGTGAAAGTACTTGAAAAAAGCTTACAAATGAAATTAAAGCTTTAAAAAAGTAGTATTTCCCTAATTGCGCCCGAGTGGTATTTAATGTTAGGAAGCATTAAGTCACGTATGTTTTGCGGAATGCATCAAGTCATTAGGAGTCAGTAAAGCATATACATCTAGGGAGAAATTTTGCAAAGTCATTTACCAAGGAAATAATTTAAAATTTTAAATAGCGGTTGGAGTACTAGGTTACACCGATAATTTTTCTTACATTTTTTTTAGTTGCGTGACTGAGAACTTGAGATTCAGACAAGAAAGCAAACGTATTTAACAACTTCTTTCTGTAATGTTAGTAAAATTTAATGACACTGTATCTCAGGTAACTGACGTGATACCCCCTCCCCACCTCTTACATGCTTATTTCTTTACTAGAAACTATTTTCAGCTACCCTAATTGATGATTGTATGAGATCAATATTTGAAGAAATGTTCATAATGTCTACCAAAACTTTATTATACCACTCAGAATAAAACATCCTGTATAACAGTTTATAGTATCATAGCATAAATAATGGCAACTAATATTTACTTCTGGCAATATTATAACTAAGTTGCAGAGACCGTATGTATATCTAATTCAAAAAGTTAGTAATAAATGATGCAGTTTCAAACAATCAATGAACGAAACAAGGCGCTGAAAGTTGCAGTCAATTTAACAATAATAATACAAAATAGACGGGTGAATTATTAAACTCTTCCACATCAGCTTAATCCCGATACACCAAGGAAAAATGAAATAAGGAAAAATAATTAAGAAAACAAAGAAGCGAATATTTATCTCTTAATATGTTTTCAAGAGGCTGCTGGTATTGGATAATGTAACATGAAAACTATGTTTTTGAACTACATGAACAATACTATGATACCCAAAATTAAATTTGAAGTAATCAAAGTTTAAGACTTGCACATAAATTAGTTATTGCTTTAGATTTGCAAAGTATATTTGGAATTGGTCATTGTGCTCTAGTTTTTAATTCCTTTGACTGGCTAGTGTCTGTGTTTAATTGAATTCATCAACTTATGATTTATTCCACATTTATTATCACTATATTAATTCAAATTGCAGCGTGTACTTCGTGTATCTTTCAGCCATATAGGGTTACAATATATTAATACATAATATCTACTTTACATGTAAAATTATGTGATGTAATTAGTTGAAATTTTATTCATTAAATTCCTGGTCATGAAATCTACATCATCTCAGTAGAAAAGTTATATACTCAAGTATTAAGCAGAAGTTAAAGGTAAATTTATCAACAATTTCTTTATTCATTTTTCTTGTTTTGTATATATTTTTAGATGTGATTATTCAAAAATGATGATGATGATTCATAATTATAAATAGGCATTTAAGAGGAATATATGTATTTCAAGAGAAGGGCATGAACCTTGACTGTTGTGCTATGTAATTTTTCATGTAAAAATATTAACGTAATATGAAACTGAAAGGCGTGAAACTGCTGGGAATTAGTTAAATCAACCAAATTATACAAATTTTTATTCTAAACAGCCGCGCAATCCCAGAAAAAATAAGTGTAAAAGTTGTTGTAAGACAAGGCTCTCACCTATAAGAAGAGAGTGCTCTCTCGTATTGTTCCTTTATTCTTAATTGCAAGTAGTAAATTTTCAGAGAAAAATCATGTTGCCGATTTCTGAAAATGCTACTGTAAATTTTCATACGATAATGATAGAGTAAATGAATATCTTGTGGCAAACAAAGTGGCACACAGTATTCCCCAATAGGCGTGTCGGAGAACGTTATATACCTGTTAAATTAAGCTACCAAAGGTGGAAATATGAGGTCAATAAAATCACCACACCTTAAGAGGATATAAATCTGTCGTCTAGTAGACAAATAGAGCAAAAATTCTGTGTCGATGATATTGCCACATAACTTGCCAGCGCTACAAGATTTCGGGTATCTGCAAGAAAAATATCTCGCTGGTTAAACAATATTTATATACAAGGAAACATGACGCATGCATTCCGCTCCGACCGACATCATCAGGAATGATCACGGCGGTATAAGGGGCAGTTTCGTTAGAATCAGCAACAGTCCGGAATCATGTTCAGAGAAAATGACTCCGGATATGTTTGTTCTCTGACAAATCCCATTTCACCTAGAATGGAGAGAGGAAAAAAAACTTGTTTGGCATTACTGTTATACCATAGGACCTGATAGTTATAACCTAGGAGTAACTGTGGCGATGAGTAACGGCAGAACTCCTCTTTACATCTTCAACAAAGATGATACCATACCAGTGATGCACCCTAACTCTCCTGGGCCATGTCCACCTTTCCTGCGGTATAACTGGTTCAGACTTTATATTCATGGATGAGAGTAAACGCCGTTTGCTAAGGAGGCGTATTTCTCAGACAATTCCTTTGTCGAACTGTAGAAGAACTCAAAATCCTCCTAAGACATGGCCTGGAATTCAGTCTCGTTTTAACAATTTAGTGAATAGCAACCTTAGCAGAGATCAGTACTCCATAATGACGGATACATATCTGTCCTTATTTCGAGCAAAACAAACGTTTCTTTATAGGAGGTGAAAAGAGATGTAAGGAGCATCATTTTCTTTTGATTGTCTTGTTTTGCTATGAAACGAGAACTGTAGTATTTTGCATAATAACGATAATGTAGGTTCTCTAATAAATATGCACTAGATCTCTTTCCTTTAAATGATTTTTATATCAGGAAACTTGATTGCGTTCCGTAGCAGTTATCAAGGAATATAATAACTGAGAAGAATAGCATTGTAATTAGTGTAATGTGATTCTTACGAATTATATATTATTCACTCTTTTGATAGACGTGACAAACCTAATGGAACTTTTTGTGATATATTATTTAACTTTTACACGTAATTCACAAGGAAATAAATTTTTTCTCACCGGGTTGTGTATAGTAAACCATTAAATATATAGAACCACACTGTCTAACTCTTGAAGTTCGTTACAAGTGGGATTTGTCTTTATGTAATGCAATATAAGTAATATACATATCAGTGCAGGAAAAGTCATATTTTAACGAGTTTCGATGTGCGTAAAAGTTAGCACAAGTTAGTGAAATTATACTATTTCCTTCCTTAAGCAAGTGCTAAATCTGTAGTATAGTTTATCTTACATTAAATTATACATTTTTAATCAGCAACGAAATATTTTTTTTTTAAATTCAGAGTTGTTAATTCTCAAGGAAATATAATATTGGATTCTAGAAACAGTGTGTAACAACCTAAACAGGGCATTTTAAAATAATACAGTCATTCCTTGGCGAAAGCGAGGGTTACGCCATTAACATATTGCGCGTAAGGCAAAATCGCGTTTCGTAAATTTAACTTTCTATGGGAGAAACGAATCAGATGGTAGCTCGGATTAAGAACGTTTGTATAAGTTATACTTAAATATTACCTTAATTAATGAATAAAATGAAATGAAAAATAAAAAAGAAATCTGAAACCTTTCAGATTTTAAATTACGTTCAAAAGGACGTTTTTTAGCATTTTGTGTATTACCTCTTCTTATTAAACACTATTTTATTCGCACTTAAACCATAAAATTCAGTTCAAGCGAAATAGCGCAAAATAGTTTTAAAATGAGCGTAATCTTACACAGTCTAGCGCGGAGATAAAAATGTTTTTCTGTATAACATTGCCACTTCTCGCTTTGAAATCCTTGAGTTTGTTAATCATACATTCGTTAAAGTTTTACAAAATATGAAATCGATAATAAAACAAGTTCCAAATTTCAAATTTGAGCTTCCAGATGCCCATATTCGGGTGAAATGTTCAATATTCAAATTTGAGGGCTCTAGGTACCGTTGTTTTGTCACAATGCTAGAAACAAACAGACATTTATACAGATTATTCATTATTTGATTTCTTTAAGTATAATACACAGCGATAATATTTGGGGGCAACAATTTGAAAAGTGAAACAATGCTTATAGTGAATAAACGCAAAATGCCAAAACGAAATTAATAGTCCTTCTGGGCAAATTGCCCCTTTGGACTACCGAATGTTAAAACTGAAAGGATTTCTACTAGTGGTTAGTAATTAGGTACATGAAATAATTGTTTTTTTTTTAAGTAGCTGGTATGTAACAATGTCTGACACAGTTTTGCGGTAAGGGAGTGCAAAGATTTTGAATATCTCTCACACAGTATCCTCCTCTTTTTTTATTTCGATCAATATATATATATATATAAAATCAGAAATTTCCTGTGCCTATTTCAATAAATGGTTTGGGTTTTTTCGTCAAAGGGCCTTTATAATTTCACTATCTCTGCTTTCATCTGATAGTATTATAAGATCATCCAGTTCTTCCTCTGGCATTTCATGGTTGTCATTCTCGATTAATTCTTTAATTGCTCCTTCTTTTCTATCTGAAAATCCGTCCCTGTCTATAACTCCTTCAATTTGTACGAATTATTTTATTTCATTTTCAATCACTGGAAAATTTTTAAATTGCTGACAATGTCTCGCCGGAGCTAATGCCAGCAACTATACATATTTGATGAATTCCTTGTGCCGATGTGAATTTAATCATTTCTATGCAGTGCCTTTATATTGAGCGGCTTCCAAAACACCATTAGTATATCGTGCTTTATTTTCTCTAATGCTTTATTTGAAGAAGTGAAAACATATATGACATAATAGGCTTTGAATTTTCTTTATGATTTCTTGATCCATTGGTTGATTAAAGTAAGATGTTCGGTAGAAGGAGTAAAACCACTACATTTAGATGTTGCGAAGGCTTCAGCACCGTATCCTGGAGCATTATTGATAATTAGAATTTGAACAGTCTGGTTTTGCTGGCTTAAGCAATATTTTATGTCTTTAATGAATGAATTTTCAGGCTAATCATTAAAGAGCACTTTCCCAACGCTCTGCAGCCTACAGCGTCTAATTGTAATTTGCCTAAAATTAAAGGGAGCAGTTAAGATAACGCGTTTACGCAAAATCGTTTTCCGCAAATCCGTGTTCGGCGAGATTTACTGTATCAAAGCACAGCTTATTCTAATAGACAATTTAGTTCTATAGATTAATATATGTTCTTAGCAAAATTAAATAATCGAGTCATCGGACTCTAATAAATAGTAAAATTTCCTTCTTTTACAGAATTCTCAAAGTCTCTACAAACAACAAAAGTCTCTAAGTTCTCCGAAATCTTTGGGATAAGTGATCTCCAAGAAATGCATTCTCATTAGTAGTATAAATGAAATGACCCATTTTCTTCTAGTGAAGCTAACTGATAAGTATAGCAATTATCTCAGTTACTTAGTATAGCTGCCGCCTTCATTAGCATAGTGATTTTTGCTCCTGGCTGCTGCACCTTTCATTGGGTTCGGATTCGAATCCAGGAGAAGGCATGGATGTTTGTTAGCGCATAGTTTCTGTGCGATGTGCAGACACTCAAAATACTCAGCAAGCCTAAAGTCCTTTAGAATGGTTTGGTGGCACGGGCAGTGAGGTGAGAGACCTTCAGACCTGTCCCACGGATCGATCTCTATCAAAAACGGAACTGAGCTGCACAAAGTCGTATTATCACCTACATGGCATTCAAGATCCATCCCAACGGCAGACATAGTATTACGCTTCTTGTCGATAAAATGTCTTGATAAAATTCGCGAATATGTTCCGATTAGATCTGACAAGTAATATATGTATAACATAATACCTTATTATAACTGATTAACGTGATTTTTTTAGCACGTATTGATTGGATTAATAACTGTTGTTAAGATAGATTTTTCTTCCTGTTACACAAAATATTATATATGAATTCTAGGTGTTATTATTACAAACGCTAAGAAATTCGAATGTTTTCCCACTGGTAAAAATTTTAATTAAGACATCATTTTGCTTGCGATATACTTTACTAGGAAGAATATTTAAAGTACCACATCAGGTACTTTCTGATACACATAAAAGCATTATTCCTGTTTTATCGTACGGGCACTATATATATATCGCAAAATAACATTCGACAACTTTTTATTTTGCATCTATATACGTAACTATTTTTGCTCCATTTTTTGCATTTATGCTTCATTTTTTTTCATCCAATATATAAACGAAGAATAACTTAGGGACAATATTTTCCCCCACTCTGTTAATAGCTCTGAAGACTAGACGTTAGGGCTGCAGAAACACTAGGAAACTCTGGAGAAAAATCAAAAGTAACAGCTATGCGAATATATTGCTTGACATTTGAATTTGAACGAGTTGGATGTTGTTTCGTGTCTCAGTATTTACGAGCAAGTTACATTCTTTGCCGCCATGATGCGCCAAAAGCAGGCTTGCAAAAATTATTTTTGAGAAACGTAGCGTTTTGTGTCTACTTGTCATGACATGCTAACATCGTATGGAAACAAACAAAAGTATGAAACTTTGCGCGTGCTTAAAGAACTTTCCAATAAATCTAGCCTTCGAAGGTAAGATACAAGCATAGGAACGACCATTCGAGATTTTGTTTTAGTTTGAATTTTGTTATAGTATGTAGTAGGCTGCAATATAATTAGCAATATAAGTAGCAATCTAATATTATAAGTAACAATATAGTTTCCATAAATGCTTGATTGGAATTATCCATAATTTACGTCATAAGAATAATATAAGTTTTCTACATTGTTCATGTTACACTAATTGTACACTTTTGTAGAATGTAGGAAGACGGATTAAACGCGTGAAGCGATTGATATCTCGATGACAGCAGACCATATGATATGGCCTGCTTTTCATCCAAGTACAGGAGAAGGTATAGGCTGATTTCAGCGTAACGTAAAAAGCAGTTTAATTTGATTACTTATCCTGTAAATGTGTTTATTCAAGAGCAAAAGAAAATTCAATTTGACTACAGATAAACATGGATGCAGGACACTAGCTTACTGAATGAAGAATTCGGTCAAAATTATGAAAGCATGAGATAACGAAATTCAAATTGTATGAAGTAAACATTTACGGTTTTATTTGCAAACATGGACTTGTTTATATTTTACACTAAAGGCTGTATAGTTATGTTACCAATGTACAGAAGTACCAGGAGTTTTTCAATAGAATGAGGGATAATCACTTCTTTCAGTTTCTCTACTGGAAGATTCAGTATATCAGCAAGGTTTTTCCAATACACATATTGGTTTTTCTATCATTATTAACTCCGCAAAAATGGAAACCGAAGTACTAAACTGAGCCTTAAATTCAAACTATCTCAATCCCATTCAAAATACGAGACAGGTTCTCAAGAAAAGGTAGTGAAATCTGTAATGGTCAATAAGAATTTTGAAAGCTCTACCAGAAGGCGTTAAGCAATATTTTGGAAGAAATTAGCCGTAGTACTGGAAATCATTGCTAACACACATTGCAGATAAATTTGGTGGGGCAGAAGAACCGATGGTACGAACTGATGAGCGTTTCGAAAACTGATTTGAGTAAATTTATTCGCCACATCATAGTTTGACAGAAGCAATATTTTCAAAACCTTCATAGGTGTAACTGCTACTGTGTTCGGTCTGACTTTTTTCGCTCTGGAAACTAACCTATCTTCTACTGAACAGAATTTCTTACACAACAGGACAGACTTCTTTTGTTGGTCTTATGAGCGGGATGCACTTTAATGGAGAGAGTTGAACAAAATAATGAGGTTAATTGTGTATAATAATGTAAGTAAACAACAGTAAATCTGTTTAACAATATCTAACAATATAGCAAGTATATTTTACTAAGTAGCGATACATTATGCATGTATATAATGAATTATGCATAACTGTACATTTTATATTGCAAATTAGGTAATAAGTTATACAATTTACATTAACTATTGATATTTTTCTCACGTTAAGCTCGTTGTAGACTTAATCACTCAAGTCAGTATGAGCCAGATAAATTGCCAACGCATTTGGTACTTTATCATGTTTCCCTTTGGAACAAATATTTGTCATTTTAGTTTTTATTAATAGAATATTTCAAAATCAAGATGCAAGAGATATTTTACACAACCATTTTCATTATGGAATAATTTTCACTTAACAATATTTTACTTCATCCTATTAAAGTGACGCATATAGTGATTTGTTTTTAGGACTAAAAATCTGAGGATGCTTATTCATCTTGAATTTAGACGAAGGAAACTCTAAATCATACTTGGATTAATAATATATTTTAAAATTTAAACCTTCATAATAATTTAAATGCTTGAAATAAAATGCAAGTGTTTTAATAAAAACAATGCAAATAACTTAAAATTATTTATAAACAATTTTATGTTATTTATCAATATATATATATATACATTACTGTGATATTAATTTACTTGAGAACGTCTGAAGCACGTATATAATGAATATAAAAAATTATCTTTTCTTTATTTAAACTGCTTTTTGTAATACAGTTTTTGCAAGAGGGAAACACCAAATTATCTCGTACTTCAACACTGATGAAAGCTAAATGATTATAAGTAAATTTTTTGTTTATGTAAAATAATTTTTTATCATTCACTCCATAAGATTTGACTGTAAAAAATGAAAGATCATGTTAAGACACTTTTCTGATAACTTTAAGACAAAATCCAAAGGAGCATATATTTGATAAAATCTCCATAAAATCTATTTTATTATTATTTTTCTAACAATGATAATAGTTTGCTTCTTCTTTATATTTAAAATAAAGCTAATAAACATCTACATTATTTATAAAGCTAAAATTAAGATTTAAAGTGTAAACACTTGAATATAAGAAAGATTCTCTGAATATTATATCTGGTGTTATAACTGTACCCCAACTTTGTAGAAAGGTAAGAGTATTTAATTTACTCTGATACATTGTAGCAAATCTAAGTAAAATTTGCTAAACCAGTAGTAATCAATTTACTAAGCATAGAAAAATTATTTCATTTCATGATTATCATACTTATGTTTTAGTAACTACAAGTAGATAAAATGTTTTAGAATAATATTATTGCAAATATGCAAAGCATTTTTCTAAACTTGTGTATTCCAGAAATAGTGTAATTAAAATGGGAAGCAGAATTTCAGAAAGTGTCAGAAGAGAGTTCGTATCAGGAAGAATATAAAATGTTATGTGATTAGTTTGGACTAATAAATTATTTAAGATACATTTTTAATTTATAAACGTTTTCAATAAGACTTGTTTAAATTTAAGTAAGTGCAAATATTAGTTTTCTTCAATCTATGTTTATTTCCAAAGCAACATATAAATATTAATTATATCAAATAAAATATATTTATAAAAGAAAAATTTAAAACCACAAAACAGAAATGTGATATGAATTTAAAAATATTATGTTTTATGTGTAGTTCAATGTGACATATGCTGAAGTTGGAAAAAGGAATACTGAATTGAAGCTCAACTGAGGAAAATATTGTTTTATTTTTTTGCAATTGATTCACAAGTTGTAAGCGTACGGAAAAACAAACTGCAACTAAGAAAAATATTTATCTGCTAAATTAGATAAAGTAGCCTCAGAAGAGTATAATTCAGAGATAAATATACATGATACGGTATCATCTGAACTGCAGAGTAAATTTAATTAAATATTACATAGAAATAATTAAGTATTACCTAGAATATTTGCATTAAAAATAAATAAAAGTAAAAAAACTGATCGTTCGATTTAGTTTACTTATTCTATTCATTTATTTCTGAGTCTATTTTCGGAATAAGTATTCTTTTGAGAAACCCCAAAGTTTCTTTATGAATTAACCGATAACATTTCAGAAACGCTCTTTTTTCTCCAGAACGGAACATGACGTAAAATCATTACTTCTTCAGAATCCTCCTCCCAATGTTAGCTATGACGGACAAAAACTGTTTTTGCTTCGTTATGGAAGAAGGTCTTCAAAGTGAATTATGCATTCGATAGTAACCAAAGGAAAAAAAGAAACCAAGAGGGAAATATCGGAAGGACGAAAAGAAACAATACATCAATGGTCGAAATTTTTTATCTAGCTTCTTTCGGCTAACTAATGTTTTCACCGATCGTGGAAAATAGTTACACGAGAAGGGATTGCGCTGTAAGGAAGTGGAAATAATAGCTATGGCGATGTTGGACGGAAAAAAGGAAAATACCTCTTCCTTGACTTAGAATGGGCGTTACGGAAATAAATTGCAAACACGATTACAGAAGGCCCTTAGCAGAGGGAATGGAATGGAACAAGTTTCAGTGAAAAAAAAAGAAATGAAGAAAGAATAGGTTACGAGATTTGGGTCTGCCTATATCTCGATCCATTTGAGTCGGCGGACTGATCAAAGGTAAATGCTAAACCAATTGCCTTTTTTTTCTTTGTGTCTGATTTCCAGGTTCGAAATATTTATTTATTTACTTACTTATTTTTTTCCTATATTTTTCTTTCTTTCGTTGCCTGTCTTCCAGTGTGATAAACTAGGAAAAAATACAGTAAGTACGTATATTTTGCTTTCATAGATATGATGGAATGAATCGGAAGGTTATTGAGGTTTAGATGAAAGGCTTGGACACTCGTAAAAGGCGTGTCTTCGTAAAGCAGATATAATAAAAATGGCGAATACAAATCAAATGTATAGAATTCGAAATCTTTAAGATATATGTTACTACGGTATTTTCTTCGCAAAGATTCAAATAGTGCGGCCGAAGTTAAAAGAATTATTATTAACATAACAAATACTGGTTGATTTATAAAATATTTCAAACTGGATTTCTAGAAGACAGCAGTGTAATGCTGAACAGGTCATACTGGAAATTTGCAGTTGCCAAATGAAGTGGCATAAAAGATTTTTTTTACTTAATGCTATTTGGTTTAATGAAGAAACCAGATGAATCTTAATGATTATATCTCAAAGATATGTAAACCATCCTGTCATTTTAATAAAACGATGGTAGATTATTACTTATTTTATTTTAAACATACAATTATGTTTTTCCCACCGTGTTAGTGTGCTTTCCTATATGCTTCTTTGTTTGCTCGAAATATTTACAGAAATTTGTACTTTCTTTTCTGAAATAATGCCAGGTGTTATGCAGAGAAAAGAGAAAAGCTGCAGCAATATGAGCTCAACGAAATAACTATGGGTTATTAAAAACAATTTACTTATTGAAGCTCAAAGGAAAAGAACTAGAAAAATGGAAAAATTTGTACTTTTCCATTATTTCTGCTATTTGTTTTTATCCACACGAAGTATCCTATTTTTATAGATGGAAAAAAACGATGAGTTTGTGAAGTCTATATCTCTTTGGGAACATAAAATTTTAAAAGTACTCTTCAAGATTTATCTTCCAGTCTTGTGACACAGAACAGAGATCAGAAGACAGATGTATAAAATCCTTTTATTCAAGCATAAAATAAGCAAATGACCCAACTTTGGTTACAGGAAGCCAGCGTTTCTTGCTGAAAGAAATACGTAACAAATAATAATTTCAAGGTGTGGTAGATAGCCTAACGACTCACACAATACTACTTTAACGAGTCAGAAGACCTCTGATTTGTAGTAGACCGACGAGACAAGCCAAATGGCAAGAAAGCATCAACGTCGCTAACTCATGTCGCTAATAATCACAACACAAAGTAGCCTGGAATAGGCAGATAATAATAAATAGATAAAATAAGAATAAAATTATTCATCATTAAATATAAGAAACACGTTACAAACTGAAAAAGGCTAGCTTTAATTTACAATGGACACGGGTAAGTTTCAAACTCGCAACCTTTCCCCTTGCAGTTCAGCCCGCTGACCACTCAGCTATACGTGACATCATCTTCAATGAAAAATAAAGTAACAAGTAGAAGTGACGGTAAAGGTAATTTGATTAATATTCAATAAATGCGTAAGTATGATTTAAGTTGTAACTGTCCTCGAAAATGTCAGACAAAAAAAATTTAACTGTATTTCATTGAATACTCTTTCACAGTATTCAATGAAATACAATGAAATTCAATGAAATTTTATTTTAAAAGTTGTTATATTGTTGAAGTTAGTATCTGGTGTATATAATATTGGGATATACATAGAGCTTCTTGTTACACATGAAATAAGGAACATTTGTAATAATTAAGGAGAATTTTATAAGGCAGAAAATTTGATTTCGTAGAAAGTGTAACGTATTTAGGTTCCTGTTACTTACGGTGTTACATACAGGTGAAGTATATGGATGTACTGATCGGGTGATTGCTTTATAAATATACAGTTTTTCTCCCCTTAATGAGAATTTGAGATTTATACCAATCTATGTGGTTTGAGAGAATTGAGGATGCTTTAAACAACGCTGATGAGATTTTATTCCTGTGGACAGTTCTTTCACGATCTCTTTGAAAAAAACTCAACGCTATGTGGTTCCGACCATCCGACACCATATTGAAAAGTGTAAACAAGATTTTTACGACTATAGCACGTGATAAGAGCTCAGTCAGCTATTGGCTGTTCGTTCACGTCGCGGGCGGAAAAGCTGAACATGAGCTAACTCAGTATCCTCTGCGTAATGCGAATTTACGCCGGCGAAAGAAAAATTACGTTAACTACGTTGCGTGCGTACTCGTGTGGACGGGCCTCTAGTGGGCTTGATATGGGATCCTCTCCGAACTTTGGGGAGAATTGGGGTTTCCTTTCGGCGTTTTCCCATCTTTCTTACCTCCTTTGGTGGCTGCCGTTGCAGCCCGGAATAGCTGCGTCCTGTCTCCTTTGGCTTTCTTGCTTCCCTTTGGTTTTTGGCTTTCTTCGTATGTTCTACTTTACTCATTGTTGCCACATTCCATTGCCTTCATTTTTGCCACTCGTTGTTGCCACATTCCGCGACAAAAGGTTTTTGGCTGCGGAATTTCGAATTCCTCCTGACTTTGCTCGGAGTTGATGATGCTCGTGGCATCTTCATTTTCCTGCAAAATACTTTTAAATATGTCGATTCTATTTCTTTTATAGTAAGGTTTAATTTGATCCGCATGTATCACTACTTGTTCACCGTCTCTTCAAGTAGACTACAGATTCTGCAACACTTTCGACTACATATGGTCCTTGAAAGTTGAAACAAAATTTTGGAACTCGCTCATTACCTGCCGATGATTAGGAGTATTTTATTTTATCACTTTATCTCCCACTTGGTAATTTACTTCTCGTCACCTCACGTCGTAATATTTCTTTTGTTTTTCCCTTGCCCGATCTGAATATTCAAATGCTTCATCTATTAGTTTCCGGATATCCTTTATTCTGAATTCCGGGACTCTCTTCTGTACAAAATATAATTTGTCTAGCCGTGTAATTAACTTTCGGGCTAAGAATAACTCAGCTGGGCTTTTTCTCGTAGTATCATGCTTCGCTGTTCGTAATGCATAAGCTAGCTCATTGACACCGCTATCCCAGCGCGCATGATGATTTCTCACGTAATAGCGAATTATTTTTACTATGTTCTTGTTTACCATTTCTGCTATGTTGGCCTGCGGCGGACAAGGTACCATTTTAGGTAGCGTATGCCAAGTCCTGTATATAGCTGTTCAAAGTTTTTGGAAACAAACTGTTTGCCATCGTCAGAAATTAATTTTAACGGAGCTCCGTATTTTGAGACATATTTATTTAAAAAAGACTGTTACTATTTATGCTGAATCTCTTCTCAGGGAGACCATTTCAATCTATTTAGAAAAATGATCTACTTAAGGAGTAAATAATGATTCATATTTATATCGACCGTTTCCGAGAAGACCCCACAAGTGGATGTCGACCAATTCGTTAGGAAATGTTGCTTTTATATGTCTAAGTAATCGTCCGGGTTGCTGTTAACGTCGTTAGTTAACTGGAGGATGGCAATGCTCGTTAGTTAAATGGCAATATTCGTTAGTTAGTTCGTTGTTCGTCGTTAGTTAACTGGAAAATGGCGTCGTTAGTATGGCAGGACCTGACATACACAGTTACGAACTTTTGTAACTGAGGAAAATGTACCGCTTCACGAACTCGTTTTACAGTTTTTCTGTTTGCGAGGTGGCCAAACAATGGGCGAATCATGCAATTCAAAGGGCGAATCATGTAATTCGTTTAAATATTTAACCTTAACGTCGCTGGTATCACGGGCCGTATTTCATAGTTTTGATTTTTAGATTTTAAATAAAACAAAACATTTTAAATAAAACAACATTGTGAAAAACGTCATAATTTTCAGCTCTGTTTCGTATTGCCGCAATGTCTGGGTGCTTAAAGTGATCCGGATCCTTTAGGTAAAAATAAATATAAATTCGGGATCCGTTTTCAGTTCTTCAATAATTATTTTTCGTGAGTCAGGTATTTTCGCTGTTAATATTGCACATTTTAACGGATTTCTAACTGTACGCTTGACGGTACATCAGCCACTGGGTTTTCTTTACCCGGGGTATTTTTTATGATCAAATTAAACTCCTGCAATTTAAGTGCCAAACGGATCAATATTGGCTATAAATTCTTTTCTGAATATAATCGTCCTAAGGCCGCAGTATCTGGATAAATTGTAGCACGGGATTTGTTAACATAAATTCGGAATTTCTGTACAGCTAACAAGACTGCAAGAGTTCCTCGTTCTTCTTTCAGTTGCAGTATAATTCCTCTGGTGCGATTTTGTGTTTTACTAAACTACGCCACCGGGTCTTCGTTTCTGCATGAGGACTGCACCCACCGCAAAAACGGAGCAACTGCCAAAATTTCTAGGTTTTCATCACCTTCTGAGAAATTTAGCGCCGGGGCTTCAATGAATGCCTGTTTTAACTGTTCAAACAGCGTGTTGACCTTGGCTACCCAGTTAAAGCGAGTTTTCTCCGTTTTAGTTATAATAGAGGTTCTGTGATTTGAGCGAAGTCTTGAATAAACGTCTTATAGTAAGAACACATCCCTAAAACGGATGAAAGTTTCTTTGCGGTATTTGGCGGGGGATTTTTGATCGCTATTATTTTTTAGTATTTTGTGTCCTAGATCCTAAAGTTCTGTCGCGGCGAACTTTACTTCTAGTCCGGCATTACTTAGAAACGAAAGTACTTCATGTAAATCTTTTACATACTAGTCTATTGCTTCATTTGTAATTGTAATGTGATCTAAATGAATGAAAGTGCTTTTTCTGAGCACTGGCCACAATATGGTGTCCATGGCTCTTTGGAAAGTGGCAGGTGTCCCACGTAATCCAAACGGCATTCTTAAGAACGTATAGACACTGGACATTGTGATAAACGCTGTTTTAGGTACATCTTCAGGCTTCACGCCAATTTGGAAATATCCGGACATAAGGTCCAACGTTGTCATATATTTAGTGGCTTTTATTTTTCTGATTATTTCCTCAATTATGGGCAAGAAATAGACAGGATAATTAATAATTGAATTCAGTTTCCTGTAATCCATAGCAAAACGTCATCCTTTGTGATTGTTAGGTGGTAAATTATTTTTTTTTCACATAGAACCACGGGCTCGCATATAGGTTACTGACAGTTATCATTATTTTTTCTTTTAACATATCCTCAATGGGTTCTAGAGTTGCAGTTATACTTTCTTTGACAGTGTCATGCCGGATGGCTTACTTCTGATTGAGGCCGAATTAACAGTATTAATTTCATGGTTTACTACATTAGTAAACTAGTAAACCATGAAATTTAATGTTTTTAGCCAATGTTTTTAAACCATTTCTAAAACGGCTTACCAATGATTCTAATTTTTCTTTCTCTTCTTTCTGCAGATGTTGCAAGTGGTGGATGGATTTCTTGTTCCTCGATTTGGTTCATCTGTAACTCTAGAATAGGATCAGAAAAGTTAAGACGAGCCCCTTCTGCTTTTAAGAAGTCTTCGCCTAGCTCTACGGACGCTTGGAGGTTTCGCATTACAAAAAAGTTACCTTTGAAACTTCACTTTTCACCTACACATGCAGTAATATTTTCCCAATACATGTATATTGTTTTACTTGCGCGGCGGTACCCTTTTCACCGGCTATTTAAAAACTTACATTTACCAAAATATTTCTGAAATGAAACTACATTGGGCTCCGGTATCAATAAGAGCTTCAGCGGGAATATTATTCAACAAAATTTGAACTATTGGCAGTTCTAAATTTCTTAGCATCACAATGTTTAGTTTATTTTGTGAGAGCTTTTCCTTATTCTGGGGTAACTGCACTCTTTTTCCAGCAGCCCATTTTAGTTTACTGGTTCTTCTGCCTTTTTTTACTTCCTTTCTCGCCCGCTAATCCCGGTTGCGTAATGGCATACCGCACATTCAGTTGAACAATGTTAAACGAATAACGCACACTGCGCAAGCCCAGAAGACAGTTTGGCGCAATTACGACTTTGGCGTAATTTTAAAAGAAGATAAATATGATATATGGTTGATGTTCTGTTATCTGGACGTAAACAGTTCGGGGTTTTAAAACTTGTTAGGTTGTACGTTGCTTCATTCCTTAGGTGTAAATATCGATTGCAAACTCCCCAAATTTTCGTTTAAGAAGGATTACAAAACAAGAAACATTACATGATGTTGTTTATTGATTGTATTTCTGAGGAATGAAAATAATCGATTATTTACCATGCATTCCATTCATCAATACTTTAACAACTTAAGAATATACCTAGTTTAAATTACTGAATTAAAGGCAAAGAAATTATTACAAATAACTGATATTAAATATAATGTTTATGAACAAAATAAACCAAAATGAAATGAAACAGAAGCAAGTACAACAAGCACAAAAAAGTGTCTATAGTATTGCAATTGAGTCGCTAAGGCATACATGACGAGCACGTTAGTGTAGGGTTGTTTATTTTTATTCGCCTGTATTTTCTCCCACGCCAACGGTACACTATTGAGCATGTGCAATAAGCGAAATTCGTTAACATTGATCAACTCAATGTGCGGTTTGCCATTACGCATCCCGGTTGAATTTGTTTCCTTCCTTCTTCGGCCCAAACTGCGGCTTTTGTTGGGCTACTGGCCAAAAACTTCGCTCTTTTGGCCTCTCACCGTACTCTGCCGTCCGATGTTTTCTGCCACGCGTCGAGTTTTGAACATTGTGGCTAACTAAAATAAAATTTAGAACGGTGTTGGATTTCGAAGCTCAGAGTAGTCCGGAGTCTCGGATAGAAGTCGCAACAAAATTATTTGCATGACTTCGTCGTCTGGCCTCTTGCTGTACAACATATTAAAAATCTGGGCTGTTGGGCAAAATAAATTCCGTCAGACCCTCGATTTTGTACCGAAATTTGGTGAATAGCTCTGACTCGAGCTTAGCTCTATCCTTCACTATGGGGACTCTAATTAATGCCTTCTTAAAGTTTTCAAGATTGTTAGCTTTCGTTACCAGGCTCACCCAAGACGAGTTTGCCAATGCGTTTATACCACGTAGCAGCCTGACCTCTAAAGGCGGACTTGGCGATAGCAACTTTTTATGCTTTTTGTACCGGCTGCAACAAAAAATGCGAATTTAACTGCCAAAGAAAACTTACGACAGACATCTTTCCATCAAAATTTGTTCCTGGGTTCATAGAAGCTCTAAGGAGAAGCCTAATGGAAAGAACACATTAACGCCGCTAACGCAAGGCACTACTAATCACAGAATAACGTAGCCTGGAATAGGCAGACACGCTCTAAAAATAACTTCCAAAACTTTTGCTTAAATAACACTTCATTCTACCTTAAACTGAATAAACTCTCGCTATTTCATTTACATTCTGGCATGAAAAGCGTGGGTGAATAGAGAGTAATAAGAAAGTCAAACTTAAAATTATCTGTTAGTGAAAAATAAATAGATAAGCCTTACAAGTTTATTTAGGAAACACGACTGGTAAAAGCGTTGGTCATGTCATTTATTTTCAGACATAACTTTATGTGGATCTTGAAAATAAGTACTCGTCTTTCAATTATTTATAAAGTTATTTATAAGTAACTTGGTGGCCTCAATCCGTTTTGCACTTTCTTGGAGATACTTGTATTCCAAGTAATAGCCCCTTTACCTTTCAGTTTATGTTTGTTGGTGGTTTTTTTTTAAATTTTATTTTGGGTTTACTCATAGGACGATAGATATACCTCTTCAATATAGAAACCTCACAACAGAGAAAGAATGTTCTTCACTCTTGTTGAAAAACAGATAGCAGTATGTATATTTATTGCTTGAAAAAATAAAAACGTTGCGCTATTTGCAGTTGTTAATACAAAACGACTGGGAACAAAAACGTTAGCGTTGCCTCTTAAGATCTTACAACAAACACTAGAAGCGGAAATCCTTCCCAGAACATTTAAAACTTTAAATCTGCTATAGAACATAAAAATCATAGATTATTTCAAGAAATATTAGGTAGAGCTCAGTTAAACTGAAGAATTATGTTTCTTGAATTTTATGTGCGCAAATAGAAGCATTTGGATGATATCTCTACATGTAATAAAAGGAAGAGTTTGTTTGATTATAAGTGTGTGCACGTCTTTCGTTCATGCTGTACGTAAGCTAATAGACCCAGGGCTACGAAATCTGGTGCATAGGGTGCATCTAGACAAGAGCCAGTGCACCTCGAAGCGATTTTTTTTCAAAATTCGAATGAGTTCTTTTATTCTATGTTTTTTGATGAAATCGCATCAAATTGATGGCACGCAGCCATTGTTGCTGTAACAGCACTGTTGCCACTCAGAAAAATGAGGGCGATAATCTGTGCAGTTTTTAAAATTTTGTTATTTTCTTGGATATTGGACGCTTGTCGAGAGATTCTTGGATACGTCGTTTGTCGAGCTTGTTGAAAAGACGTTTGTTTTCCGGTATATTTAAAAGTCAGACGAAGGCTGGCCGCATGGCGGCTAGTAATTTATAAAACTACATGACTCTTATTGATTATATTTCAAAAGTTATATAACAGTACCCTGTGCTGGTAAGAGATCACTCGGACACAATGATAATGAACAGTTCTACGCCGTTATATTATGCTTATGAATGTCATTTTTATATAAAATGCCTGTAGTTGCACTGTAAGTAAATGATTAAAAATTAAGGTTAAAACTTTTATGCTTAGTTATATCTTATACTTCTAGATAATTTGAATCATTAATATATCCAAGACATTCCGATTTTCAAATTAAATATAATTTAGAACCTAAACGAAGATGTTTTTATGCTCAAATTGCTGACAATATAGTTAAGTCTAATTTTCGACTTCTCGTGAATTTTGCCCCTGTTTCTTCAGTTTCTCTTTATCGATGATCAACTGTATATACATCTTGAAAACATGTGTCGCTTCTGTAAACAACGAAGAAACGAAATTTACACAATCGTTTTATTTCCTCGGTTTTCTTTTACAACATGAGAAGAATCTGAAATCCTTATTTGCGTACGTTGATTCACAGCAATTTCGTACGACAAAGGAATTCTTTGAAGAGATAAGCTTCGCCTAAACATACGTATCTGAATATTGATCAGACACATTATTGAAGCATCATTACTCGAAAAATGTATCTGTTCTTTATCGGATTTTGTAACGCAATCAACGCAGCGGGGGAATATTTTGTATTGTAAAACAATTTAAAGATACCCATCTTAAAAGAACGAGGTGTTTCTAGGCTTTGAATAACGATAAGATTTGCTCATTTGCGTTCAATTGCAGTTAAGAATAAAATATGGCAGACCTATTGGCTGAAAACTACACCTTTACTTTCAGCAGCGGGAAGCATCGCTTTGCTTTCAACTACTCATTTTAAACGATATCATTTGCTTTAAGCAGTTTGATAAGAATTTGAAAGAAATAAACTAAAATAAAGGAGATAAATAAAGACATTAAGCGAGAGACACCACTTATATAAAACCATTAGTTCTTCCTCCTCATACGTAACGGTTTTATTTACAGAAATGAAACTTCAGTTAGGGTAAAATGTACTTCCGTTTTACTCAGAGTATATTAAAAATAACAACATTTAATATATTTCAAATATTTATGCGCTCTGTTATCATTATGTTAGGTTAGGTTATTCATTACTCAGAAACTTCGGATTCAAATTCAGGGTAACATGTTTGTTGCACTGAGGGTTTTCTGTTTTTCTGCGTTTCTGCGATGCGTATCGATTTCCCTTAAAAAGTCTTGCACAGAGACATTTCTCGCGTTCAGAAGATAAATCAAAGGAAGAGAAAATGAAAGATGTAAGCTAATAAACATTCAGAAACAAAGCACATAAAGGTTATCTCTGTTAGAAGATGTTAAACGATACTTGTTAAATAGTATTAGACAAATGTAGTAGAAAATAGCAGACAATGATAATAAATCAGTGACAACCGTTAGCTTCCAAAGTTGAAAAGAAAATTTTCATGCAAGTTTATTGCGTAAGCATAATAATTATAAGATTAATCCAATGAGATTAATAAATATTTATATAGTGAATAAAATATATGATTTCGTGATGTCAGTGCATGCTGCGGTGGGTACAGCATAGTGCTAAGAAGCTTTTAAATTATCTTTTTGTTTTATATTTCTAAGATTCCTGCGCGTTAAGTACAATTTAAGTGATATTCTATTTAGAGTGAATTAACGTTTTCTATTTTGAGTGAAAAATGAATGAATAATTAATATCTTTTAAGTTGCGTGTAACTAAGCTTAATTACGCTTAGTATGTGTGTTTGCGTAAACTCCGAACCTACAGCTAAACACGTTGACAAAGGAAGACACGCTTACTTTTGGGTGCATCGCTTTTTCGAAATTTTCTGTCCGTCGCCCTATTTGTGAGATTTTCATTTTCGTTTGTACTCCTTTTTAGTGTTGTTTTTTTGGGCACAGTCCTAAGATCACCATTGTCTCTTATTCTACTGTTGTATTTAGTATTTAGAGTGTACTACATCCCTGAAAGCCACTTTTCTGTAGAAAATTTAGGCCTCGCCAATTTTGCATAATTCAGCCATCTTTAGATACATTACTGATTGCTTTTCGCTGTCTGAGTTCCTTTCACAAAAAGGCTCATTCAAAAGTTCTCCAATACGCCTTCTAATTACTATTATTATTAGTTCTAATTACTGCTGCATCAGAACCGCAATGCCCAACTCATTTACAAAACTACAACACTCGGCCACGTGCTGGGAATCTGGGATAGTGTCAGAACATCTACGGAAGTTGGATTTAAATTGAAAATTACATGCTACAAATTATAAAAAAACTGCTGAACTTCATTAATCATATCCGAGACTTACAGTCTAACTAGTTATAGCTGCAGAGAAACCTTCATTACGCAGACGAAGAAAGTCTTTGTTTTACAACAGAGAGTCTCCCCATCTGTAACAACCACCCACGGTTGTGAAAAAAGAGGCCTATGCTGAAATATTAAGCTTTCGTATGCTGAGGTCGCAAAATATAATAAACAGCTGCCCATTCCTGTCTCAAATTCCAAATCATATCACGTTCTGCTTTTAAGGCCAAAGGATAGAGAAAGATTGACAGAGCACTTGAGAGCTCAGCTAGCTTAGAATTTCAATCCATATAAACCATTGATTAGACACAATAATAACAGTCATAACTGTGGAAAGTACCAAGTTAATTACATATCAAAACAAAACATTTCTCATCCGGTAAAGCCGGATAGCCCTCTTTATCCTCTGAACATACAGAACTGCGTCGAAAACCTAAGTTATCTAGAATATATTGGTAAAATTCGCTACGGTATGAAGCATACGAAGGAGAATTAAAAAGCTAAAGAAGAAATCCAACTTTAAATTTGTTTATACATTTCTATACTTGGCGATAAGTTTTAACGAAGATTAAACGAAATTGAATACTAATAACTACATATTAAACGAAGGTGGATCATTTATTTTACTGCTTTATTTTATAACTCAAATTTCGTGTAAAATGAAAGAGAAAGTTAACGAATAAATCGCAGTAAAACAGAAAAGTTAATAAATCAACTCAGGAAATTAATAAAAAATTTCACTGTGCGTAATTGTTTTGGTTAAAACCACCATTAAACGCTGTCAATCATTAACAATCACCTCAGATGAGGGCGTTCATGTTACACAGTTTTCCTTTTCCCCTTCTCTAACATAAGATAAATTATGCGAATAAATTAATATTGTTTAATAAACAACAATGATATTACATTTAACAAAGCTTAAAATTTTACATTAATAATGCCATTATAGCATAATTTATAGACTGTAAAATATTACTAATTAATTAATTAAAATTTTTATGATAATTACGCTAAATTATGTTTAATAAGTGCTATATTTATTTAATTTAATAAACTCTAAAAATTAAATTATATTTATTCAATACTAATTATATTAATCTTAATATATGCTAACATAATTTTACAAAATTTTATAAATGATATACATAACAACTGATGCATATAAATTTCCGTTCTCGCTAATAAACGTTTACAAAAATTAAAACTAAAAGATTATAAAAGATTCATTTATATACCACTATTTTGGATAATTAAACGAACTTACGAATTAAAGCTTGAAATACAAACTATTTTGCACATTCCAATAATTGTTTCTCGTACTCTAATTTGGAGACCATCTTTTCTGAAGTTATATTAACAATTTCAATTTTATTGGTCATAATTCCAGAATCGAGTAACTCTTCAATGAAAAACTACAAAAAAGGGGCATAAATGTCCATATGAGGTGAATTTTATTTACTTCTGATGCTGCGGTATTATGACAAATCTTCTAGTGTATACCCACGCTACGCATATTTTTTCCCCTGCATTTTCTTGTATAAGATGAGCTGACTGAGGATTATTATTATTCTTTTTTCCATTTTTTGTTCGTTTACCGTGCTTTACTAACAAGTAATATTATACATTGAAACGTATTTTTAAACTGTACATTTAGTTATAACATGCTTATTTGCCCAAATTATATACTTTTTTATTTGTTTCCAGCAAAAGCATGATTAAGTAAGTGAGGCTAAGTAAGTAAATTACACTAGGCTAGTAAAACAAAAATTTCTGTAGTGGAAAGAATTTCTATCAAATCACCTACTTTGTTTATTCTTAATTTCAAGATAAAGAGTTATTCCATCCAAGCAAGTAATCTCCGATTAACAGTTGGCAGTAGGTATATATATTCTGTAAGAAATTTTATTCGCGTTAATGCTTATAAGCTTTATATACAGGAATATGCAAAAGGAAAGCGTTTTTTAAAAATGTAGTGAAAACGTTATTTCTTATATACTGGTGTGAAAACTTAAGCCGCAATGTAAATTTTAATCAGATAGTCATGAAACTGCAAAAAAGGGGTTCTTTCCATTCTTACAATGAACATGCAATTCAGTAAAAAATGTCATGCGTATGTAGATGTCAGAAACAAACATTCATGGGTCACAGGCAACGTGAACGTACGGGCGAAACTCATGCGGTCGGCACGCTCAACTCAAGACTGCAATAAAAAGAAGGACGGAGACGCAATTAAAGACATTCACTGGAAATGCAAGTGAGTTCTTTCTTGAAATATGGTTAGAAAAAATCACCTGAATGACTTCATACGTGGAAGAAGGATCGGAAAGCAGAAGGAGGGACGTAGTGTCACCAGTGTAGCTGAAGAGGTTGGAATCAACAAAAGTATCATTTGGTACGCTGGGAAAGCCTTCCTAACCATGGATATAGCTGTTAGAAAGCTTTGTGATGGCTGCCTCAGGAAAACAACTGAAGTAGATGACCAATATATCGTCTTGCAGGTTAAAAGAGCCCAAAATAAGTCAGCAAGCGCCATAGCTCAGCAAGTGTGTTTAGAAATGGGACGACAAGTGTCACGTTTTACTGTGTCCAGACACCTTCACAAATGTGGCCTATTCGTCCGCCGTCATAAACGCTGCATCCGTTTGAAAATTGGCCATCGGAGCCACAGTTTAGAGTAGTGCAAGGATCACAAAACTGGACATCTCATCAATAGAGCCCTGTTCTCTTTACGGATGAGAGTAATTTTAGTGCCACAAGCGATTCTCAATGCCAGTTGATTTGGGCAGAAGTTCAGACATGGTTTCATCCCAGTAACATCGTTGAAAGAGACTGTCACGGTGGTCCTGAAGTTCTCGTCTGGGGAGACATTATGCTGAAAGCGCGGACAGAGCTCAATGTTTCCGACGGAGACTCTATAACCAGAGATCGCTGCTGTCAGGAGGTGATCCTTCCAAATGTGCATCTGTTCCGAGGTGCCATTGGAGCAGACATCGTTTTTATGGATGACAATGCAAGGCCACACCGAACGTCTGCTATTCAGAAGCTACTGGAAAGTAAAGATGTCACTCGAATGGATTGGCCAGTGTACTCGCAAGATTTAAATCCTGTAGAACATGTATTGGATGCTTTGAGGAGACGCCTTGTGGCACGATTACATCCTCCAGTGAACACCCAACAAGTGAAACAGGTGCTGATTGAGGAATGGGCACTGTTACCAGAAGATCTATTGGACAATCTGGTGCTGAGTATGGAGAGACGGTGCGCAGTAACCATTGCAGTAAGTCGAAGGCCTATGCTATACTAAGCAATATCTGCTTGTTGTTCTTCCTTTTGCACAGACAATCATGTGTAACGATACTATGAGTTCAATAAAGACTTTACGTAAGTAAGAGTAATAGTAGTAAGAGTAGTATTTAAGTGGATGTTTCACTGATTTCCTTAGAGAGCCAGAGTTTCAGATTAGGGCGCGTTTGCATTTAAGCTGCGTCCCTCTGTACTTCAGCTCCTTCATAGCTTCGCTACTTAATTGAGATTTAGGGCCCAACTACTTAAAGTCCTGATAGCTTCGGCTATATCTTTTTAGTTAAGCATTAGTTAAGCTTGAATTCTTCTTAATTTGAGTTCAAGCCCAAGTGAAGACTTTGCTGTACCCCCTGAGATAGGAGCCGACTGTGTTAAGTCTTATTTTGAGAAATAAGGGTAATTAACCCCTCTTGAGTCTTACGTCTCTGTTCACACACTTAAGCGATTATTCGCTTATCGGTATAAGAGGTTCCCTACATTTAACTGTTAAGTAAAAGGGTGGAACCCCACAAGGTATTTCATGAATCTGATGAATAAGAGCTTCCATGAAAGCTATAACAGTTACAATAGCATAGTTAGAGGAAATTTTGCTAATAGTATTATGCATTACGAAACACTGTGAAAGCTTATAATCCCATTTAAGAAGGCAGGTATAAATTTAATTGATAACGTTGTAGGGTTTTACTATTTAATTCTAAAGTTCTAACTTAGAACCCCACGAACATTAACAAGAGTATAATCGTTTAAGTGTGTGAACAAAACACGTAAAGACTTAAAGAGGGTTTAGACCCTTTATTTTTCAGTATATTTACAGTCAGTTCCTACTTGGAACTTTACACGAAGCCTTCACTCGGGCTTAAATTATAATAAATTTAAATTAAACTAAACTAGCTAAACTAAGCTATCTGAAAGTTATAGCAAAAGCTATCAGAGATATAACTAGTTGGCCCCTAAGTATTAGTTCAATCGGCGAAGCCAAGCAAGGACCTAAGGTATGGCTGAGCGTAGCAATAGCTAAGAGAGACGTAGCCAAAAGGCAAACACGCGCTAGTCAGGGAATCAGACTCTCTCTTTCGAAGTCGGTGAAGTCACGACTTAAATAGAACTCTTTCTCATTTGCATTAACTGCGTTTCTGAAATTATATTCTGGCAGGAAATTGTAAGCTGAAATTATATTAAGATAGGAAAGATACAAAACTTAAAATAACTGTTAATAAACTTAGGATAAACTTTACAACGTTATTGCATTTACAATAAGAGACTTACCTAACATCGCTTGTCGTCAGCTTACAAAAGAATACAAAAACAGAAAAAAAAATTAAAAATGAATTTTAAATTATAATTCTTTAGCCTGCAGAACCCTTGGAATAAAAAAACTGTAATGAAACTGATTAAATAACAGAAAAATTACATTCTTGAATTCTAGAGTCTTTTGATGTATCCGCAAGAGTTTTTTTTAAGAAAGCTGTCATCCCTTCCAAAAATACTTAGCAAAAGAACTTTTCAACATTTCCCATTCCATTCATTCTAATTCCATCAAACAAATATTTGAAAGATTTTGTTAGAACAAGAAGAGTCTTCAATATTTTAACACTAAAAATGTACCGTATAAATAAAGAAAATAGCATTCCAACTGCAAAATAAGAAATTTACGTTTCCTGTAAAAGAAAAGTATTCGTCTAGCCTTCGGGAAATTTCCATAAATACAATCAGTGTTGGTTGTTCTTTGGATAAACGGAGAAGCAATGCCCCGATTTCAAAAACGCTTCCTGCGTCGTATCTTTTCGGATAGTTTAGCAACCCTACAATAAAATTCCTATAAACGTTATCTCTGTACTCACAACGAAAGAAAAAAAGAGGATGCTAAATGATGTATGGAAATTTTTTCCCGGCCGTCACAGCGATTTTACTTCTTCCTGCCCCCACTTTTTATATGTTTCGGCTTGCAACGTAGAAGACAAATTTCGATACTTCTGGATGCATATAAAGCGATTAAGGAAAATCGGGAAGGCAAAACAACATCTAGTCCAAAGAAAACGTGTTTCCTTTGATAAATGAAACGGAGGTAGAGAAAATTTGTTAACTTTTGCTATTTGAACTCAAAAATATTTTCAATTTCATTCTTTTTTAAATTTAATGTTTTATTTCTTTTTTTGAAAAATATTTAAATATACATTAGATGATTTTTCAAAAATTTGCAAAAGCAAAATCATTTGTTAGTAAGAAACTTTTTATGAAATTTTATATTCAAATTTCACATTAGGGCCAAATATTTCGAAAGACGAAATTCTGAACTTTTCTAAAATGGAGATAAATAAAATTCTCTTAAATAGAAAAACAAAAATTTCATATTACGAGACTATGAAGGACAACTGAAGTAGGTTAATCTATACCAGAGCACATACATTTATGCCGAGATACCTAATTGCATTAAAATATTGAAGGCTTAAGAGACTACTAACATTTTCAGAATATGATATGAATAACCGCCCGTTATTGCATTCTACCTCTTTGACATTCACATGCAGACACAAACGCCTTTCAGAATTGCACGATATCAGATGTAGTCAATGTAGTTTTAGTGACACTTACATATTTATTTTTACGTTGATTAATTGAATTTGATACAATTTTACCTTGCGTTGCGCTTACCGCGTATAGTGGTTAGGTACGAGGATTTGGCCATACTTTTGGTCCCAGTTTAAATCTTTGAGAAGACTTGGATGCTTGTATATGTTTGTAAAGTATCTGTGCAGCATGAGAACTGACAAATACTGGTGATCGGAAAGTCT
>KK118511.1:278687-302659 GCA_000611955.2 Stegodyphus mimosarum
TACGTGCGAACTTATTTTATATATATTTCAAAATTTCTACTCTCGGAGGAAGACTCGAAAGCTTATTAAGTGATTGCAAAGAATGTTAACTATTCTCATGACTTAAAAATTTGGAGGGGGGAAATCCTTATATGCGCTTTATACGCGCTGTGCATTAGAGCAGAAATAAAAGGCTCTAAATAAATGGCAGCACAAGGAGGAAAAACTGACATTAATATTAAAAAAGTTGCTCGATTTTAATTAAAATGTCACTGGATAATTAACTCATAAATGCAAATTTTAATTACGAGCCAAAAAAATATCTGAGTTCCTTTCGTAATAGGTATCAGTAGGTTATTTAATTGCATTTATTTAATCTATTGAACCATTTCAATTTTTTTAAGGTAAAGTAGTTTCGTAGAGTAATTGAAAATTTAATTAAGAGTCAAGTATTCTTATTTTGAGTTTTCAGTCAATTTTCTTTGTTTGATTTAATTTTCTAAATAAGAGAGACAGACATAAGTATTTTCAGCCTAGTAGACAAGTAATTAATTTCGTTGAGAAGAAACGTGAACTTTGATGATAAGGTGTGAAAATGCTGTTTTCTATTTGAACTGCAGTTTAACAAATTAAAGTTATGAAGGCTACTAAATTCCCGTAATTAATTTTCCATGCAAAGATTTAAAATTATGGTTTATCTGATGCTTGATGATAATCGTAAGATCAAATAGATAAAAACATTTGAATAAATTTTGAAATTGGAATTTTCTAAGAATAAATGTAGAAATTACGTGAAGACGTTAAGAAAACTATTGTTTCAGGCCATCATGTAAAAATTTGTAAAGTAACTTCTCACTCCTTAACTATTATAATATACTGTGCATTTTCTATATATAATCCTTATTATATTATACTATAAATTTCTATTTTTTTTAATTTTAAGCATTATTCAGTTTTTTTCTCTTATTTAAATCGATACATATCTATACAGCTTATCATTTAATAATAATTCGCCTTTTTACTGCCTTTTAAAAATTAAAGGAAGTATTGTAATTGCAAAACATTTCGGGTATCATATTTCAACAGAAACATCCATTCTGACCGTTCCCGAATCCATTTAGACTTTTTTGGAATGTGCGTACAGAATAAAGGACTCTTTTTTTCCAAAACGGATTGTGAAATATATTTAAAGTGTATTCAAAGCAGATTTTTTCGTGACATCTATACATATGTACGTATATCTTGCATAACTCAAAAACGATTAAGGATAGAACGGTGAAATTTTGTATGGGAGTGCTAAGTCCTTACCCTGCCTTTATTTTCGGAATCGTTGGCGGTAGTCACATACGAGTTACGATGGAATCTAATTTTTAATGGGGTTTTCAGGTTCTTATAATTGGGAACGTTTTACACTCTTTATAAGAAATAAACTGAAATGCTTAACTTCTATGCGACAAAAATTGATCAGGATATTCAATTTGAAAATATGCAGTTTTTAATGTCATTTTCTTTTTGCCTTGAGAGATCGGGTAGTTAAGTTAGAATAATTTGAGAAAATAGGTTTAGATGAAGTGCAACAAAAAATACGTATAGTGTCTATAGTCCGTAAGGAATTCATGTGCTGTCCACATCAGAAGTTTTGATTCTAAGGAAGTTAAACGTTATTATTCAGGTAACAAAATCTGCCATAATTAATAGTTAGAGTATGAGAGATATAGGATTCTTTTTAAATCATCAAGTTACAGTATTCATACCATGCAAAGTTTAGCACGCTAATCTGGTTATTCGGAATTCGGTATTGTACTCTAGACTGGAGCATAGTTTGTTTAGGAAGATTTTTCTCACTCCTAAATATCTTGAACATTTTACTCTTTTTTCACAATCATGCTAAAGAGAGTTTAGTGAATGATCATTTATGATAAATTAAAACCTTTCAAGTGAAATAATCTGATATTTTATTAGCATAATAAATTTGTTGCAATTGTCATTCTGTTAGCATAAAAGTCTTTACTTTTTCATTTATTCCTGCTAGCTTTGTCAAAAATTTTAATTTTCTCTTAAATTTCTTTCTTGCGTTTTTTATCAGTTTGTGTTTACCTCATGGTTATATGCTATGCACAGAAAATTTGTAATATTATGTAACTTATTTATTCATTTAAATGTGATTTTTTGTTTATTGTTTATATTGTTTCACGCAAGCACACAGATTTTGAGAAGTCATATAAATAGATTATGTCCCTAAACTACTAACACTTCACTTACAAGCTAAGATTATTTTACAGTTTCCATTTTCTAAAGAATACTTAAATGAACCGAATGTACAAAAATATACAAAATCTTCATTATAAATGCAGATGATAATATCACTTTACCAAAGATAAATTTCTTATTGCGAAATATTATTTCTTGAATGTATGCAATTAATTACAAATTTTCTTTTTGCTAAAACTATTCTTTAAACTCCAACCACAAAAGAAATCAAAAGGTTTTCCTTGCAAAACACATAGTGAAAAAAAAAGGAAAATGTAAACAAAAAGTGCTATAATTTTTTTCTTCTCTTATTTTTGTACAAACAAGTATCAAATTTCTCTTTCGACCCTTTTATTAATTTTATATAATTTTCCAAATTCTACGTATTATTTAAAAATTAATCCAATTCCTACTCTTTTAAAGAATTACTTGTTATTTTTTCCTGAATGATACTTTTTCGCTTTATTCAGAAATTCCTTCTTTCAGCCACAACAAATTAATACCGTCTTCCAAAACAAATTTAAAATTCAAGATATTACATAGGTGAACCATAAATTAAAAGACAGTGATTGCACTTAGAATTTGCCACTATTAGTTGAGAATGAAAGAGGAACTTACTTCTTCATAGAGAATTTCTTTTTCCTACTTATCTAGAGGTACTAATAAACTTTGGATTCCCCACACGGTAAACTCAAATATTAAAATAAACTAGTAGTCATACTTTTCCTTTTCAGTAATCAGATTATCTTGACTTTTAAACAGCGTGGTTTTAGGTTTATGGTGTCATTTAGAAAAGCATATGTATTCTTATTACTATTATTTGAATAAATGTTTTGAAAAAAAAAAAAAAAAGAGGTTTTGAGACAGCGAAATACTCTTGGAAAACCAATTAGCTTAGAATTTCGAATAGCGATGTAATGCTTCCGAAAAGCTTTGAAATATCTTTAATTTATTCAAAAAAATGTTGCCAACTAGTCGTATTAAAAAAGAATTAACAGTTTCACGATTTCACAGTATACGACTGATGTACAGTATCTTATATTAGATAAGGAGAACAGAAAAAATATGCATGACGTTGACGCATTTAGCTGATCTTACAAGATCAAAGGGAAAACCCTGTTTCCAGCTAGTCTTTCTGCAAATGTGGAAGAACGATCAAAGTTTTCACTTTATGCGCGCAATGCACTTATCTCAACAGATGAAAGCGCATTTTAGGCATTAAATTTGATGCAGTACATTATGAAGTTTTAATTATTATTATTATATTATTGCGTGCGTACGGATTCGTAATGGACTGAATGCACAACTCGTTAAAAAGTTAATAAAATTTATTCCTTTCGCAAGAAATAAAACAAAATACTGAACGATTTCCTCAATGATATTCGTACAATATCACTATATCGCAAAAGTTAAACTGAACTCAATTCAGAACAGAGAAACTAATTCAATCTCACAGCGAATTCGCTACAATCAATACCAGCATTAAGTAAACAAACAGTTCGCTTAAAACAACAGCAACTGAGCTGAGGTAGTTTAATTCGGCTTTTATAAGTTTCTAATTATTCACGAGAACATTCTCGTAAAATCTATTTTCTAGATTTTTCTGGAAGGGAATAGCAATTACGAGATATTTATTTATTAAATATTAAGTGCACGCGCTCTTGTAATTTTACTTTTCTGACGCAGCTTTCTCTCCAAATTCGTTCGCTTTCCGCGGGAAAATATAACAGTTTTAATTACAATTCTAAATAAGTACGAAATCCGTACCATTGCCTCCTTCCCAAGAACTGCGCGTCCCGGACAGTACAATCCCTGGACAGGAAGCCAAACTTACAAGTAAGGCATTAATAATACAATAACAAACTAAACAAAAATTGCAATAAGTAACTTTTAGCAAATCAAATACTATCAAATATTAAATACAAATCAAATACTCACTTAGAAAGAACTTATCTTAAATAGAACAAACTTATATGTTGTTATAAATCAAAAATATTTTTAAGAATAAATATATATTGCTGTAAATAAAAAATATTTTTAAGAATAAATGTATATTGTTATAAATCAAAAGTATATTTAAGAATAAATATATATTGCTGTAAATCAAAAATATTTTTAAGAATAAATAAATAGATATTGTCATAAGTCAAAAATATTGTTAGGGACTAATATTTTAGAACATACATTAAAAATCTTATATTACATGACAGCTTGTTATGTTAGAGTTGCTTTCTCGAAGTTGGCTGCTTACAATGGCAATGGGAGATAAATTAAACAACCTTCATTTCTTCATTTAATCGTAGTTTACCATTGTAATAATTCCACAGCTTGCAATGTAAGCACTAACAGAAACTCCAGTAGAGATTAAAACTGATGCAGAAAAACGGAAGCCATTACTGAAATTAAATTTCAAAATAAATCCTAAAATATTCAAAATAAGACTTCTTGAATAAGAGTAAAGGTATTTGATACAAACTTGTATATTGAGCGAAAAATTAATTTTAATATTTCAAAACAAATCACTCTACAAAAAGATATTATACAATGTAAAATGGTGAGTAAGTTACAGTCCGTAAAAAATTCTTAATATACCAAAATTACAAAATGATCGTTATACTGCAATTGTAATTATTACTTTAGTCAATGGATAATGGAGAAGAAAATAAATTATGGTGTCGTTGGATCATGCAAAAATGAACTTCATATGCTTATAACTTACATTTCAAAGCTAGAAATGATTCTTTCGGGTGCTCTTAAACCCACATAATAGATGTGCTAAAAGTGTTACTTTACTTTCTGCGAAATATGTTTTGTATATTAATTTACAGATTCTTTAAATATAGAAATTTTATATGAATAAAAATTCGTTGCTGAAGTTTTTAATTCTGTAAATTCTGCAAACTGTTCAAATTTTAATGAAATTAGCACAACGGAAAGTAACTCGCTTTCATCTTGTTTCACAACATGTAACTAACCGAAGCGAAACGAATATTTAAAAAAGCAGTTTTAATCAGACTACTGATAAGTGTTTTCGTAAGCCTTGTGATTATCCGTCAAATAAATAATCTAGTTACTAAAGAAACTCAATTTCCGATGTGCTTGTGGCATTTTTTGTTTTGTTTATTCTGAATTCAGTATGGGATAAATTTTAAACGTATATTTATTTTAATTCATTTTTCATTACACACACACACACACACACACATATATATATATATATATATATGAAATAAATAAGTACAAAATAAAATGCACTTATAAATATGTGATAATTTTTAAACATATGTTTTCATTTTATTTTGTATTTTATAAATCTCTTTCTATATATACACTGGTGTGCAAAAATTAAGGACGAAGTCGAAAAATTAGCATATCAGCTGAACGAAGAGGCAGAACAGACAGAAAGACCAATCAGGAGATTAAGTAAGGTGATGTACGGTAGCACATGCGCAGATATGGAGGTAGACGTAATGGGGAAGTGTCTGAGTAGTATAAACAATGTTGTCGGTGGTATTTCTGGCAAAGAGATTGCACGCCGTATAGCAGTTAAAATCACACCGAGCTGCTGCCTCAGCGAGAAATGGCGAATAATCAATCTGTTAAACGACATCTGGATGCTTTTACCCGAGGTCGAATCATTGGGAAGTTGCAGGAAGGCCGCAGTGTGACAAGTGTGACTGTAGAGTTCGGAATTGCTCACAGCATCGTTTCACGACTTTGGGGACAATTTCAAACTACAGGAACAGCTATCCGGGAGTTTAGTTGTGGTCGTCCACGATGAACCACACCCGCAGATGACCGGTATATTGCCATACAGGCCAGAAGAAACAGGCGGCAGACAGCGGGAGAAATCGCTAGACACACGACACAGGCGACTGGACGACCGATATCGCGTTTTACCGTGGCCAGAAGACTGCACGGTGGTGGTCTGTTTGCACGACGCCCTGTACGGTGTGTACCTCTAACGCCTGCCCATCGGAGAAGGCGTCCTCTGTGGTGCCGGGAACACCGGAATTGGAGAGACAATAAATGGGGACAAGTACTCTTTACAGATGAGAGCAGATTCAGTCTGAGTAGCGATTCTCATCGCATACTCATGTGGAGAGAGCGGGGAAGCCGCAATCATCCCAAGAACATCATTGAAAGGGACAGGTATGGAGGTGGCGTTGTTCTCGTTTGGGGAGGCATCAGGCTTGGCAGTCGTACAGACCTTCACATCTTCGACGCAGGTTCAGTCAACGGGACCCGTTATTGTAACGAGATTCTTCTTCCATATGTGCGTCTTTTTAGAGGCGCTATGGGTCCGCAGTTCCTTTTCATGGACGACAATGCACCATGTCATCGTACAGTAGCTGCCGAACAGCTCTTAGAGAGTGAGGATATTGAACGTATGGATTGGCCAGCACGATCTCCGGATCTCAATCCCATCGAGCATGTATGGGATTTTTTGGCAGACGCTTGGCATCTCGTACCTTACCACCAGTAACGATTTCGGAGCTTCGATTGGCGCTGCAAGACGAATGGGCAGCAATGCCTCAACAACTCATTGACACCGTCATTCTCAACATGGGCAGACGCTGTGAACCTTGCCGAGCAGTCAGGGGAAATCATATCCCCTATTAAAGACCGGATGTTTCTTGCTGGACACCCATCACAGGGATGTTTCGGCCTTCAGTCGCATTACGCTCCCTGCTACTTTTTCAATAAAGCTTCTTTTTATCCCTCTGATTTCTCTTTTAGTAAGTGTTGCTTACATTACTCATGTCCTTACGTATTGGGGATCTTACGGTATTAAATGTGTTGATTTGGAAAGCTTTTGTACAAAGTTATATTGAAAAAACCGTCTCGTTCTTAATTTTTGCACACCAGTGTATGTATTTATTTCCTATTTATTCTAAAAATGGTCTTTGGAGAGTTGGAATGCTGAAATTTAATGTAAATTATAAATCTCAAAATTTCTCACGAGAGAACAACTGCTAAACATGACAGCTGATGTTCGAAAAGTTAGAAGAACCTATGTGAATTCCTTAAACTAACGTAGAAAAGACGACAAAATTAATTCTTGAGCCTAGCTTATTTCTTTCACGCTGAAACTGATGCCAATGAATTATCTTTCTAATAATATATTTTAATTTAATTTTATGTAATTTAATCTTTTGTTGGTGATTCAAGTCCTGAAGCTTGAATTCGCGAATTATTGGGGTAATGAATGCATGCTCCGTATTGCGTTATAAAGAATAGATACGAGCTATCGGAGAGCCGTAGTTACAGTGATATGATTCTCAGCAAATTTGGAGCTATTATCCACAATTAATCATCCAGTGACAGAAAAGCGTCATTCGAGGAAATCAATCACCAACTCTGCTTGAAGGAAATGTTTATCGAAACAGAAATGGAGCAATAACTGATCAGGATTTTTTTTTACCCTTTCAACTAAATACATAGTTAAAAGCTAAGCTTTCTAAAGTCTATGTTTTTCTTTACTTTGTTCAATAAAAGTACGCACGGTAGAACTCTAATTATCTGGAAGTACCAGTATGTTATTCTCTTGTTCTTTTTGTTTTAGATCATGGAAACGTGTGTTGATTTTTTCTACGTGTTTTCAGTTTATTGTAAGTTTAAATAGTTTAAATATAATACAGGTCTGGGCGTATTTTTAAGATGCAATAATGTTCCGGTCTTATTTAAAGTATTTGTGTAAGAATGACCTTGGCCTAACGACTGTTTTTAAATATACTTGCCACAGCAAGCTATCATTTGAACGAAAATGTAAAAACCGTACAAAAATTTAAATATAGAGGATTAAATGTGAGCTTGCGCATTACAGAAATTAAATAAACCTTACAAGAATTAAATACAGAATATTAATAAATAAATAGAAGACCTTACAACACTTAAATATAGGGTATACAATTCCTAATTAAACTCATATTAAGGAGGAAAAAAAGAAGGAGAATCATGAAGTTGAAAACTTCAAGACTTTTCAATTTTGATGACAAAATAAAGAATCAACGGCCATAAATAATTTTTAGATTCAAGTTGTTTCCAAATTTTGGTCATTGGAACTTCCCTTCATTTAACATTAACTCCCACTGACTTAGTATACCATTCTCCAATGGCGGCTGACAATGCAGGGACATCTACAAGAAATGACCACCAATCTCGCAGGCAATCAGCAGTCGTCTATGATTTAGCTTAACCCGCGGGAAGGCGCGTGGGGTGTATTATACCCCACCACTACAAAATAGTGGAATATTCCCAACTTGTGAAACCGCAATTTTGTACCCCTTTCAGTAGCTGAGTTTCTAGTAGTGTATGACCTTCAGATCCGATTTACTGTTGCATATGTGTTTCAGAAAAAGATTTATTGGCATTTGTTGGAACTGGGGTATGACACACCCCACGCGCCTGTCCACGTAAGTGTTTTCCTGACGGAATAGTTATTTCAGAAATTAAATTCTAGAGTATAACAATAAGTATTTCTACTCGCAAGGATTTTAAAGTAGCTAAAATTATATTTTTAAAGATGTTTTAGTGCATTATGGCAAAAAGAATGAGTCCCTATGAATTAGAGATGCAACGGCTGCGAGATTTATTAGAAACTGTTGAAAGTGATGAAGATTGCATTTCGGAAATTGAAAGTGATACTGACATTGAAATATTTAGTGAACATAATACAGATACAGAAGAAGATGATAAACTGGATAATACTAAAGATGGTGATGATTCTGATGATTTTGTTGGAAAAGATGGAAAAACGGTGTGGAAAAAAAAGAAATTTAGGCAAAATGTAAGAGTTCGTTCGCATAATATTATGACTCATCTTCCAGGACCTGTAAGAGAAGCCAGAAATGTTACTGATCCCTTTAGTAGTTGGAATATTCTTATTGATAATAGTATATTGTCAATAATTGTAGAATGTACGAATTTATATATTTCTGAGATAGTTTTACATTATAAACGTGAAAGAGATGCAAAACCTACTGACGTGGTCGAGATAAAAGCAGTTATAGGACTTTTATATTTATGTGGTCTTCACAAGTCATCGCATCTCAACGTAAAGGACCTTTGGGCTACTGACGGTACAGGTATTGAAATTTTTCACACAACAATGCCCTATAAGCGATTTTTATTTCTTTTACGTTGCATGCGTTTCGACAAATTGCTAGACAGGCCACAGAGAAAACTCTTTGATAAATTAGCCGCAATTAGAGATTTCTTTGAAAAATTTATTTCAAATTGCAAAGATTCTTATAATTTAGGTGAGTACGTCACTATTGACGAGAAACTTGAACCCTTTCGGGGCCGATGTGGGTTCCGGCAATATATGCCGAACAAACCAGCAAAATACGGAATCAAGATTTTTGCACTGGTAGACTCAAGAACTTTTTATACTTCTAATATGGAAATATACTGCGGTACACAGCCAGATGGTCCCTTCAAGGTCAGTACTAGTCCATCTGACGTTGTGAAAAGATTAATTCAACCACTGCATAAATCTAGCAGAAACATTACTACAGATAACTGGTATACGAGTTACCCACTAGCTGCGGATCTTCTAAAAGAAAAGCTGACACTTGTAGGAACAATGCGGAAAAACAAAAGGGAAATTCCTCCTACTTTTGTTACTTCTAAGGGAAGGGAAATATTTTCTACACTTTTTGGTTTTGAAAAAGATAAAACATTAATTTCTTATGTTCCTAAAAAAGGAAAAACTGTTCTTATGCTTTCAACATTACATAACGATGATGCTATAGATGATACTACTGGAGAAAAGAAAAAGCCAGAAATGATATGTTTTTATAATATGACTAAGGGAGCAGTGGATACGGTAGACGAAATGGCAGCAAGTTATTCAGTTGCCAGAATAACAAGGAGATGGCCAATGGTAATTTTTTTTCTGCTCTGAATATTGCTGCAATAAATGCTCGAATCATATTGCTTTCAACTGCTAATCCACCAACCAGATATAGAAGCAGACGCCTGTTTTTGAAGGACTTAGCATTAGAACTAATTAAAAATCGTATTGAACAAAGATCAGATATTAATACGTTAGCGAGAAATTTACGTACGGCGTGCAAAAGAAGAGCAGAAGTTTCTACGAATAATTCAAACGAATCTATGAAATTCGAAATAACTAAATATAAAAGATGTGGTGAATGTCCTCGAGCTAAGGATAGAAAAACTCGAATGAGATGTATAAAATGTGAAATCTTTCTTTGCCAAGAACATATTAATGTATTATGTTCAAAGTGTAACCAGATAAAATAAGCATTGTGCATTAGAGATGCAACAAAACTTAAAGGTATGATGTCTGTTTTGTTATTATTTTCATTTATTTTTGTTTTAACTCTATAAGCTTAATATTGGAATTAATTTTTGGTAACCTAAGGTTTATTCACGTATAATAAATAAGAAAACTGATTTAAAACTAAATAAAATATTTTTTAATCTTATTTTAAATATTGGGGTATGTGAAACCCCTTGCGCCCGCTCAAGTAACTTTTCTTGGTGCGCCTTCCGCCGGGTTAAATTGCCAGGATAAGCTGTAAATGATTGGCATACAATTCCGTATAGAACAAATTATTGAGAAGAAGAAAAGGGACGGTCAGAATATTTAAAACCGTTAGAAGCTAGACATAATAATTGTTGTATTAAAACTACCAATCTTTATATTATTACTACTATTTGAAACAGGAGTCGTGAAAAATATGCAGCGCTATCGCCAGGACTCGAAACCTAGACCTCTCGAATACGTGTCGAATATGCTTCTAATTACCTCACGAAGGCATGCTGAAAGGAGGGAGAAAATGCCTTTAAAAATTATTATTATTTAAGAAAAATTAATAAAACTTATCATCATAATTACCGACTGTCAATTTTCTGATGTTCATACATTTTTGTGCTTTCATCATACAGGGCACAAGCATATACAAGCCAGTCCCCTTAGGAAGTCTTCTACAAAGACATCCTTCCACTTAGGTAGAGTACTAGTAGGATTTGTCATAATAAACCCATAGACCTGTTATATACTAGACCGAGCATCGCCATTAAAAACCGGGCGAAAAGCGGCACAGGAATGAGCTGCAGGAGTTTGGGCATGAAATGAAACTGAACCTAGATTTTGGCGTACTATCGCCACGGCTGGCGATTTTTTTCCGTTAAAAATAAATAAAATTAAATAAAAAAAGGGGAAATAGTGATGATTTCATCAGGAGGGTAGCATCACTATAAGGCTGTTTCTATACTGCACAAATTAAATTTGCAAAATGCAGTCTACCTCCGACAGCCAGACAAATAGTCATACCTGGATTAGCAGCACAAAGGCAGACAAAGAGAAAAAAGGCAAAAACAGAATGAGACGAAGCAGTGTACAATAAATACAACATATCAGAAAAATGTAATAGAATAAATAAAATAAAAATAAAAAACAGTTTTTTTCATTTAAAAATAAACAAATAAATAAATAAATAAAAAGTGATTTAGGCAAAGTATATAATACATACTAAAAATAGTAGATGGAAAATAAAATAATTAAAAAAATTTTTAAAATAAATAAAATTCATATATATATATTTATTATAATGCAATAATAATGCATAAAGAAGGAGCAAAGATAATTTTAGAAATTATTTTGAGTGAAAAAGAGATTAAAATAAAACGGGAAGATTATAAGCCTAAAAATTGGCCAGGGGAAAAAAAAATAAATATATAAAAAATAAAAAATAGAAGGTTTTTTTAGTGCTTAGGACAGAATAAAAAATAAAAAATAGATAACATAAGTAAAATGAGTGAAAACAGAAAATAATACAAAAAAGAAATTCATTGTTAATATGAAAAGGAAGTTTAATGTTAATACGGTGTATTATAGAGAACTACATAGTAGGCAAATCAAAGTGAGAAAGATATTAAATTAAATGAAGTAAAAATGAATGTCAATATAGCCGATATAAGTTAAAAGGAAGAGAGAGAGGTAAATTCATAAATTATGAAACAAAAATGTGGTAAATTAAGACTTCCTTTTACTAGCAAAAATAAATATATTATGCACGTTGCACAATGTAGTCGCACTATTTTAAATAATTTTTGAAGGTAAAATTTAAATAATGTTCATTATTTTTAAAAAGAAACTTAAAATTATTAAAGTTTTGAAATTTAACTGCTATATAATGACTATTTTCCTAATACTTAACAAATTCTTAATATTAAAATAAATGCCAGAAACATGATATAAGAAATAAAATACGTGATTGAAAGTAAACATATTTGTTATATTTGGATGCAAGAAAAGGGGATAAAATAAGGTCATTCATGTCAAAACAAAAATCATAATTTTATGCAGTTCTTACACAGTGTATTGTATCGACATTACCAAGTATTAAATACATACATTACTACTTCGTACATGTCCGCATAAGCAAACGCATACAAAGAATATATAACTAAACGCATTTGAAGCAAAGTCTGTTGGCGTACAAAAAATGTCGCCAAAGCAGAATACTAGACTAATTAAAATTATATCATATTACTAAAATTTTAACATTTTTTTCAGAACGCAGTTATTAAAAACATACATATATATTAAGATACTTTTATTTAAATGTTATTTCACGTATGCATATATTATATAAAATTAGAAAATCTATTTTTATTAGAAAACGGCAAGTAGAGTGGCTAAAACACCTCTATATTTTATAAAAAATAGGTTTTAAAACTTTAGAAAAAGCTCATCTGTGAAATGTTACTCCTTCACCTTTCACGTATCTGGAATTACATCCATATGCGGAGCACGAAAGTACCATTTTTTAAGTCCGAAACAATGCGCGTACTTGCTTCTCACAAATTCTCCATAGAGCTGTAATGGTAAGGAAGATTCGCGGGAAATACGATTCGGGAAATGTTCCATATGTCACGTGGTTCGCATTCCTGTTCCCCTTCAGGGTTACCGTTTCTCTCTCTAGTATATTACAGCTCTATGAATAAACCAAACCAAAACAGAAGTTAAGGGTGCAGACGTAGAAAACCTGCGCAGATATCCGGTAGCGGATAATTGATACCGATTTAGCTAACCACGTTGATTCGTATCAGTGCCTAGAGTGTTCTCATTTACATATAAATGCAGAAAAAGTGTATTCAAAACGAAATTTTGAATTTCTTAGGTGAGTTAAACTTACAGCTGGCCTCGGTATTGTTTTATCTGCAAAATGAATTAAAAACGATAAATTCAAGTGCATGAAACAAACATCTTGATATATTCCGTGGTTATAATGGCCATATATTTGTATACATTAACTAATACCATGTAGCACAAGCGATGATGTCAATTTATAATCTTAAATTGTGTCTGATGTATATGAAAGTTGGGGCATTTTGTATTTCACGTAAATTGGTACGTAAATTTTGAAAATATATATTCTTCAAATATTAAGGGGAAACGTGTATTGTATGCAGACTCACAGTTCTTTATCTGAGAACTATAAAATATTATAACTGATCCTCTTTTAAAAATAGACTAAAGAAATAAAGTGGTATTGTGGCAGGAAGATACACTAAGGAAATACGGCAATTATCTCTTCTTGCAAGGAAATATTTCAGTCGCTACATAAAACTCAATACGTAGCTAGGAAAGAGCACTAAGTTTTCTGATTTTGTTTTTAATATTCGAATGGCCTGTGTTCTCATTTCACCGACTGAAACACTTCTATACGCTTTCTTATAAAACAGTTTTACATCCATTATAATATATTGTGTTAAAAGGTATGGTTTTAAAAAAAAGTATCCATTAGAATGTTTACAGAAATGAGTTTATGATCTGAATATGAAAATTTAAATTGTGAATCAAACTGCGCGTTTTGAAATTTAATTACAGAATATACTGATAATTTTCCTAAATATTGATTAGTGGACTTTATTTTGGTGATATAATATGTTTCTAAATGTAATTCTGTTAAAATGAGGAAATTATTTGAAATGATTAATGATATAAAAATTTATTCCATGTATTTTATTACGATATCAATTAGTTTTTTTAAGAAACTAATCACCGCATTTCAAAATTAGAAGTACTGGAGGTAATATTCGTAGAGTAAATATAGCAAGCCCTGCTTCTTAAATCCTTAGAAGATAAAACGAACCAAAGCAGATTCCAAAGAATTGCTTTTTCGTTATTATTATTTTCAGGCGAAACTTATGGAATCTTTATTTCAGAATTGTTAGGGTTAGAATTTACGTTTTTTCCCAGAAAAATCTGCGGAAAAATTGAAATGAAATTAATCATTGCTACAGGTGTCAGTATTGATGATTGATCTATCCCGGTTTCTAGGTATATTTTATGAGATGAAATATATTTCCTTGCTCATTCAGGAAACATACTTGCTTATAAAATAAAGTTCAGTAAATGTGTTGCATTTATTCCAAGACAGAGTTTTCAAGTTCTGATTACGTGCACTAATTCCTTTCCAGGCAGCAGATGAAAAGAAGAATTCAGACAGAAAAAGGGCTTTTTAAGTCAGTCATGTTCTCAACGCACATTACTTTAGTACAACTACAGTATAAGCCGCACATATAGCGCACATACGTATTGCAACACATGCGTAATACATGTAAAGTGCATACATATATTCAATATATTCCCATCCGTAACACATGCTACAAAAATGTAATATATTGTCTATGCAAATAAAAAATAATTTAACTCAATTAGTTCGGTATTTAGAACAAAACTTCATTTCTAGAGCCTAAAACAGCTTGAAAGTTGATTCATATTTATCACGGAGGCATGCCATAAAATATCTGAACTTCTAGAATCCGGATGTCAGATTATTATACGCGATGTCCAGTAATGTCTCCAAAATCAGCCGCCGGACTTCTCGACGACAATCGTCACAAAAGTTTCAGAGATGATCAAACGTGTAACTAAAACAACAAGCGCTGGTATACATTTTGTATCCACCTTGCCATCCCAACGTGTATGAAATGGCGTGAATACACCCTAGCATGTGTAGCCATTGTATACGTAATGCACCTTTGAGCTCTCAGATGTTCTGCAATCAAGAGAGATTACGTAACCCATCATAAAAATGCACATGTAATTAATTACATGTACGTAAGGTTAAGGACGCGGTAATGTCGTTTGGCAAAAGGCAGGCTACAAGCAGTGATAATACGTGCTATGAGGCAATGATGGGACTAAATTCAAAGGATCATGGCTTATGTCAAGTACTATAAAGTTTACTTCCGAAATCGAAGGTTTTCAGTTGGTGACGGAAATATATGCTGGATTTAAAACTGGTGTAGCTTCTTATTTGTCCCATATTTACAAGTGTCAGTATAAATTATAAGTCCCTGGCTTCTGGAGTTTGATGTAAATATGCTAGTGAATTTGTGCCACTTTGTATTCCATAATACTATCTCCACTCAGCCATAACAATTTGCCGCCGTCTACTCAGTGTTGCCTTTTGCTACTAAAGACGTTTCTGTTCAACCAGGTAAACCAAAATCCATACAATGAGAAATACTTATACCACAGCACGAGGATTATAAGCCATTTGGATAATCGCACAATATACTTATTATTACAAAATATTATTTGTTAACAGTGGAATCAAGTGTAAATCAAGTTGTACAAGTTCTATGAAGTGCTATAGAAGATGAACAGCACTTTCCAGGAATATAGTTTATCACATAACAAATTTGTAAAGATATATTAAGTTTGTTATTCAGCTGCCAGAAATAGTGCAGTAGCACTCTGCATCATGCACTGTGTTCTAAAGGTTGCGGAGGATTACGGAAAGTCATAAGTTTTGTCTGCTGTTTTGTTCGCATGCTCAATCACTCCTAAGAGTTTTGTGACAATTGTTAACTAGAAGTCTAATGGCTTTCTTTGTAAGATGCTATTGGTGTACGCGCTAATGTACACTAATCTAATAGACGAATGGCGCTGGGCATCTAACTAAATTTCACGACGAATCTAAATACCACGTCTAATATGCGGTTAGAGGTATTTTTGTCTAAATCAACATTCACTCTAGTTTTAAAAGGGATTTATTAAAATACCAAACAAATTAATCTAATCTACATCTCGACAGCAGCGTTCGAGCTGCATCAAAAGAAATCGAAAGTCAAGTTCTGACTGTTGCCTTTCCGAAGCAGAGAAAAGTTTTGATTCAAACCGGAACAATTGGTATAGGAAAGTAATCTCGTTCTTCTAGATGAAGCGGTTGGTAACACCATTTCAGATGAAATTTGAAGGTTTCGCTATCTCACAAATTATTAAAGATAGATTCTAAAACATTTACTGCATAACTTTAATTAAATGCCTCCCTTATCAATAAAATAGATAGTGACACTAGCCGCATTAGCGATGAAAGAGGGTTCGAATCTCAGAGAAGGCATGGCTGTTTGTAAATGTGTAGTGTCTTTGCAGTATTACGCAGTTAAAATACTGCCCAATGCTGAAAATACTTAGCCAAAAATTCCTTTTGGGTCGTTTGATGGTAAAGAGACAGGGGTCAGTGGGATCTTCAGATCCGTCCTCTGGGATGCTCTCCATCAAAACTGGAGCGAGGCGTTGAAAACTGGTCCGAGAGGTTGCAAAGTGGTCGTGGTAACTTTTACGACGTCTTTACAACGCAGCGAAGACGCAAAACATTTGCCGTTGCATCTTGGCAATTTGTCGACGTCGCTGAAACGTCGTGATTTGACCGCTTTTAGACGTGATCGTTTTAGCATTTTTTTCATAGTCCATCAGCGTTAGTTTTAGAATAAAAAGAGACTAAATCTGCCCTTTCAAGAATCTGAAGTCCACATAAGATTTATTTTGCAGTGTTTCATTACTTTATTTAATTTAAATAGACTATTAATCTAAGGTAGATTCATCTAATGAAATATAAATTTAATATAAATATTTTTGTATAATTAAATTATAAATTTAATTAGTAATAAATATATGCAAAATTATTGTTTAAAATTTTGTTAAAATAATTAATACTTAAAATATTTTTTATAAATATTACAGAAAAATATTTAAAAATGAAAATAATCTCTAAAGTTATTAATTTATGCATTTTATATATTTTAAAAAATCATATTTCCGAAATCAATGCAAATCTAATTCTTTGCAAATAACATGCTAGCAGTTATCTCACTACTGAAATGTAACTTTATTTATTATTTTTGAAGTAGGTACAAATTTATTCGAATTAATATGCTGACATAATATGAAACGTTTTACTGCATACAGTGGTAAAATTTTAAGTTTTACTTTGTTAAATTTATCATTTGAAAAACAGAGTTCTTAATGTCAATTAGTTCAACTAAAAATTAAATAATTCAAATGTAACTTGCTGCACGGAAATTACATTTACCAGTATTGAAATCATTATAAAGCACAATCCTGAAGTTCATTAAATGTGGGTACTTTCACCTTCCAACTATTATTCATTGAGAAGTAAGTTCATTTAACACAATATTCTTTTTATTCCAAACTGAACCTTATCTCCTGCCATATTAGTGAGCATTTCGTATAAAATAGAATATATCTCAACTAATAAATAACACATATTCGTTTAGCAACTGAAGAGACATTTGAGTGCGTGAGATAGACTGGCAGACAAAGTAGAGAGACGTGTTTACTGTAGGAACTGTCATCACTAGGCAAAGTTACAGATAAATTAAACAACTGCGATAGATATGCGTTATATATTTATTTTCCTAATGCCACTTGCAATTATGATGAGTTCAGTTTGCTAACTGTAACTGTGCATTATTCATAAAACCAGCGCGATATTTTGGAAGTTGAGGTTTATCGCCTTTGTATGTTAGCAGAAGTAAGTACCGTTTGCAACTAAAAAATTATAATTTAAAATTTTACTTGAAGTGATGTTATTTTGAAGCTTTATGCTGATTGTGATGTCTTCGCGCTGGTTGTAAATGAGTGATTAATGTTAGAAGCGAAATGCCGTTAACGAACTTCAAACAGCTGTAAAATAGTCTTTTTCCTGAAGTTATAATATTAGATGTTATAATAATTTTTTACAATAGATTAAAAAGAATAATTACTTGCGTCGAATCAATTAGATAAAAAGAAAACTAGGTTTAAAATGTTTTTAATCTAAGCAATGGTATTGGTAAATTATAAGTATTTAAAGTTCTACAATTAATTTATCAAAATGTAAATTAAAATAAAATGTTTTCGCCATAATTATTAATTGTTGAAATTATTAATTGTTGGATTTATATTAATAAGCAAGTAAAATAAAAATCTCAAAATATTAAACTGATATGTCATGAACGTTCCAGGTGACTGAAAATGAAATAGGAAACATTTTTATTTTAATTTTCTGAAACTTAAATATTTCACAATGAAATGCTCTGCTAAACAATTTATCGTCAAAATTTTCATTGATAAATTTTATTTTTTTAAATATTGGTCTAACTTTGAGATGGAGTTTGTGCATTTACGCAACTGCTACGATAAATATAAATAAATTTTAATAATGGATAAACTTAACTTTTTAGTTGTGAATAATTAAGCATTTAGTGTTATATTGTTAAGGGTTTACAGTTACATAGCCTTCGACTAATATTACACTTTTCAAATGGAACGTTTTCAGTTAGAACTTATGCATTTAATGAACTGCTGTGATTAAATAATCACTAACATTTTCATGGTTATAATTAACCATTTTATGTAACATTGTTAAAATTTTATTACTGCATGTGTTTTGATTGATATCGTTATATTTGAAATTAAAAGAACAAAGTTTACTTATATTCGTAATATGTGGTAAAGAAGTTTTTATAGTAAACATTTAATATCTTTGAAATGATATGGCTATTTTGCAAAGAAAGAATGTGATAATGCTGTTATGATCCGAAGCGCTATACCTTTACTTTTATTTATGTCTGGTTGAGTTTTATTTACTTAAAGCATACTGTTATTATTATTATATATTTATAATAACCACTGTTTCCATAATTGCTCTGACTTACATACTAAAGGATTAAGAAAAAAATTGGTGAAACCTTAAAAAATCGTAACTTAAAATTTAAGTTATTTAAAAAAATGTAGTTTAAAGTGCTGAAAATAATTCAGGCTGCTTAGCGAATGATATATAATTAGAAGTAACGTTGAATTAAAATTCTGAAATAAATATTGTTGCATGCTACATAAGGTTTCCCATTTTGTTGCTTTATGATAGAATTGGTCTAATAATAGCTTATTTAATGGTATTTTCTTAGAAATCTTCCCACTAACTTAGTATCGCACATCATCAGCGGAGAAAAGATGATGCTTCTCTTGCTCATTAATTTTTTTTAGCTTTTAACCAGACAAATTAAGGAAATCCGAAATCATTCGTTTTTCATCCTCAATTTAAATCTCGGTGTTATCGTTTACAACTGTGCATATATATATATATTTTCATGGTTTATCTTTTGGCCTAGAAAGTTCTCCATTATATCAGCTCTCACTAAGCTGAGATTTCTAGATACGTAATAACCTGCATTTTACATTTTTAATTTAATAATAATTTTCAGTTTCTTTATTTAATTCAAAACTCGCTTTACAGTCTAAAGTTAATTCAACTCTAATTCACTTTCGAAATAATTCGGAAAGCTTTCTGTACTCTTCACACCCCAGATATATTTTTATCAGTATTATTTTAGATAACTTTATACTTCCTTTAATTTTCATGTGAAACTATGTTTAAGTACGTTATAAAATATCTGATTGAAAACTAAAAATCTCAAAATTTAAAAAATCTAAAATTTTTAGAATTATACCTTTTTATAATCATTTCCATATTTTACACAATTAAGTAACTAAGTAACATAATCTTGAAAAACATGCCTTTTCCATGAGCATGCATGCAAGTATTTGATCGAAAATACGATCAAATTCAGAGTTCAGAGATAAAATTTCCTCGTGAGTTTTTAAATGAAATTTTCTCTCAAAATACTTTAAGAGGTATTGGAAATATGTCAAAACATATATAGTCCATTTCATCTAAAGTTATTTTTACATTTTCTTCGCTTAGGGTAACAATAAATTTCAGAAAATGATTAGTTAAAGGAATTATTCTATTGTAGACTGTTATATTTTTAGTCTATAAAAACCTCATAATAATTACCTTGTTGTTATGTATTGGATATTTAAATATTATATCAATTTTAAAAAAGGGATTATATATACATATATATATATATATGCATTTTATTTGCAAATGATTAATTATAATATGATAACTGATAGACAAAAGCGTACTCAAGATTCAGCATAAGCTGGCAAGCATTGTGAAACTAACCCTATGGACTATCTATAACTAAATGGACAGAATGTTAACTAAGATTATGCACTTTGTTTCAAACTGCAGTACATGAAAACAATTGAAAACAATAAATTCATTTGACAACAACAACTTGGGACAACTTGTTTCGCCGCCATTGGTAATTTTGTGACAGTTTTGATATTTAATACCTTTGATAGAATTCTGTATGTAAATGTTTTCTTTATAGTTAAATAATGTACATGTTATGTAACATTATTTTTATTCTTATGGCATAATAAACTGCCAAAAACTAATATATCTTGTTACTGGTGTTTTACTTTAACACAGTATGCTTGTTAAAAAACGAATCGTATTAAATCTAATATCACAGTTATTCTTAAGGACGCAAATTGATCATTCTTTGCAGTATATCATTTTTATACTGAATGCTTGCAATGTAGTATCAGGCTCGTAAGTTTTAATTTCTCTTGAATATTTGTCTCTTTAAAATTATGCATATTTATTCTACAGAGAAAAAAAGGTATTATCTTCTGGTTTTCAGGAAATAATAAAATATTTAAATATTAAAAAAATACAAGGAATACAAAATTTTAAAAAAGAAGAAAAATATATTAATTATTAAGCTTATTTTTCTGCATAAATCAACATGTAACACAAGGATATAATAACGACATTTTAGTTGCATAACTGTTGGAAAACGGTGGAATTCTGCGAAGATTTGGGCGTCGTTAGGATGTCGTGATACTATTCTTTCACAACCAAAATATAACCTGAGAAAGACGTAATATCGACGTCTATATGAAAAAAACCTCATTTGCAAAAACTTAATAAAGACATCTTTGCAACGGCTGCAAAACAGTGGAGTTTCGCGAACATCTGGGCGTCTTAAAGACGACATTTTGCAACGTTTTTGCGAGGAATTTGCAACGTCATTACGACGGTGCCGTGCTGCTTGGGGTGTCTGCATTAGTACTAGTATATCTACTCAACCAAAAAAAAATTTCTGGTGTCCTGCACAAAGCTTCTTGTCTTGCCGTATGTAGAATTAACTGTCTTCGTTAAACAGCTAAATTAGTGGCTTGGAATTTATTAATTTAACATACATCAATTGTTATATTACTTGGACAACACACGTGAAAACATCTGAGTGCTATAAATAGTTTGAATGCTGATAATTACATGTACATCAGCTGGAGTAACACCATAATAATGACCTTGTTTTGGGTTAATACCATTTGAGAATTAAATAGGTCATTATTTATTAAACGTAATTCCTTCATCTATTATAAATTAAACAGATGTACATAATGTACTTAAGACATAATTTTTATTTCTTTTTAATTTTACATCATTCTAACTATAAATAAAAATTGAAATAAAATACTTCAGCAACAACTAACATATTTTGAACAAAATCATACCTGCATGTCATTTGAATATTATTTTTAAAACCGAAAGTTTAATATTCTTCTAGACAAAGATAACGCTTCAAACTAATTCAGTATGCTTTCTGATATATTTTGTGGAATTCAAGGAAGCAAATTTTAAGCTTCAAAAAAGTGCTAAATAACTGTACGAAAATTAAATCTTAATAAAAACTAAATTTCTAAATTATGGGAAATACCTTCTGTTTTATATTAAAATCGTTTTATTCTAGACATTCCTATATTCAGCAGATTTTATTTTACAACGCAGAGTCAGAATTCAAATGAATGTTTTTTTAAGACGGCCATCTGTAGTCAAACGTTTATTAACTCCGGTAAAATTGCGTCTTTTGTAATCTCAAAAATCCATATTGTAACATCAATCATTTTAAATTAATAAACTGAATAGTTAATTGTTCATTTCTCGAAATGTTAGAGGCAGTGAGTGATTAACTGAGTTATTAATTTGTCGCAAAAGGAATTTCCACTAAATTTTTATATAGTTTTCCTTGCAAAATACATCAAAATGGAACTTAAACTTTGTTTTTTTTTACGGTAGGGGGAATGGAAATTTGCCATAAGCGGTAGAAGGATCTTTAGTATTACATTTTAAAATATAATTACCCCACGAAAACCGATGTGCACGGAAATGATCGTTACATGAATTTGCATCAATATATTTACTGGAAATTTAGCCGACATTAAGAATTTCTAGCCACAATAATAAAGAAGAATATCATATATTATAACTGATGGAATTTTAATAAAGAAGAATATCATATATTATAACTGATGGAATTTTAATAAAGAAGAATATCATATATTATAACTGATGGAAATTAAGTATAATTTTTCGCTATAATTAAAATTCGTTAAATTATATTCTGCTTTTCCATATTTTGATATCAAGTTCTGTCTTATGATAAAACATATGCAATGATTATTCTAGTCGCTACTAAATTTTTTTAACTTAAGAGAAATGGATGTTAGCATTTATAATGATGGAATAATAGGTAAATTCCAGACTTTTCTGTCTGAGAAATTTCTGAAGACATTGGTAAATCTTATAGCGGTAAAACGAAATTTTAAATAAAGAACGCAACTGATATATTTATAGAATTCCTTGCTTAAATAGAACTATCTGTGTAACCTCAGATCCTGTAATGTGAGTGGGCTCGTCTGTTCAATTCTCTACTTACACCGTGTTTATCTTACATAACTGCTGAGCTGCTGATATACCATAAATGAATAATTTTTAGAGTTTGCTTTTCTAAAATAAATTATTATTTTTTATACGTATGTGAATACATTTCTTTATGGACAGCAAAGAAAAGTTAGCGAATGTTACATGCACTCATTTTTCATTAAAATGATATTCTATTGCTTATAACTGACAGCAAAACTCGTCTAATATTTCTTCCATACCAACTGATATAATTCTTTTATTGCAAATTAATTGTCTTATTTTTAACATTTAGAAGTCTACATCCGTTGCGAAATGATTTAAATTGGAAATCAAATCAATTATATTTTTAAAGTGTTGATAAAGTATTCAGACTTAGTGGTTAGAATTTCAAACTTAGCTATTTTACAATAGCTCTTTTATAATATACCTATTTGACAAAAAGAAATATCATTTTTCTAAACTTACAACCTGCGATTTTGCAGTTGTAGTTGATGACAGCGGAATTTTCCATTTAGAAAATTAATAGAAGAACTGTACTCTTGGGAACAGCAAGATGATTTCAAGAAATCGTAAGAATCAGTCACGTATTATATGAACAAGTAAAGAGAAGTTCACGTTCTTATAATGTGTTTTCGAGAATTATTTCGATTTCAGTCCCTAACGTATTTTATCGTTGGCTCATTCCTTTGAGACGTTATCCAATTCTTTTCATTGTTTTCATCTAAAAAATAATACAGGATTTAACAAGAACGATAGAAAAATATATGGAATTATCTGTGATTTATATTTGTTGATTTGTTCACTTAACCCATATATATATATATATATATATATATATTATTG
>KK118511.1:302762-324328 GCA_000611955.2 Stegodyphus mimosarum
TATATATATATATATATATTATTGTTCGGAATTCTTGTTCCGAAATGTAGAAAATTTCCTTTCGTTTAAAAAAAATGTGTTTCTATTTTCGAAATCTATTATCTCAGTGTAAAAGAGCAATGTTAAAATCGTCACCATACTTATATTATCAGAATAAATAAATAAAAAAATATAACTTCATGGTATATATGTCATTGCAATCATAAGATACCTTTAAATTTTTTTATGTATTTGATGTTACATTAATTCATGTAATAAATGCATATCTTGCATAAATAGATAGATATCGCACATGAATTTTGTACAGAGATAGATAATTTTAGTGAAATTATACATAAAAATTGCTATATTTTTCTGTATAATATAACATTAAAATGTAGAGAGAGAATATGCTTTGTCGGAAAAACAAGAATACAGGGGCAAGCCTATTTATCATTGAGGAAATGGTTATTTCGCTAATTTGGCAAGGTATCGCTAAGCTGGACACGGTTTCGGCGACTAATTTTGTCGCAACATTTGGCGACTTGTCGCCAAACTAGTGACCGTTTCACTACATTTGGGTCTGGTCCCCGTATCACCGTAATAAATATTGTAACTGAGTAACTATAATTCATTTTATATGTACTTGTAACCGTATCCGGCCCTCATGTGCCTTCAAGTAATTCGAAAAACAGAACGTACTAGAAATAGATCGGCTGCGGGAGGAGAACCATATAAGATCGGAGAGAATATCAGTCTCTTACTTGTTAGCCGTTAGTTCAGCATGAGTTCGAAGTACTGAGCTTCGGTTTTTAGATGCGTTTTGGATTGCGTTTCGTTTAACGTTTTTAGTAGTCTGAAGCGTAAATATTTATTGTACTCTGTGACAACGTGAAGAGTAGTTGGCTATTTTTGTGGAATGTTCCAGATCTTTGAAATGTTTGTTTTGATAAAGTAAATTTTATCAACGTATTATCGGCCCTGTGTGCGTTCAATCTATTACGAACCCGTACACACACACAATAACGTGCTATTCCCAAACTCGCAATGCTGTAATTATGGATATAATAATATTATTAACTCAAGCAGTGTACAACATAATTTGATGACAAGTCGCAACAAGCATAAGAAATAAAAAAATTATAACGTACTAATTATTTTAAAGCAGACCATGCATATTATATTAGGAATGAAGACTTTTGCTTAACTTTTTGGCCTATTTGCATATTGTATCATTACAATTAATCAACCGTGATCAAAGTTATGATAAGAACTTAAGTCTCTAGAATTAAAACACAAGCACAACTTAAGTCTCTAGAATTAAAACACAAGCACAACTTAAGTCTCTAGAATTAAAACACAAGCACGTTTCACCACTAAAATAACTCGTAACAAGTACTACGTTAATCAACAATATCAAGACAGCAGCAGGTTTGAATGACTAAATTTGTTTCCAAAGTTTAGACATATGAGACAAAAAAATATGCAATTGGATAACCTTCTGAAAATTAAAATATGGGAAATATTTGCCTTATGCTTCTGCCACTCAGTGTAACAAGCCTTACCAATAAGATCGCTTTCTATGCGTTAGTTTGTAAAATTTGAAGGTAGGGCCTAAAATTTTCAGAAGCAATTCATATTATAAGACATCACGTTTTCTTTGGCTCTTCCCTAAAAAAATTTAAGAATCACTACTTTTACAACCAACAGCACATTTGTAAATTAAATATTGAAGTGTGAAGATTCTTTTGATATCAAACAAGTCCGGCTCTTGAATGTAGTCAAGAGAAATCTGTTTCCATCACACTCTCAAAGGATGACCATGAAAGAATCAGATAATTACTGAGAAAAAAGAAATATGTCAATTAGGAGAAGATGGAATATAAAGCCGAAGACGATGTGCAGAGAAAGGATCATTACGTGTAAGGAAGCTGATGAAAAATTTCAGAGTTTTGCAAGAATTTTCCGGTAAATATTCATACATGTGTTACATCATGTCTCGAAACTTCATTGTATGTACTGGGAATTTTTAAAACCACGGCCACAATTTTGTAAGCAGGCGGGTATTTGATATTACAAACCATCATACTGACAAATTCGGAACTCTCATGGGTTAATTGTAACTCATCTGTAAGATTTTCGATATTATTTGTTTCATTATTGTCAGTAAATACAAACAAAATATTTCGCTTACTATAATTTAGACAGATGGAATCACAAAACAGGAATCGGTTATTTCTAGAAATATGTATTCAGTTTTCCTGCAAAATATTTTATTTTGAATCGGTAAGAGGCCATTGCTGCCGGTTAAGAGAGATTCTACATTATATTGATATTAGTACCACAGTGATTCAGTGATAAAAATTAGTTTTATTACGCTGTTTACTTCATTGAAATCCTGTACGCGGAAATTTACATATATAACAATTGCAAATACGAAATTTCTCATAATAAAGTTATTCATTTTATGAAAATTTCAACAGTGGACGAAAGAGAGACAAGAAATCTTCTTAAATCTCCTGTTTCTTAAAACAAGAAATTTGTTTTCTCATATATTCACTATAGAGCAAATTTCAAATAGTAAAATAATCGCTATACTTTAATAAATTAAATACAGGCCTGCTATATGTTTGCGTGAAGTGGCAAGACAATAGAGAACAAATGTGCGAACTTAAATCACTTTTCAAATTTCCTTCATACTTCAATGCAGATAAAAATTTGAAGAGAAAGACCTTTTTTAAAATCAAAATTAGAGAGCAATTGTAAAATAAAAGTTGATCGTTTAGGCCGCTGCGTGATCCACAATGGATAATAAGTTCATTCGGCAATAAATTTGCAGTTATTATCGTTAATATGTTAGATACTCTGCAAATTTTGCGCACGAGCGTATGGATAGGCTTGTATTTATTCCAAAAAACAAGAACTATTTTATTAATAATAATTTCGAGTTTCACAAGAGGCATACAACATAACATTTTCTATTTCGCGAATCCTGCCGCGCATAGAATGAAATTATTCATAAAAATTTTTTACTTAATTTTGAGAAATTTGTTAAATATGATTACCACTTAATCATACCTTAATTCACGTAACAATTGGAATTGTTTTCACGCTTAATTAAAAGTCAATAATTCTAAAATTACGACGTGACTCCATATACAATCCGGCTCAATCTATTCGCGACATCTAGGCATAAGCACTAGCAAATTCCTAGAATTCTCTGTAAAGTCCAAATCGTCATGCGCGACAATTTACGACATAATTTGTTTTCCTGGTACGTTGCCAAAGCGTCATCTGTAACTTACCTATTCACAGATAATTTGAACTCTATTCTTGAGAGTGACAGAAGAAATAGAAGTTACAAGAATAACACTAAAAATAAGATATTATCTGGAATAAACTTTAAAAATTTGAAACTGTAAATGTATGCTTAAGAACAACATTTAAGGAATTAAGCGATACCTAAGTTATCAAGCATTTATATATAAAAACAGTATATATGACAACGTTTACATGCTCTTCAATTTCATCAGAAAGGAAAACAGCATTTTGCACCACTTTTTTATAAGAAGAAATTTTCTTAACATTTCACAGAAATTTCCCAGAAGGTAAGAGCTTCTGTATGGTACCTGTAATAACCGTTATTACAGTATTACGTCTTCATGTATGACATTCTCAACTCTCGATTTTAGTAGAAAATAAAATATTAAATGCGTTCGAATAATTTAAAGTAACTCTTTAAATAAGTAAAATCATACAATTTCAATAAAATCACCTTAATGTCGGATGGCATAAACTTCGTCGAAACAAATCCATCTGCAATCGGAACTTCAAGCACTTGTCGAACATTATCGATTTAAGCTTTTATTTCTGAATTTCATATTTTGATAGTTTAGGAAATATATTAATAAAGTTCTGAAGAGCATCCACTACAGAAAATATTAAAGTTACAATTTCTGAATGAATACTCTAACTACAAAGCAGTTTTCCGCTAAACGGATTTCAGAAATATCGATTAATATCAGTTTCTTCTGTTTAAAACAATTTGAATTCATATGTTTACTACTGAGATTGCTCATTGGGAACTGAGAGCACGTACAATAATTAGGATTTCAGACAGCATTTTAATAACTAAGTGGTATATTGCAAGATATTAATAATGATGGTACAATGCTTTTTTAAAACTGACCGAAACCGAAAAGTGAGCGTTATTAAATTCCCCTTCCTCATCATGATATACTTTTGAAAGTAAGGAGAATAAATTCCTGATAGCGGGCAATCTGAGTAAATGAAAGAATGAAATATACCAAATTTAATATCATTCAGACAGTATAATAATGCGTATGCAAAAATAGTTAGGTATTTAGAGTTTAAAATGTAGACTAGAAACAGTATAGGATTTTCGAAATTCAATTTCTTCACATTAATAACTGGCGGAAAGGAAAGCTTATTAAAAACTTAGGTATAAATTCTTAATAATGCTTTAGAAAATTAAACAATAACGATAAACAATTAAATATTTAACTTGGCAGCAGACACGACGGATGAAAACTATCTCAGCCAGAAAGAATTTCGAATATACACGCGAAAACATTACCACAAATATATAGCTTGGAAACCGTTAGGGGAAAATATTGTAGTACAAAATATCGTAGAAGAAAAGAAGCAGGAATATAAAATATCGTAAAACAACATGGAAGAAAATGTTGAAGAAAATAAAGCGGTGTATAAATTTGGCAGTTTTTTTAAAACATTGTCGCACAAAACATCGTGGTTAAAAATAAAACACATTCAAGGTCATCGCGTGATGATAACATAGTTCTGTGTCTACGTCACAGCATTTTCTGACTTAAGATATTTAAGACTTAGATATTTAAGTGATATTTCCTGTGATGATTTATAGGACAAGAAGAAATAAAAAAATGTATCTTTATAATTCATAATTTTATATTGACTAATAAGATTTTAGTGAATAAGCAAAAAGGAAGCTTAAACATTCAGTATTTAATACTAAGTACACCAGTTAAATTATTGTAAACTTAAGCTACTAACTATTACACTACATTATTTAAATTAACTAATTAATTTTGCTACTAATTATTAATAAATAGCAGCTACTAATTATTAAGTACATTATTTGAATAACCTGAGACAAATTAGTCATTTTTTATCAAAATATATAGTAGTTGTAAGGCTTACAAAACGAAAGAGACATAAGTTACAAATTCTTCTAACTGCTACTCATTGAATTAGCGTTTACTAATTTCTTGATTTTGAATGCTTAAGTTTCCTTCTTAAGTTTTAAGTAAAAAGGATTTAGTTAAAAAAATATAAAAAATATTTCTTTTTCTATTTGTACTCACAAATCATTGCACAAAAATTTACATTTTTCTTATTTTAGTAAGAAAACGCATGTTTGCAATGTTATCATTGTTGGCTGATTTGTAGCGGTAGCTTCACTATTGTCATCGGGACAGTATCCCAATGAGCAAAGCTAAAAACATCTGATAGCTCACGTCAGGATCTTTTACTGATGATTGTGGGAACTAGTTATATGAACATTTCGCTTTTGTAATAGCTTGTAGTAAAATAAGAACTGCCGTATTACATACAATGTAACCAATACGTGTTTATTCAAATTTGTAGGACGTAAAATTATGTTGAGGCTTAAATTCATAAGTAACACTTGGAGCAGGTATTAATAGTCAACTCTAATCTATTGATACGCCTGTTGATACATCATTTAAGGATAAAATAAAAATCCATCATGAAACATTGTTAAATTTAGAAGATCATACAATGGCAACAGCTGTAAAATAAATCGAGCACCATCTTCCACGATAATTGAGGGGGTTTCGAAATCGTTTAAAGACATCAACGAAGAAATAATAAAAAAAAGCCTTTTTCTAGTGTCGTACCACTGATGATTTAAATGGCTTTGACCACGAGGAACTCTCGTGGAATAGTGAAGTTGAGAATTTAAGTTTTGAAATGGAAGATATAGAAAGAGATAATGTTGCTGAAGAAGATGTTTAATAAATTAGATAATTTATTATATCGGGTTTCAACAAAAGTTTTCCTCCAAATATCGTCTGCGCAACAGTTCGCATTGACGTGTTTAATCATATTTTTTCACACGATTTTTGGGATTTGGAAGAACGGGACATGCTTTAGAACACTGTGTTTTGAAATATGTAAAAAAATATCATTATCATTAAGTACAAGGTCTCTGAAATAAACTTTTACGCTACCAGATTAGAACCATCATTGACTTCCAATTCTCTTGCAAAAAGTCAGCTACTAAAGGCCGCCAAACCTGTATGCAGCTTTAGGTAGTAATGTTGTATCATATGACACTGTGAATGTTTTTCGCTGAAAGTTCAAAAGCAAGGACTATGACATTCAAGAAGCAGAGCGCTCCGGCCGGCCTACTGATGTTGATGAGGCCAGCCTCTGAGAACTTGAGGAAGAAGATTCGAGTACGAGTTCAATCGCTGGGTGCCGCCTGAGCTGGCTCAAACAGATTACGACAGAAGTGTTCGGACTCGAATATCAACGCAAGGACAAATTCTGGATCGGATCGTCACTTGTGATAAAAGTGGATTTACTTGAACAATACAGGCCGAAAAGGAGCTGATTTGCGCCCGGCAAACCCGTCGGCAGCGTCGCAAAACTCAATTTGACTAACAAAGAGATCATGCTTTATATCTGGTGGGATTACCGTGGTATTACCAACAAAGAGTATCTGGCAAAAGGTAAACCTTTCGACAGTAAGTTGTACAGCTAGATGCTAGTCCTTCATGATGCTACTATCAAGAGAAAACTTAGAACTGAGTTCCAGCGCGAAAAGGTAATGCTCCATCAAGATAATTCAAAACCCCACGTGTCTGCATTCACCGGCTGGACCTTGTGTTGATTCGAATGGTATCTTATGTCACACACACCATATAGCCCCGACATTCCTCCTTCGGACTTCTACCTTTTTTTCACACCGGCACCTACATCTTGCTGGTGCTTAGTTCCGTTCTGACCAGGACGTTCGAAATGAGGTTGATCTATTTTTGGATTAGCAGCCACTAAATTTCTAGGCCAAAGGATTTGAAAAAGTACCAAAACGTTGGCAGAAAAATCATAGATTTGAGTGATAATTACTACTCGTACTAAAGCACTGCTTTCATATTTTTTCAAACTTCATTAAGAACGTTTTTTGGAGAAAACCTGTCGTTGCAACCAGATATTTAAATTTTTATCAAATTATGTAGAATAAATATTTCCCTTTTTCCAATACTTATTATAAAACCGTTTATACTTTTCATTAGTTCCCCAATTTTAAAATTCGTTTTGGCTTAAATTCGAGAGCGGCTTATTTTTATTATTTTTTATAGTTTCCTAAATTTGAAATCGAACTGATGATTAATTTCAATAGCGACTGGAAATTCGGAATAATACGGTAATTTCTCTTAAAATGTCAGGTTCATATTGCTTTCTACAGACAATTAACCCTAATGATATTTCCACAAGTAATTTAATCTATTACTTTAGCGCTTTGTAACCTACTATCGAGCTTCCAGAAATTCTGTCAGAAGTGGTATAGAATAGGTAGCTATAAAGATATTTTTTCGTATAATTAAGTTATGACAAATAAGATTTTCTTAACGGAAAGATGAAAAATTTTCTTCCTTTCTGACATCTGTTATCCTATGGAAAGTTTAAAGTGGAGTAGATGTAAATTTACAAATGAATATAGAAAAAACTTTCAAGAGTAAAGGTACCCGTACTAACAAAAATCAGCCTGTGCGCATTACAAAACGATAACACCTATGATAAGGCTGTAGTCGAATCATTAATGACACACACCAAACAGTATGTTTTGTAGGCACAAATAACAACAAATAGGTATAGAAGGATTTGAAATATGGGAGATTGTTTGATTAGTCAGGTTTCAGTGCATTTCCTAGTTTTGGCTATGTCACATCTGATGATCATGGTGTAGAATTAAGCATTTTTTAAACTGGATGAAAACTATTATACTAAGCATGTAGAAGATTCTCATATGGTTTGTGTCGACAGGTCATGTAACTCATTAAGGATCATTAATTATCTTGAAAAGTATAATAACAACCAAAATCTGTTTCGATGTCCTGCAGAACCAACTCCATGGCATGATAGTGAGGTAGCATTCAAGATTTACAAGGCTACAATACGTGCTAGGTATGTGCAAGCATAATTTCAGGAGTATGTAAATATACAAAAATATACGTTTTGTCATTATAAGTGTCAAATTTGGACATCATTTAGTTAGCTGGACATTTTTAAGACAGCCGACTCAGTACTGGCACAGACTAAGGGAATCTGCGGAATACGTACTCCTATAAAACGATTAGTATCAATATTGGTGCAAACAATGTTTCAAAATTGGAATTAGCGTTTCTCATTATTTATATCATCTATTCTTTGAGGTATTTCATCCGCGTAATACGCAGAAAGAAGTAAGTCTTATTCCTTAACTAATATGAAAATATGATCGTTTCGTTCATCAAGAATCATTTTATCAAAGCTGTGTGCTGTGCATAGACAGAAAAAATATAAAATATTTTAAAACATTAGCATATTAAAAATTTGTGTGTTACATGGTAATGACAAAAATTTTTAACACTTGCGGCAGCTCAAGAGTGCTAGAGAGGGGCGTGCTGCCAGACATGTGTGTTTTAAATTAATAAACGCATTCTTCTTTATTTAATGCAGTGTAGGAGAAACTTTTCCATTTTTGATCATTTTTAACAAATTAATTAGTATTTTGGAATCAGTTGAATGTCATTGTAAAAAAAAGCGAAAATGGGAAAAAGTTCATTTCAAAATCTTATTACTTTTTACTTAATGAAATATTAATTTATGTTTTCATAGCATAATGTGCATCTACAGCTCAGAAATATGAATACCACTACTATCTCGAATTCTTTGATTTTTAATGTTGGTTTTAGTAACTGAAAACAAAATAAATCATTTCGTCATCCCAATACTTTTAACATGACTATTTTCATAATTCAAAATTGTTAGTAATTATGAACAAGGAAGTATTATTCCTAAAAACAGAACGAAGTTCTCCAACTGTTATTGTTTTTGTCTTCTTGTCCATGTATTTCATGGAAAAATGGTAGCCAGAGCCTCGAGGTGGTTGGAATTCCACTTCCACCTCAGCTTTAAGAGAGAGACCCCAGGGGGTGGTCAAACGGTCTTCCACCTATCTCTCCTACCACTAAACCACACGAGAGGACTTTCGGCTCACCATAGAGTGCTCCCATGCCGCAAAGACACTGTTCCATTTGCAAACATCCATACCTACTCCTATATTCGAACCTGAGCCCTTCGGTGTCGCAGTAGGCTCCACTACGCTACCACTAAACCGTCTGGGCGGCAGATGTCCAATTTGTACCATTAATAAAATGTTACAAACATCCAATAAATATGCAATAAACTTACTATTACAATATTAAAATGTTCTAACACTACGTTTATTGCATATTTTACAAGCAGAGAGATTTTAATAAAGTATGATGGAAAAAATAATTATTTGAATGAAATTCCATCGATTTCTCTAGCTAAGGTATTAACAAAGCATCTCATATTTGGTTTTCATTTAATACTATTGTATGTTTGAATGTAGATAGTTAATTAAACTCGTTAATGATGTTTAAATTTTAGACTACTGCAAACTAATGTAATTTAACCAAGAATCTGCTACACCATATGCTGATGAGAGTCGAGATCGATAACCACACCAGTCTATTGCTAATTATACCATACTATCTAACCACATCAGTGAAATATGTTCTGAGCTCAGTCTTTAATACTTCCATAACTTGTTATAACAGCGTAAGCTTCAGCTTTTTAAAATTTTCGTAAGTATGTGTTTTATCTACAATTAATTAAAATTTATATAATGCTTCGTTTCATTAACTAACAATAAACTTGCCTTCGATTTTCGCTTGTTCGGAGAAATTGCCTTATATCATTAAAAGAAAATGGTAAATACGCTATCGATGTTAATTTTTCAGATACTGCATATTAATGGAAATTTTTGATTTGGTTTATTTTATTTTATTGCTTAGAACATGCGAAAGCTATCTGCCTAAGGAGAAGAGCCTTCGTGGAATTGGTGCAAGAGAACCTAGCTCGCACTGCGTTACGTATGGGAAATTCTACAAAAAGGTACATTTTACATAAACATATTAATAGTACCATACATGCAGATACGTAAACCTCTCTTGTAATTGTTAATACGCTTTCGGATTTGCTAATGATATAAAAATTATTGCAAAGAAATATTTTAACTGCAAGATCTTTATACACAAAAGAAAAATCTACAACAAAATACTTTTCGTGATCGTGCAGTTGTAATAGAGTGTCAGAAAATGATGTGAAAAGGTGTTGTTTGCAATTTGTTTCTAATATAACGGAAAAAAATTAATATAAAATGCAGCTTAAATATATATGGTTTATATTTGTTTCATAGAATTTAATTCATAATTCATTTGCTTCATGTTTCCTTGGTTGGAATAAATTACCATATATCTTTCAAAGGGAAAATATTTTTTCTTATTGCCCCGATACCTTCTAATATATCTCTGTTTTAAACAAGTTTCATCTCTATTTCCTTTTCCTTTTATGTTTCCTTCCATATTAAATTATTTAAAGTTTCGGAATGTTATACAATTTTGTAAAACTGACTTCTAAATATTAGAAATAAAATTTTAATTCAAAAATTTTCATTAAACCTTCCAACATATTTCTCTTTTAAATTATTACGACTTATGCTTCGATAATTCTAACTTCTAAGCTTCTAAGCTCAGTTAGCAAAGAATATTTTAATTGATGTAATTGGAATTTGTTGGAAATGTATTTTAATTACAGGTTTCCTTTTCTAATTTTACGTTTGCGACTACTGTGCTTGATTGTTTGCATTTTTAATATACTGAGCAATAAAACAATATATATATCCCTAAGAATTATTAAACCTTAGAGAGTAACATCATTAAAATACTATGTTTATTGTAGAGATAAAAGGTGAAATGTTTCAGTACCCTTAACCCGTTACCTATTAGTATTTAATAATATAATAAGCGAAATTAATATTTATAAATATAAATTAATAACTACCGAATTATTTCCGTCATTATCAATAATTATGTTTAGTTTTTTAACTATTTAACAATTAAAAATTTAACAAGAGTTTCCTAACTATTATGCCTACAACCCACAATCTTTAATAACTACGTTAGATAAATAGAAACAAATTGACGCTTTATTGAAAGAAATTGCAGATCATACAAAGAGGTAAGTAATCTTAAAAAGGTAAAGGTAACTAACAAAACGTAATTTGTTCCTCTCTAATACGCGAGGAATATCTCAGAACACCTAAATTACATGCAGAGTAAATTAGAATCAACAAGCAGAAGGTGGATACAATTGTACCAGTCAGTCAGTCAATTGCAGATAAGAACTATCTGACTGGCGACTTCAACGAATCCAATATACATACAGGTATTTCAAGCATATTTGGAAATTTCGAAAAAATCGTTCTTAGATTCTCGAGAATGGAAGCCCTTAAATATCACTGAATCGGTAAGACATCACCAAATGTCGCCTATTTGGTGACATAAATTGCCATCAGGATCGTGTAGGAACTTTTTGCCTGAGTCAGTAGTCCTAACTGAGCTATTCTTACAATTCAAATAACAAGCGAACCAAAATGAAAATATTTATAATCGTATATACAGCACTATAAAGTACATAAAATACAAAATACAATTAAATAAACATAAATACTTGTATTTACATATATTTACAACTATACGTGTATTGATTTTTCATTATTTTTTCCCATTAAAGTTTTGGTAGATTTTCTAAAACCATTTCTACCTTTCTTCCGCTTGCCTTCGTGGTCTAAATGGAAGCATATCCGACGCGCGATCGGGAGGTCTGGAGTTTGAATCCCGAAGAGGGTATTGCATATTTTTCCAGTCTCTTGCAACGGTAACTTAGAAATTCAATTCAATCAAGCACTATTTATTTATTTGCAGCTGTATCAATAGATGAAATATACACTGAAAAGAATTTATTCTTATAAACCGTAAATTATTTATGCTTCAGTACTTCAGTGCTTGATTTTTTCCCGTATTGTATTTTATAAATGAGAACCATATTTTATATTAAAATAGTAATTCTATTTTCAATTGAATATAAAATTTATTCTGTGTTCATCCCTAAGTTAATGAGTAATTTTATATATAGAAATGTAAGTATTTTGGATATATTTTAGGACCTTGGAGACGGATCAGAATACAGCAGCTCCCGAACCGCAGTCGTGGACTTTAAAATAGAAAAAAGAATAATTAGTTATGTACGGAGATGAGATGAGTTAGTTTCAGTATCAATTAATAATGAGCTATAGATGTTTCATATATATTACTTTAGTCTCATCTTTACATTTATTTGTTAACTATGCTCCCATTAGTCACTACCAATTATAAATCATGAAAAACTGACACTATAACTAGCATAATGAATAATTTCACTAACTGATTACTCACATTTGCCATATAATCAGGATATTTGAATATTTCTTCGCAAATAAATTATTCCTATTCAAACACTTTCAAATACTGACTCTTCAATATACATCTTGCATTAGTAGATAAGTTTTAGTCTGAAGTTTCGTTTTCTAAGCATTTCTGAGAAATTCGAGAATGAAGTTATCTATTATTCTTTATTTAGATATTGATGATGTGTTAACTATATTCTTATTGGTGCACTACTATTATCGGGATCAGATTCAGAAAGGTATGCATGTACGCATGTATGTATGAATGTATGTGTTCATATATGCATGTATGCTTTTATGGATGTATGTATTCATGTATGCATATATATATATGTACGCATACATGTATGCGTGTATATATATACATGCACACAATATACGCAGATGCATACATACATACACAAATGTATACATACATACATTTCTGATAACAGAAGAGTACCTTTTCTTCTAGTTTCATGGAATATTAAATTTTATCACATATCTTATTTTTAATTTACCTATGAAATGGATTTTATATTACTTTTAAATAATACTTACATATTTCACATATATTATTACTCAAATTTGAGTGAAAATGATATTACAGTTAAATCGTAAGCGAAGAAAGGATTTGAATAGATATTTTACTTCAAATATGATATTTTCTGTTTTTTACAGTAATAGCTTCATTTTTCCAAAATTTAAGCTCAAGTGAAATTAAGCGTGTTAAACATTATTTACCTAATTTTTATTTTTTCATGTTAATTTTTCATTATTTTCACTCCCTTTGTATCGCATTGCTTTGTGGTGTAATTGGAAACATGTTTGTATGGCAAACGAGTGGTTCGGAGTTTGAACCCCGGCGAGGGAATCGCTGATTTTCGTTTCTCGAATCTGAAAAATTATAAAAGCTCTACTGTGGCTACCAAACTAAAACATAGAAGACGATAATTCGTCACCATGAAGAATAAGCGACTGGATCAGCAACAAAATATAAGGTATTTCCTCCCTCTTTATCGCTTGCCTTTAAGGAATATTTGGAAGCATGTATCGCTGGCAGTCGGGAATTCGGAAGTTCGAATCCCGTCGAAGGCACGACTTCATGTTCACTGCTCCGAAAAGCTGTGTTGTTGCTTTTCCTCCGGTTTCTGACGAAGTCAGACAAGGTTCAAAAGACCGTTGATTCTAAGAAAGTTGAGCACAAGGAGGGGGTTGAGAAAATACCCTCCCTAGAGAGACCCAAGAAGCCCAATATGTGCTCGGCAGACGCCTGATGTTTTCGGCGCTTGGAGAATGTAGCAAAGATTTCATGATCTCCTTGAAAGAGAGGCTTATACTGTGACCGCTGGCAATACGTGAGAGCACAATTCGGGAACTCCTGTAACACTCAAGGTTTGGAATGCAACCAGGCTTGCTACTCAGGTACCAGAGATGGGTGGGGGACGCCAACCACCCCACCATGATTTGTGATATTTTCAGAGAATATAGTTCCCGATAGGTAAGGGAGGAAGAGGAAGGCCACAGCCTTCCTTTGCTAGTTTGTCTGCCATCTCGTTGCCATAAAAATCCACATGAGATGAGATCCACTGAAAATAAATGTCATCATCTGAGAAATTAGGAGTAAGTTTTGAAGGACGGAGATACTAGTCTTATCGCCTACGTAAATCCAATTATAAAGACGTTAGAGTGTGCCTCGTCTATCAGGTAAGATCCATAGATCTTCAAAATTCATATTCAGGTAAATCCATAGATCTTCAAAATTCTTCTCTGTTAGTATAGCCTCGAGTCCTAAATTGATTGCTATCAGTTCACTTCTGAAAACTGAACAGCAATTTGGGTTACGTTGACGAAGTGTCATTTTTCCTCGGGGGCAGGGGATCTTAATATAAATGCTGCTAACTGCATGGTCAGCATGCATGGTCTTAATATAAATGCTGCTACCTGCATGGTTTGCTGCCATCTGTGGAGATCTGGGTAACATTTTTGAAGATATTGTCTATTAACTCTATGCCCAACTGTCTAAGATGGCCAGTAATAAAGTCTTTCTTATTTATAGCAGTGGAGAAGTTACAGCGAAAGTGAATCCTGGAGAGTCCCTCTGATGTATTTAAACAGTATTGTAGTGAATGGGGCTCAACAATGCAAAACAGTAGGCTTTTGGAGTCAACTAGGCCAAAAGGGGTGTTTTCTTTAGTCTTTGTCGGTTTTTCCATTTATTTACGTACGCTGACGTGTTGTTGTATTGGCCATAACTAGAGAGTTGTTAAAGTATTTGACAAGACCGGCTAGTCTTCTAGTCCGAAGAGGCTCTAAATCGTTCTTAAAAAGGGCTATTTCCATAAGGCAGCTGTGCCTCAACCCAGTAATAATACGGACAGTACTTAATTGAAAGTTTTCTAATTTTATCAGGTTGGAATCAGAGACATAGCAATTAACTGATAACTCGAACTCGAGTATGGGACGAATAAGTGCCAAATAAGTGGTTCTGAGGGTAGTCGCATCAACTCTAGTCCTTACCGGCAATGTATTTAGGAATGTTTAGTTGCTATCTACTTTTCAGAACAATATATGCAATAGTCCTTGTGACATGTGAATTCAGTGCCTAGCACAATTCCCAGATATGCTTCTTGTCAGGTAAGTTCCTGATTATTAAATTAGGCTGATATTTGTAAATATGCTTATTTGTAGTAAAGAAAGTAACATTAGATTTAGCTGGATTAAAACATAGTTTCATTTCTGCATTAAAATTTGACAAAGCTCTCAAAGAATTATTGAGGTTAAATTCTATTTCAGTTTTATTAGTTTTAGAGCTCCAGAGAACAATGTCGCCTGCAAATACCGAAAAGCTGTTGATGCACAAATTTCTTAAACCTTAAAACAATACTGCAGAGCAGTACATTTTAAAGAGCTTATTTAATTAATATATACATTACATGCAAACGATTCTACAGTTTTCTTGAAATAAGTAATCTATGCATTTCCTATGTAAAGTAGTTGATTACTATGTTTACATCATTTGTTCTCAGATTGCTACGTAACTAATAGCTTAATTTAGATAAATTCTTCTTTTTAAAACTAGCATAAACCAATAAGGTGACGTCATATACAAGAAATGAACTTTTAATCTTCTAGTGCAGATTTAGTCTTTACTATCGTTAATTCTCCAGAATGCATCTAGTTTATATTATTATCCTTGAAGGGATCTCGAGACGGCATTTCGCGTTCGTTCAATATAAATGTCCGTCCGACAGCTAGGCAATAAGACAACACTTTTAATAAGAAGACTAGGTTTTCCTTAATATTTTTATGAGCCCAAAAGGGGCATTAGTCTCGAAAGCTGAATCATTATAAACAGAATATCACATTTCAAATTGTTGCCACCAAACATTATCGCCCTGTATTATATTTAAAGAAATTAAAAAATGAATAATCTGCATCAATGTGTTGTATTATGTTTCTTGTATAATAAAAAAACAACTGTACCTACAGTCATCAAATTTTGAATAACGTAGTCCTCCACCCGAATATAGGTACCTGGAAGCCCGAATTTTGAATTTTACATTTTTTTATTATCTGTTTCATATTTTGTAAAGCTTTTAATGAATTTTTAATTAAAAACATTCAAGGATTTCAAAACGAGCAGTGGCAACATTGTACGGAATAAAAGATTTTTACCTCCAGCGAGTGAAACTGTCTATCGAAAATTCTTAAGATATGCTCTTTTAAATATTTTTAGCCCGAAGGGGCGTTAACATAAATGGTCTTGAAACGGATCTCAAAACGTACGTGTGGTGTGTATAAATAGAAAAAAAAAATATTCTCCTTTTGGCGTAATCTGAAAGCTTTCGGATTGTTTTGAATATTTTATTTCTTTTTTCTTTTGACACCTTTTTGCCTATTTTGATATTTTTCACTTCCGGCATAATGTATTTAATACGTTTACTGAGGAATTTTTGTTGAAATACAGCATGATTAAAAAATAAACTTCCTTCCCTACAAGTATGATAAATGCATAATTTTCGTATAGAGAAACACAATGTAACAATATAATGCTTTAAAATATCCAAATAGAATATAGTCCTAATTTAGCCCAAACATGTTCGCTCTGAGGTTTTATGACAAACTACATGATTAAAAAGCAGGTCCTCATTAACTAGCGTCAAAAATCATACAAAGTATTGATTTATACAAATTAACTGAGGATATTAAAATATTTTGGATTCGATAAGCATGTGAGTTTACTTGCTACGGTCTGGAGCTAGATTCTCAAAGACTAAGCCAGGACACTTTTAACCAATCTAGAAAAGGAATAAATTTAGTTTGTGTACAAAATTCGGAAACTAAATTAATTCCATCAATCATATCCTTCCATCTAGAGATGAGATCCGCATCGAAATCAATTGCTTCAAAAGCGCAGGAATTATTTTTCCTGCTTTAAAACCTGTCCAAGATGATTAATAGATTTAAATTGCAAAATCTTGGGGCAAATATTACCTGATCTTAGTAAATTACCTTTAAAAAGGTAGCTTGCACACCCACGAAGTAAAAAAAAGCATTCTCTTTATACGCTTATCTTCCACCCTTTCTAAAATATTAATTCTTCCGCGTTATTAAAATCAAACACTAATTAACTAACTTTGGCTCGCTTTACGTTGTCTTAAATTAAAAATTTTGTCATAGAAAGATACTTTCATTTCGGTTGCTTTCATGCGATACTGTAGCTTAAAGTTACGGATCGTGCAAATGATAGTAATGGATATATATTCTTTCAAAGCATTTGTTTCGTTTCTGATAAAATTGACAAAATATAACGTTGTACAGAACCATATTTCTTTTCGGACCTAAAATTTGAAAGACTTGCTACTAGCCATAAATGGTTCTAATGTAAAAACTATCACAATAAAATTGGATTGAAAAATATATTTAAATACTGAGCATTTCTTAGATTTCCTTGAATCTTTCAGACTTTTGACAATAAATGCGTAGACTGGCGTGTAATTTTCTACGTAGTATTTTTGATATTTTTTAATATTGTCTTTAGCCCAAAAGTGCTGAAACACGATTCTGCATCTATTTGCCATTCGAAAAAACTTAAGATATTGTTCTTTTATTCTTAGTCTGTCTGTTATTAATTATCAAATTTAACTGCAATCCGTAAGAATAGCATTTTGTTTAAACTTTTACTGACTGAATTCAATAAAAATGCTTTAATTCGTGATATATATTATTAAAAAGTTTAAAATGTTTTCAGAATTACATTGCATAATTTTTAATTTTTTAAACGTAAAGAAAATATATAACATTCCCATGTTATTTTAAATGTACACTCACGTTTGTGAAAATTGCAACACCAAGAAGGAATCGTCATAATTGAATGCAATTTAATACACAGTTGAGTGGTAGTGGTACAAATAAATGATTAAATGTTCAAAGCAAACAAACAAGAACAAGAGATCAGAATCAGTATTTTGTGTGGCCACCACGCGCCGCAATAAGTGCTGCTACACGACGTGGCATGGAGTCAAACAAAGTTTGAATGTCTGACTGAGGAAGAGCATTCCATATCGTTTGTACGCGTACCCAAAGTTCGTCTGCAGACGCAACAGGACGAGGATCACGAGCAAGACGCCGACCAATGACATCCCACACATGTTCAATTGGCGACATATCCGGGGAACACGCAGGCCAAGGAAGAAGCTGTACCTGCTGCGCTGCAAAGAAGGATTTAACAATCCGAGCAGTATGAGGGCGGGCATTGTCCTGTTGAAATACAGCGCCTGGCAAGCTTTGAAGGAAGGGAACAGCTTCGGGCTGTAGAACTTCACGGATATACCGGTTGCTGTTCAGATTGCCCACAATTCGTAGCAATTGAGATCGTCTATGATATGCTATGGCGCCCCAGACCATAACTCCGGGTGTTCGTCCACTGTGGCGTTCGATAATGCACTCCGGAAGGTGGCGTTCACCGGCATAGCGTCTGACACGAATGCGGCCATCATGGTACCACAAATTAAAGCGGGATTCGTCAGAAAACACGACATGCTGCCAATCAGCACGCCAGTCTCTATGCTGATTGGCCCATTGTAGCCGCAGGCGGCGATGGTCGTGCGTTAGGGGGATCCTGTATAAAGGAGTCCGTGCGCGCAGTCCACACTGCAGCAGACGTCTACGAATTGATGAAGCACACAATGAAACACCTGTAGCTATTGACCACAGTGCTGCCAATTGTCTAGAGGAAGCTGTACGGTCCGTCCGCGCCATGCGGACCAGGTGTCTATCATCGCGAGCTGACGTCACATTTCGGGGTCCACTCCCGGATTTCCGAGTTGTCCGACACTCGTCCGTCCACTGCTTCCAAACGCGCATCACTGTGCTGCTGTTACGCTGCACACGAGAGGCTACTGCACGATACGACAATCCAGCTTCACGAAGGCCGATGATTCTCCCTCGTTCAAACTCTGTAAGTTGTTCAAATCTCGCTCTCTTTCGTCGACGAGGCATAAGTACAGATTGAGTTAACGTTTACCACTAGCAGATAACCACCGATAACCATACACGCCTCGCTACAGCCGTCTATTTATTCGGATCCATCAGCCGTTCAGAGGGCGCTGCTCAGCATACGCATGCGCTACGGATTTGCAATTCTAATCATTTGCATATCATGCGCTACTTTGCATTTCCTGAAAATTTCAGCTCACTCGCATAAGTCCTTCATGGTGTTGCAATTTTCACAAACGTGAGTGTATATTCCTCTAATATCCTATGAAATGCTTCGTTACTCCATCTAGGCCACTTCTATGGATAACTTCTACTGATGTTAAAATTTTAAAGATAATTAAATTATATAAGTATGTATTACTATTCATCAAAAATCAATGGCCTGACGGAATCGTTTCTAGCATATCGCGGCAAATTCTTTTCAGACTTTGGACTATTATATATCTATGAGAACAGCGGTTTTTTCCCAACGATCGCTGAAATTCTTCGACATTATCGCCCGTTCGAGGTTTTGAACAGCGATCATTCACGTATTCAACTTCAGCATTATCCCGCTTATCAGGAAATACTCCGTAGGAATGAAAAGCTATATATCATGCTAATACTTGATCTTCGTAGACTTTAAACACCATTTCAAAAGCGTTTCTTTTGCGTTTTATCTGATTTAACACAAAATATTATTGCTTTTTTCCTGTTATTTTAAATTTATGATAGCAGATACCCTCAATATAAAATCCAGAACATAATGCATTTAAACTTATTTTCATTTTTAGAAGATATTTAATAAATATGAAATGCATTAGTTACTTTGAATCTGGTTATCGTCTGCAGGTTTCGGAAAGATAAGCTGAAATAAAATTTTATTAAATTCAGTATTTCAAAATACGAAAAAATTATTAATACTTTTTACTTCCTTATACGAAGTAAAGAAAGTATTCTAATCACGAAAAATTTCGGGAACCGTATTTCAATGAAAATATCCATTTTGCTCGCTCTTGAATCCATCTGAACGACGTTTTTACGTGACATCTGTACCCACAGATAGAATAAAGGCCTCTTTTTCCCAAAACGGATAAAAAATGGAATTAAAATGGATTCAGAAGAGATTTTTTCGTGACATCTGTGTGTATATATACATATGTATACATTCTTCTCATACTTGGGACATTGAAATTTTTGCATATGGAGCTGCTATAACACGTAGTTGTGCGCCTAATTTTTTAGTTGCAATCAGCCGATCCAAAAGTATGTATATATATATATATATATACATATATGTGTGTGTGTGTGTGTGTGTGTTTGTGTGTGTCATAACTTTATAAACGTAGAAGAAGACTGGAACTCTTAAAAGCTTTCGATGTGCGTCATGCCTGAGGGATAAGGCATACCGACGAAGATAACAAAAACTGGATCTTTCATGAACCGCCAAGCTTTATTATCGCACAAAATCAAATAATTTCTTAGTAGGTAGGATATATCTAGATCATAAGCAACTATGTACAATATTTTTTAGATGCACGTTATATCATCTTTGAATAAGAACAAAGGAGGGGCTAACAAAATGGAGACGTTGGCAAGGCGGAAGCTAGGGAACGAATGCAGCAGAAGAAATGACTTAATTAGCTCGCCACAGATATTTATGCCAAAGTAGGTGTGATTCTAAAGGCAAGCTATGATTGGTCAATATTAGTTTTAGTTGCCCTTTTCGAATATCTTTACATAACAGAGAAAGATCTCGAATTTGGGAGAACAGATGAATTTCGGGGAAAGGCAACAAATCTATAATGTTAATTTTGAGGTTGCCAATTATTTTTTTAAAGCAGGTAACGTATTTTGTTATATCTTACACATATATATATATATATATATATATGAAAATATGTAATGTAAAAAATCTGTATATCAGCTGTATAATTTAATTTAATAATAACCTATTAATTCATCATTTATAGTCTAGGTATTTTCTTCTTATTCTAAAAAAAGAATAGCATTTCAGGGCTGAGTCATTTCTAGCTAAATCTACACCAGAGCTTGCGTAACTCTGATGACTTAGTAAAGTCGGAACCTAAACTCTGAAAACTAAAACTTTTCTAATCTAAACCAAAATCTTTCTCTTAACAGACTACCATACTGGATAAACGCACACTTCGTTTATACTTCTGTTGCTGCTTGGACGCCATTTCGCTTTGCTCTCTTCCTATCGCCGTAGTATTGAAATATGTAAATGTTCCGGAAATAAGCATGATTACAGAACCAAGTGAATTGTGGGCACAGATGTTAGTTTAAATAAAAGTGAAATTTAATCCGCCTCGACTGCCATGTTTCCTAGTCATTAAGGATTCAACATTCTAAGCAATCAAATTCATCCTCTTCAGTATGGATCTACGATCTGTCCTCTCTATGTGATGCGCAATCAGTATTTTCTGCGTTTTTACGTTTCAGTGTATCTACATCAATACTTCTAAATTTATTTTCATTATACACACACATACATATATATATATAT
>KK118511.1:330674-341998 GCA_000611955.2 Stegodyphus mimosarum
TCCAGTCCTCGCTACCACTGGTTTTTCCGCCCTAGGGGGAACAGTCCACCTCTAACCTTCTCACCATTCGGTATTCATTTCAAACATGTTAGCTTAGGTTACATTATTTGAATATTACAAAGTACATTATTCAAAGGAACGGTGGCTTCTGAGTAAAAGGTAAGATGCCTTCATGGAGAACTTTCTAAGGGAAACGGGGACGTACTCACGTTACACATGCGGAAAACCACGAAACCCAATCGTAGAGCCAGTCGACTCCCACTGTTTTGAATTCAAGCGAGGTCTCGAACTACCAGTATTTAGCGGTCTTTACCACTCGGCCACTGTTGAACCATTGCATACTGAATATGGGCTGAAAAAGTACAAATACTGAAAGGAAAAGTTCAGTATTTGTACTTCCTATCTTGTTTTTCATATTTCCTATTTCATTAGTAATTCTTAGTTCTTACCTGGCCCGTAATGTTATTAAAATATTGCGGAATTAGTAACGAAAATTAAAGTTTTACTATGAGAGCCTTTTGTTCTGCAAATAAATGTATTGAATCATCATAATTCATTTGATGTGTGTTTTAATTTACGATTGGCAGAATCGCGAGATTAACATTCCTGACACTTCGATGATAGTAAACAATTTTTTATAAGTTTTAATTTGCTGAAACTTCATTCAAAGCTTGCTGATGTGCAAGCTTGACTGAGTGTAGAGTATATCAGCATGTACGAGATATTCGAACTCGTACTTTGATTCGCATTAAGAAAGGTATATTTAATTTCTTTCAAGTAGTTTACTACTTTAAGTAAATTTATTAGTAAGACTTTCCCGACCATCTCATTTAGATGCTTCCTTTTAAATGAGTTTTTATACATCTTTTCATAATATCCCATCGAGTAGTGGATCTGACAAAAAGGCAAAATACTTTCTGGGTAATTCCAAATAGGTTAACTGTTTCCGGGCACAATGAGGCAGAATGCACACTGATGAGATTCAAGGAGTGAGCTGGCACAAATTCAGCCAGCTCATTCATTTTCTGTAATTTTGGGTTTTGCTCCCTTTATATGTACCGGCGATATTAGACCCGTTAGCGTACGATTGGCAAAATGACAATGTCTAATATCCGAACCATCAAGTGCCAGTTTTTCCTCAATCCATTGAGAAATATATTCTCTTGCTTGTATTTAAGAGTTGAATCATGTTAGAGAAAAAGAAACATTAAATTCAAAACCACTTCTTGACTAGACAGAGGGCACTATGAACAAACTGCTAGAGCTTTCAGAGATCCATGGAAAGAATAATAGTTTGTTAAAAGATAAAACACAGCATTCATGATTATGAGCAAGATCTCTCTACAGTTTTTCTTCTCTATGCGAATTAATCTCTCAGTGTCATGACCGATGCCCTGACACGATTTATTTTGTTGTACTAGAATTTTCACTTAATCATATACTTTGTATGGGATTTAGATGATTTCTGCTGTATTTACCTGCAACTTTTTTCCATTAATGAAGCATGTAATACACATTGCCGATATAGCTGCAGCTACAATTGTGATGACAATAATGCTAAAGACCGTTCCGACTCAAGTCAAAGGCAAGTCTAATTTGCGACTTGCTGCAAAAAATATAAATACCTTGCTTCACTTGGAGACGCAGTCCATTTTGATTGTCTGCTGTACATCCTCGACGTACATTAATATGAATTATTTCATTAGTCCAGTTTGGTCCAAGGTAAACGTTCATTAAATGCGGTTTTAGAAAATAGTTACAATGCTTCTACATGTATCAAGAAGTATTGCTATGGAAACGAAGGCTCATTTGAATCATTCCGCCAGCTAGCCCTTACAGACAAGATCAAACTGACCTTATCTGTGGACGCTTGAAGTGTCCCTGATGTACTCTGTCTGATCTTCTCTTTACAGTCGTAATCGGCTGTACTTAACTCTTTGGCCCTTTAAAAAAGCATAAGGTCCTTGATAAATTTTCTTAAAAAAGGTTTCTAATTTTTTTAATATTAAACTATCCTTAAAACTATTAATTTTATAACAAAATTAGACTGTCGCTACAGCAAAATTAGACAACACTTCAGATAAGATCAAGCGCCTTACTCAAATTTGCCACCCGTGGCAGGACACCTGCTTGCCCCCCTAGATCGCAGACTGTTTCTTATTGTTAGTTATACGTTACAATAACATAGATCCTTTGTTGTTAATTCCAAAGAGATATTGATTTTAAACCTTCATTTTATAATTATGAAATTTGGAAATAAATAAATGTAGATACTGAGAACGAGACCAGCGTAAAGATAAAATCTAATCAAAATATTACTTGAAATATTCTGTATGTATCGAAGAGAATCTTATACAGATCTTTCGCTTAGTTTTTCCTGACTTTATCACTTAAATGTAAATGAATTTATAAAGTGAATAACTGCGCTACTCCACAGACTTTTAACAATATTGAAAAGTCGAATTAATTCAGGCAAAACACACGAAGAGGACGTCTAGAAAAAGCATGCTTCCGTGGAGAACGTTTTTAAAGAACTCCGGCTGGTATTTGTATTACATGTGGGAAAAACGACGGGTAAAGCAGAAGACACTAGACAGTTAGGTTTAGGTCTTCGCAATCGATTTCTCAACTGACATACTTTAATTACATAAACAAGAGAATACGAAGGGAGTAGTGGCTTTGGAGCAGCCTAGAAGTCCGTGACATCAGAACAGAGCAAATCATATAGAGGAATAATTTTTATTAAAATCTAGTTAGGAATATTTAGTTTATGACAAAGCAGTCGAGGAATAATTCTCTAAGACTGTGAATGACTTTCTGGAGGACATTTTAACAGACATTGTTTCGTATTCACGTTACGTTGTTTCGTTTCATTGATTTCAATCAATGAAATCAATCAAAATCAATGAAAGCCATTCTTCGGCATTTGAACAGAGGTCGAACTTCTAGTTGGCTTATTTTTTAGTTGCAATTATCTCGTTCGGAGGAATATGAACCGAATTCAGTACGTTTGTTTCTAATCTTGCCAAATTAATTAGCAAAGTTAATAAATAATGAATCTATGATTGCAGCTATTAATTTAAACATATACATATGGACATCATTTAGATTATTTCAGTTAAAGGTATGAATATGTTACATGTACAGACATTACATTTTTAATCAAATGAAAATCAACAAAAGAATCTTCACAAAACTGAATAACTATAATTTAAAATTCAAAACATTACATGAAATATTATTTCCTATTCACTATGAGCAGATGCATGAAAGCAATAAAAGTAACTAACAACCGTATTTCAACATGACTTTTCCAAATTCACATAAATGCTTAATGTCTTCAAGAACATTTTATTGTCTTCATTCGTTATCATGTATTTTTCCCCCGTTTTCTCTATATGCATAATTTTTAAAATCGGGATGAAACAAAAAATAATTTTCCTTTTACTGAAGTTTAGAAAGTAAGAAAACTTCCTCACTTAATTTCAGTATTTTTCAAACGGCGGACGTTTTTATAGTTAAACTTCCGTTTATATTGCTGAACCTGTCATTCAAGTGTTATCACCTAGGACGTTGCCCAGGTTGGACCGCAAAAAGCGATCGAATTGCACCCGCGAGAATGGAAATTTCATTTCAAGTTTTGGTTACTTGTAACGAAATTTGTTCGAAATCCCTTTTTTGAAATACTTGTTATATTTCTGAATTTATGAGTTTTTTATTGGATTGCACTGACACTTAAATGTAATCAGTACAAAAGTGATAAAAATCCATTATTTTAATAATTATTATTTATTATTAATCTATTATTTATGCATAAGAACTAAAAATTTTATATCGAAGTTAACAAAAACATCAACCTCCACTGACAATAAAATAATGATGATAAAAAGATATTGTTGATTTAATGTTATGTACATTAACTATAAGCATACAGTGAAGGAGAATAATAGGAAAATATTGATTAACTAGTAATGCATGGCCAAATATGTTATTCAGCACCCAAAATTAAAAAAAAAAAAACATATATACGTTATTGAAGGAAAAATTGTATAATTTAAATTCTGTGAGGCTAATTTACGTCATGCGTAATAATATACAAACTCTGTGTGCAAAATTGCACGTGATTCTGTAAAGAAGTTTTATAGTTATCATTGTTGCTGTGAGCACAAATCATAAAAAGAAAAAATATATATATATATATAAAACCGCATTTAAAGTTTTCAGATTAACGTTATATAACATATATATACAACAACTGACGTTGCCAAACGAAAAGGGTAAAATATACAATGAAAGTACTTTTCCAGATTCTTTAGACATATTGAAATACTTTAAATGAATCAGGTAAAAATAACGTAAAAATAGTGAAAAACTGCATCTTTAATTTTCCCTTTACACTTTTTACTTCCCGTGTAGCGAATATTAACTTCTGGCTTGAGAGAAAATGGTGTATTTCCACTTCTAATCAAAATATAAAGAAAGGTAAAGTTGCGTTTGACAGCTAACAATGCGGTGTTTAAAAATAGTAAATAAAAAAATGAAATTCTTAGCCAAAGTTGGCCTTATGAACGAGGTCGGATACCTTAAGTTTGTATACGGTTTATGATATGTTGTGCATGTAAGTATGCAAAAGAATGGTATCAAATAACGATCCCTATAGCACATGGGCAAGGACTGCACGGCCCATTGAATAACGGAAGCGCATGCGAATCGCACTGTATCTAGCATTAAGAGAAATTTATAGCGCTTGAATTTTCAGCTGAAGCTCTCAGCAGTATGGATTCTTTGTACATCCGGTCAAATAGAAATGTTTATCTTGTTTAACTTAATTACTAAAAATTGCTATAGTTCATTTTGAGCAACGACATTGTAAAGATGTTTACCTTCGAAAAACCATTGAGCCATAAATTTACTTTAATTATTATTATTATTATATTTTTCTCTCTCCAAGTACTTTAGTTCTGACTTTTACAAATGCGGCATAAATTGTCCTGTTACTCGTTGATAACGATGCATTGGTCCTGTTAAACATTATTTTGATGAAACACGTCGTGCTTTACATTTTTATTCTCTTCATTTACAATCGTTCTTAAAATTGAGTATTTCATAGTGAATTAAATATTATAATGCTTCTTGACTACTGGTTGCTGGAAATAAATGAAATCCTATTACTTAGTGCGAGTACTTTCAACATACATTGTAGTACAAAGAGTAGAAGTCGGAGGGCCGGACTGTTATGCTAGATAATGCAGTGAGAGGGACAATTATAGGGAAACAGGGAGTTTACCTCTGAAGCAAACTAAACTATTTGCTTCTTCTTGGATGTAAATAGTTTCGACATCTGGTAATGCCTTTCACGCAGGTAGTTATTATAAATGATACGCACTTTTTTATCATAATATGCTTCGCAGGTAGTCGTTTTAAAGACATAACAGTTGAACATATAAATAAATAAAGGCTGCCTTTTAAACAAAAAACATTCTGGTTAAAGCAGACAATGCGCAAAGAATTTATTACTCTAAATCTATATTGCTGGTAATCTCAATCCTCTTCCAGAATCGTAGACGTTTCGCATAAAATGTTTAAGATCTTCCTTCTCTTCAAACTTCAAGGCATTTTAGTTCCTGCCATTTATTTTCCCTGTAACTGAACCTTTTCGTACAATCCTCCAAAAGATTGGAAATCACAATCGTAAAAGACAAATTACTAAACCTGGAACTGAGTAAGAACGAAAGTACAGTTCTCAGTAACTCTGCATGTTATTTTTTAATTTATGTACTACGGGACATGTTTCATTATTGCGTTTTTATCTGAATTCATTGTATTGGAAAATCTTTTCATCTGTTTTCTTTATCATGACTTGTCATTTATTATACGGGATGGCAGCTTGAAGGTATCAACCATTATGTAGTTTCACCATCTTTTTAACTTCAATCATTTCACAGTCATACCACAGAGACGGTCATCAGATTCATCGGAGACGATTCAACTAGCCAAAATGATTCAACTGACTAAGTAACTTGTCAGGACTGAGTGTTCTATGCGTAGTTTTGGCAAACATCTTGAAGTAACTCCTTAAAAGTCCTAAAGTCCTGATCTGGAACAGGGAGCTGAAATCAGCTATGCTCTGGTGCTGATATTGTGCTGAAGTAGTATAATAACTGCACTTGAAAGGGATTTAAAATCCTCTTTTATTAAATCAATCTTATTTACAAATCACTTCCCAACTCGGGAGGGATACAGAACGTAAAAGACCACACTTGGGCCTAAATGAACAATAAGATAAATTTAAACTAAAGCTAAATAGAAACTTAATTGATCTTTGCTCACAGAGCTCTTCGCGGAGTTGGCCTCTAACTAAATGGTGAGTAGCAAGAATTACTAATACTAGCGCACTTGGATTTATTTCAATAAGCAAGCACTATGGCTTAGAATTTATCTGCTAGCTGGTCAGGCGAACGTCGAACAGAATGACCGTGATCTGAGACTAAAAGCTCTCTCACACCCAGAGGTTTCTACCTCTGGTTTAAATAGTACTTGGCTCTTCTTCAAATTAGCATAAGCTGAAAACGCGCGCTTCTTCTGACGGGAAGTTGAAACTGAAAAGAGATAGAAAGATTTAAATTAAAATAAAACTTTGTTAGTTTAACTAAAACCTTACAAACTAAGACTAAGATTTACATAATCAAACCTGCATCTTTTGTTCAAGCTTTCTTGAAGAGCTTTCTTTTCACATTCAGACATCCTGATATTATTCATAGTGTAATTCATAAAATTTATATTTAATACTCACAGAAGGAAATACTTTCAAAATATAACCATCTATCAAAGATTGGGTATTTATTTATTTAATCACTTTTAAAAGGTGAAACGCAGGCTATGTATCGAAATAAATTCACTGTAGTGGCCTGTTCGAGATTCTGATGAATGTTTTTTTGACTCTGGTCTGGGGCATTCGTGACACCTCATATGAACGGGACGTAGCTTATAATTACCAACTGAAAGTGCTTTAAGTGTGTCTATGGTAAATATCACATTAACCTCAGTATACAAGATTTGTTCAAATCTTACATTTCGCGTGACCAATTGGCAATGCCCTCAGAAGAAGTCCCTTAGACGTATGTGATGCTTCGAGTATTTTTATGTAGATCTGCGTTAAATTTAAAAAACAATTTCTTTGTTGTTAATGTTATTGCCATCATCATAGCAAATACTAACCTCGGAATCTTTCCTGGGATAATTCTGGAGTTTCTTTTGTAACTTATGATAGATACCGTCTAAAGATAATGTACCAAAGTAATGTTCTGATATTATTCAAACAGAATATAAATAAATAGAAATAGAAGCTGTCAGAAATAGAAGCTTTTCGAATGAGGGTCCACAGCATTGTATGTGCTGTATACTTTAATTAGTTGTTGATACTTTTGTGGTTTATCTTGCTTGTCTGCCCTCAACAGCAAAACAATTCCACAAATTTTATAATAGCACGGAGAGCAGGACTGAACTTGTTCTTGGCATGGATGTTGAATACCTTATAAGTGAAAGTACGACTTTGTCCAGATTCTTTCTATTTCTAAGGAAGAACTATTTTGGAGATAGCTCGGAAGGTCTGCCATCCCTCTTCCTATAGCCCCAAGCTATTCAAGATGACAAAAGGTTAGGGTAAGTTTAGACTTAAATGTCCCAGTGCCACAAAACACTATAGTACATTTCTCAAACATCCAAACCTTTTCCGGGTTACGAACCCGGGGCGCTATGATACAGCAGCCAGTATCTCTAAGCAATATACCGGCCAGGACATCATATTATTATATGATTATTGACATTTAATCATCTCAGTTACACTGGAATTTATAGCCATAATATTATTTTGAAGTGCAACCTTACATTCAGTCTTGCTGTTGTTCTATGTGAAAAATATTTAACGAATATAATGTGAAAGAAACAGAACATATGTCTTAAAATTACGTTCCATTACTATTCGAGAGATCGAAGCACCAGCATACGGTTTAACCTGGCCGTCATCGATACAGCTGCCCATCATTTAACTCTACATTAGTGGAATCTACTGCAAATTCAAAACCACGTTATTGCATTTGTCCTAGATTTCTGCCACAAAATTAAAATGCGATGATTCCCATTCCGTGGGTTTATGTACACTATTTTAGGTATGCGTTGGTCTTCTCTCCTTTCCTGCATTGATTTTTAAGTGTGTTTCATTTCTCCTCACAGTTGAATAGGTCATAATTATTTCCCATAATAATCAAACTCAAACAATAAAGGTACCTTTAATATTATTAAAATAAACGTACCTTTAATGTGAATGCCATGTTAGCTTTGAACTGTCAAGTCACTCAAAGTACAGAGAGAAGACGCGGGATGACTTTTCATCCTGTGTGATTAATAAAAACATTGTCAAAACTAAAGTAAAAGATTAAATCATAACTGCTTATTAACACATAAACCTTAAGTAACAGAGTAATACGGTTACATAACCAAACATTTGATAGAAGCTAATGTTTGCTGACTTCCGAATAACTAAAGCGCACTTTCAAAGTGAATAAATTGTTGAATAGAAAGTTAACACGTATGAAGTAAACCTTGCCTCACCTGACAAAGCACTCTCAAAGAAATCACTCCGAACACAAACTAGTACGTAAAAATTATAAATTGCAACTTCGAGTAAACAAACATAAAGTGACACCTAAGGTCTACGCTGCTGGGCAGAGTATGAGAAACGTAATAAGTAGGAGATACTGATACTTTTAACTAATTTGCATTCTGACGAAAGCTAACAAAAGTAGAAGTTATTTGATTTGAAACCAAATAACTTTAAAAATGGATTCGAACCCCATGGTTAAATTACAATTGTAAGGAGGCCATTATTGGCTCTAGATAATTTGTTGGTAAAAGCCTTGGCAAAAAAATAAATGTTTAAATTTCTGCTGGAAGCGAGTTTCTGAAAAATATATCATCGCATTTTACGTATTCTATGCAATAATATAGTACACTTTGATGAGATTTTTATGAATTTTAGACGAGTAATATTTTTAATTGCAGAATATGTTGTAAGAGCACCTTTTCAGTGTGCAATTATTCCTACTTTCTGACTAAGGCAATATTTTTTAATACCCACTTTTCCACAAGTTCGTCATCATTTCTTTTTGAAAAGATATTAACTTCAGATTTTGTCACTCAGTGCTACAAATGAAGGTTACACTTGTCTAAGGGCAACTGGTTCGCTTTCTACGGTCAACTGGCTAACTTAGCGTTTGCCTCTCATGCTACAGATGAATGTTAAGCTAAGGTTACAGAAAGGTTAGGCTAATGTGAGGTTATGTTAGGGAAGGTTATTAGAAAAGGCAAAACTCACAAGTGTTATCTACATAAAGGAAGTGGTGCATTTGTAAAGGACGTTTTCAGGGTAACTGGCTTGCATTTATTTACACATGGGGAAATCACTAAAAACAATCATGCAGTAATTCCTTTCACTTGCGATGGAACCTGGGTCGAACTTTGTGTATTCAGTGGTTTAAACTACTCGGCTACTGGTAATGCTTGCTTCAGATGAAGGAATGTCTACGATTTTGGAAATGCGTTATTAAAATATGACATAGCTCTCATTAAAAATAAGCTGAGATGCCATTATAATGTACAGATGGCTAGTACAGCATGTTTTACTTAAAACACATTAAAGCTTTTGACTTCTGTTTCTTTGATGTAGAAATCTAAATCAAAGCCACAACTGTAAAATTCGGTGTTTTTTTCTGACGTTCGATATGTCTATGGCCTGGTTCCTTCCTCTTTTATATTGTGTTAGTGGATGCACTATATCTTCATTTAATGTGCTTTCTTTATTGCAATAATCAACTACCCGAATTAAAGAATTTTCTGCTGTCACTGCCATTCCCAAACTACACAGTGTATGATTCATGAAACCTTTGAATGACCTTTGAAATCGAAACGATATGTAAACATGAAACAAAACAATATGTAAATGAAACAATATGTAAATGAAATAATATGTAAATGAAATAATATGTAAATGAAACAATATGTAAATGTGACAATATGTAATGAAACAATATGTAAATAAACAATATGTATGAAACAATATGTAAATATGAAACAAACATAACTGCCCAACAAAGTTTGCTATCTATACATATGAGCATGCTTCTTAATAGTAATAGAAATAATAATCTTTATTCAATAAGGTAGTTTATAAAAGCAGTTATAATGTCATATATTATATACTTATTTTTTTCAATTTATTTATAGTTTTAGAGAAAATATCGATAGGGGTAGAATACGCATAGCTAAGTTTCTAAATGAATGTGGCCGAAGAAAAATAATTTGTGACTGTATTATGCATGTAAAATTTAATAACTTTACCTAAATATATATTACATTGAAATTTCAAAAATTTGCAGCATCACTTCAAGGAATATCTTAATCAGAGGAAGTAGCACTTTTAAAAAGTCATTGTGCAGTTCATTTAAGAAAAGCGTAGTTAATGGCTATAGGAAAACAACTTAAACTAAAAATAAATAACATAAATAATAAAGAAAATAGAGGCTTAATATGAAAACAAAACTTAAAAATATACCAAGGTAATAGCAATTTCTTCTGTACCATGAAATGCAACGAAATGTATATTTTACATAAAAGAGAAATTCAAATAGCATGCTTATACATTAAGGCAATTTGACTTAAAATACTGATTTAAGTAAACATTAAAAATATTAAATCAGAAATATATTTATTAGCACATATATTTTATATTTTAATACATTATTTAACGTGCAACAAAGCTGATGTCTCTCTTTTCACTTTTTTAAAGTTATTTAAATGCTATTAATGCAATTTGCTTTTTAAATTGCCTCATTCATTTCATTTTATATGATGCCAGCCTTTTTAATGGACATTTATTAATACGGCGTCGTGTTTTCTCCAGACGTAAAAATCTAAATAGAAGACACGCATGAATGCGCTTTCGCTCATATCCTCCGAGCACTTAATATTTGCATTCGTCAAAAATTTTTGTGAAAGGCTCTGGTGAAGAAAACAACGACTTATTCGCGAATTCCATTTTGATGCAAACAACTTAATTCAGAATTTTTCTCATGCATTTAATATAAGATTCCGCATATTTTCTTGGTACCCAAATCAATTTCTAGTCACGCAATTTTCGCATAATACTTGAAAAAGGGAGAGAAAAATGAAATAAAAATCCTTTCATGTCTCCGAGTGCATGGAAAACAAAATTGCCGCGAGCGACATCTATTGAATGTTTCAAGAAAGATCCACATGAAGGAGGCCAT
>KK118511.1:342026-371618 GCA_000611955.2 Stegodyphus mimosarum
GGCTCTTCTCTTTGCTGTTTTTTTAACCATCGCCTTGCGGTGAATAGAGATTAATCGAAAATCTATTCGGGATATCAGTATTCTTGTCTAGATGGAACCTTCCAGTGTTTCCTCCCACTTTTTTATGGATTTAATATCGATTTTAGTGGCAACTATGACGTAAATGAATAGAGAATTAGAACGCCTTTTAGGACGAAAAAAGTTTCTGATATTTCAGTGTTGTTGAGGCTATTAGAGATACACACCAGCGAAGTTAGAAAAGGGTGGTGTATCTTAGATCTAATAAATCCCATTATAGGAAGCGGATTTGAGCATTGCTATCGTAGTTGAGAGATTTATCGCTGAAACTTAATACATTGGCCATCCTTTGTTAAGTCTTTGTATTTATTTCAGATTCTCGGAAGCGGTTTTTTTATGAACATGCCATTAAATAAAATGTGCGATTACATATGACACATTGGAAAAGCTGTTAGTATAAAGATAAATTGGAAAATGAGTTTATTAAGTTACATTAATCTAAAATTGCAATCTATTAACATAAGACGCTTTACGTTTCATTGTAAAAGTTGCTATAACTCACACTGTTCTTGCTGACAGATGTTGTATCAATGTATATTGAGAAAACTACCAGAATTCAATTAATATGATATCGTAAAATCTTTATTCAATAAACAAGCATCACAATCTTCCGTATGTGCTTCTGCGATATAACTAGTTAACACATTCAGCTAGTTCTGGGCAATCTGAGATTTGAATCCTGACAAAGGCACGTAGTAGAAATTTCACATTTCTGACTCTTAAGCGTTTAATAGCCTTTATAGCGGCGTCCGAACTAAAATATCGTCTGTCTCTTGTGTTTCTTTCTAGTCGCCCTTCAACCCTTTCGAGGCATCGCGCCTTTGTTTGTTTTCCTTCGCTTTTGACAGACTTTCTCTCGCGACAGATAGAAGTTGATAGGAATCGTCACACAGGACGGGGGTTTTGCTTCGCTAAGCATAATTTTAGAACAGAAGAACTTTAGAACTCCTTAACAGAAGAAAACGTTTCAGATGAGTTAACAAGAACGCGATTTTAAATTTTTAGGGTTATATTTATAAATATGAACAATTCAATTTGCTTTTATTTTGTTTTTAGAATAAGATTTCCTTGTCATATGTGAATTTAAAATTTTCTATGATTTACTGTGTTTATTCCTTTAGCAGAATCACAAGATTTTCTTTATGTGTTAGTTTTTTCTGTTCACAAATATCAGTTGGCTTGAACAGGAGAAATTTGAAAGTCGAAAGGATACGTAAAAATTTTGTATAACAATAAGTAATGTTAATAATTATACGGTTGAAGAATGACACGATGATTTAAAAATTGAATGAATTTGATACACATGATTTAAAAATTGAATGAATTTGACACAGATGATTTAAAAATTGAAGAAGAATAAAACAGTGAGTTTTCTTCACATTTAAACGGTGTGCACCTCTTAGAAACAATAGATAATATTGGATAAAAACACCGTGTTTGGTATTGCTCCCGCCTTCTTAGCATGCCTTTTGGTGTAGTGGTCAGCAATCTCGGAGCGTATTCGAGAGGTCCGTGGTTCGAGTCCAGGCGAAGCCATTCCTCATTTGTCTCTTATCCTGCTTCGAAATAACCTAATGTCTCGACAGTGGCGTCCGAACTAAAAAATGTGGTGGATGATGATTATCCACCTCCACGATTTTGCGACTGGGTCTCCTAATCCCCAGTCGCTCTTTAAAAGGGGCAGTACATAAGATATTTCTCCCGCCTTCTTAACGTCTCGCTCGGCGCGTTGTGTTTGAGAGGTCCGTGGTTCGAGTCCTGGCGAGACATTGTTCATTTTTCATCTCTCCTGTTTTCAAAAAATACCTAATGTCTCTACATTGTAATTAAAACCGTACCCAATTAGAAATCGAGAATTCCATTCAAATTCCCAAGAGCATTTCCCAATCCCAAAGACTAAACTAAATGACTACAAAACTTACCAGAATTTTTCTGAAAACTAAACACACATCTAACGAGAGAGTTAAACCGCGAAAATACACTTAATCTTACATCATTTAAAAAACTCATCAGATAGGTAGGAGACTATAATATACGAATTTGTTTCTTCTAATGTGCATTAAATTTGTACATGTTTATAGTACCATTCAGTGTAGTTTTAAATGTATGCTTTACATACTTGCTTCGAATTATCGCCTTTACGTAAAGGCGAATTGATTAATACCAGTGTAGCAAAGCAGTGCAGCAGTGACAGTAATACGAGGATAGATGATGGTAATACCATTCTGGTAAAGCAGGTATACAAATTTTAATACATACAAATATCGTAATCAGTTTCTCCTCGCGAATGAAATGTATTTTAAACGAATTTATTTGATTATAAGTTTTTTTTCCAAACTAAACACCCCAAAAATAACTCAGATTTGCCTTCAGCTGTATATCAATTATACTTTTCAGTTCCATTTGAAATGAACGTTATTCTAGTATTATTTAACCAAAGGTAATACCTCAATTAGGAAAAAAAATTTAGACTTTCCATGTGAAGAAATTTTAACACTCCTCCGTGTTACATATTTTTTTCATTTTCAAATACGATGATCTATAGTAGTACTTAAATATATGATATAGAAAAATATTTCTTCTGCAAATTATATATTTTCTTTTCCCCATAATGCTAGCAAAGTTTGCTTTTTTGTGTATATATTTATACACAAAAAACGCAAATTACATTTTGATGCCTCAATAAACCACCCCGCTATTATGTGTCTGAGAACTCATTAATCACATAGTGCGTCATTACGTATGATGTTCCTATCCAAAAAAGTGTTTAACACGTAAGAAAAATGGTGTTTTTATCTCCTGATGACTTTTTTCTGGCTTTAATTTATATTAAAGCGTAACTTTTTTCGAAAGGAGCATCTTTGGATTACTTGTAAGAACATAATCGCTTGCTAATTTATAATATATTTATTAGGTTATATGCCAATATACATTGACTCTCGGCTTGTTGATCATCATAATATAATTAGCTCTTTAATTCATTAAATACAAGAAAAAATTTCAAAATTATTATATTTAAATTAACAGCGAAGCTGTCGTTATTTAATGTCATTTATTTAATGACATTTGTTAGTCCCTTAAAGTATATCTGATATATAAATGAGAAATATCCGTCTCCAGATTCTTCAAGTTTTAATAATTTTTACTGAAAATATTAAAATTGAAAATTTTAATTATCCTATATAAATTCTATTATAAAGTCTTCAAATTTAAAGTAAATTTTAGCAAAGGACAAGCAAAGAATAGTTAACATTATACTGCATCCTTTGCGTATCTCACAGACCAAAGTTCATTTCTGCTACATGAAAAAATATGATAAAATCGAATACATTAAAGTTATTCTTAAATTTCGGCATGGCAAATTGCTAATCAGTTTATCCCCCTCTTTCTGTACTAAATATAATCCACAAATATTAGATCATAAAAATAGAAACTTCAAACTTCAATATTTTTCCTATCTAACGTGTTGCTGTTGTTGTGCTGTGACTTATTCAACTTGTCTGGTAGTAATATTAGAACAAATCCACGAAATGTATCTTTGCAAGGAGTGCAAGATTGCTCCTCTCGTTGGCAAGAGCCTGGAGTATCGTACACGTCACAATACATCTTCGATCATTTCTGACCCCAATTTTAATAAAGAGCACCCCAGAGGGGACGAGTCCGAGGGTCCCTCACACCTCTTCCTTTACTATTGACCTCTGGAGAGGACTTTCAGCTCACCACATATTTAGAGTGTCGCCATACCGCAAGGACACTATACAAACATCCACGCCTTCTCTAGAATTCAAACCCGGGCCTTTCGGTGCCACATTAGGGTTCCCTAACACTATACCGTCTGGACGGCTATAATGTAAAATTGCTGTAAAATTGCAGCTTAAAGAAAAAAATATTTTTTCTCATTACAATCAATGCTGAGTGGACATGAAGTCTTCTGCCATTTTCATTTCTATATGGTGTCAATTCGTTCACGTAAGAAATTGTTTGATATCTAATAACATATTTAATTATCACTGCAAACTGCTGCTGACAGCAATATAAGTTACCAAGTAGTGACACCAACTGAAAATATGTACTTTAGGACATTTGGGTAAAATATGAGAAAGCACACTGTTTAGAAAATACTGCAAATCAAAAAGTTTGGACATTATCATCATATCATATTTCGCACTAAACTACACTCATGTCCATAAATTAAGGATAATGCAAAGTCAGGCAAAGGAAGAGTTAGAAACAAAACAAATGTGACTTATTTCTAAAGCTTATTTATTAAACAAAAGGTAAAGAGCAAAAACGATGCTATATGTGTGATATTATTAAAAAAATTAGCGATTTTTTCTCCCTGGAGCAAATTACAAAAAAAAAGCCTATTTACAAAAAACCAATATTACTTGGTTGGTATGATTGCAAATACATTGTATGTCTCCCAGATGATGCAATACAGACCGTACAATGCCTAGGAATGCTGGGTATCAAATTATCAATCTGATCTTGGGGGATAATACACCACTCAAAACGCAATGCTCTCCGAAGTTCCGGTAGTCATGTAGAAGGAGGTTGACGGGCTGCAACTCGTCGGGCAAGCATGTCCCACACGTGCTGTACTGGATTCAAGTCCGGTGAGCATGCTAGCCAGTCCATACGAGTGATATCCTCCGATTGAAGGCATTCGCTTACGATGTTTGCACGGTGAGGACGGCGTTGTCATCCATAAACGCAAATTGTGCGTCCATGGCGCCCCTAAACAAATGTACATGTTGTTCCAGAATGACGTCCGGATAGATTTGGCTTGTCATGGTTCCAGTTCTGGAACCCAGAATAATTCCACCCCAAACGAGCACTCCTGCACCACCGTAACGGTGTCGTTCAATGATGTTTTCTTGGTGGTAACGGGTACATGGAGCTCTCCATATGAAAGACCGGCGAGAATCAGACTGCAAGCTAAACCTGGACTCTTCGGAAAACATCACGCAAGCCCACTGTTGCGGTGTCCACAATGCATGCTCTCTACTCCAGGCTAACCGCAGGCGACAGTGAGTTGCAGTAAGTGGAATGCATATACAGGTCTACGAGCATGTAGACCAAACTGTCCTAAGAGTCTGTACACGGTCTTCCTTGAAATTGTCGTACCAGTGGCTGAAGAGAACTGACGAGACAGGTCTGAGGCTGTGTTCCGCCTGTTTCTTTTGGCAGTAACTGCCAAATACCGGTCCTCATTCGGCGTTGTAACTCTGGGGCGACCTGTGCTGTAACGTCTACTCACATTACCATCATTTTGGAATCGTTGCCAATGCCTGGAGATGACACTCTGGGCAATTCCAAGTTCGTCTGATACTTCCAGTTGGGTACGCCCACATTCCAGACGGCTGATAATTCTACCACGTAAAAAATCATCCAAATGCGTCCTTTGTGTCGTAACTATTCGGTTATTGCACTGAAATGCTTATAAAGCGCCTGCGAGCAATTTTACTTCTTTGCCTGTATTCCTTATATACCACTTTCTTACACTCTCGTCATTGTGACGTACCATCGGTGTCATCTGGTTACTTCCTGAAATTTACATACGATTCTTGAAGATGTGTGTAGTGATTTTACAGGTGATATATTTATTTTAGAGTTCGATTTCAGCGTGACTCCGAATTATCCTTAATTTATGGACACGTGTGTATAATCTCGACAAAATAGATATTCTCAGATCTTTTTTCTTGTTTCCCCTCGACCCGCTTTAATTCGCAACCATGGGAACAACAGCTGGGGAAAAAGTCACTTTTTTAACACTTCATTTCCATTAAAAACACAGAACAGTAGGCTACAGTCTCAAATGTGATAGAGACAATAAATACTCTGCTACGATGACGGTACGAGATACGATCACAAATTTGAGACTGGCAACATCTTTGGAGTGCAGTTTTTAAAGTAATAGATTGAAACTCTATCTTTGTTGTGAGAAAATCGTCAATTATTTCGGATCTAAAAAGCTGATAAACTTTATTTTGCGTTCGTGTACGCTGAAATATAATTTTGTGTGTATGTGTGCGGGGAGTGGTAACATTGAAAAATGTTTAAGACAGTTTGGAGTGCTTTAATATTTCAGTGCTTCTATTGGCCTTACTGATAGCGAATGAGACGTTCATTTAATCACAACCTTAATTTTTTGAAGAACGATTCAGTATCAGAAAAATTTAATGACAACCTGAAAAATTCTCCAATTTCACATTTCATCTGCAAGGTTTCGTGATATCTGTCATAAATGCAAATTCATTCACCCATTTATTGTCACAACACAAATCTTTCATCCTTGTACTTTCATTTTAGGAAAGGGTTTTACATGATTAAAGAAAAATTCTTGTGTGCTGACCGGGGTTGAAATCAATTACATTTCCATCAACAGGCCCTGATTATATAGAAAATCTGCCTGTGATGGGCTCATTACTGGTTGTAAACATATTGTGGAAACAAACTTTCCCATTAAGTTTAAACTCCTTTCGTATGATTATTCATAATAAACCTTACATATTTACGTCACTAGGCTTTAATTTTAAAAGTTCAAATCCAATACATTTACTTGTCACTGCTTGGCGTCTGTCAATTCGAGGAAGTTTTTCTTCTGGAAGGTAGAGATTCAAAAAAACTTATTTTGCTTCATCTAAACTAAGTTTTACAGCATTGTTTTCAATTGAATTAAGGCAAATAGCTCTCTAGTGACTTCGATCTGCCCAATGATTATAAACATGTACTGTCAACTATGATTCCATCATTCAATTGAAAATTCGGTTTTTTTGTGTATTTGAGATTTGAAGATCAAGATTTTCAATGCTAACTATTAAACTGTCATTCCAACAACACTTTGACATAAAAGGCTTCTTTTATCTGACATTGACGCTTTACAGAGCACGCAAAATATGTAAGTGAAGCTTCGTCAGGCTTTCATATTTCTCTTTCCTCTCTTCGCTATTTCTTTAAATATCAAATATTTACCACTGAATAGAGGTTAATAATCTAAATAAACGTTTGGAGAGGAGTGATACCATTCGTACAGACATTTTAGATAACTATTGTGACTTAAATTTTAGTCATTAATTAGATGCACACATCTGAGAGTTGAAAGAGTATTTTTTTGTTAACAAGGCGCCAGCCCCAAATGTGAGTCAGCGCCAAATGTGGTAGCTCGTGTATAACGCATCGTGTACAGTTATGCAATGACGCCGTTGCTAATAACCTGGTAAACTAAACATCAGTCAAGGACTTCCCTCTGTAGATTTTTAGCTCCTTAAGTCGAAAAATTGGGAGCTGCCGGATGTGAGTACTTGCCGGTTAACCACAAATACAACACTCTCATTTTACGAAATGTCATGCCCAAAATTGCGAAATAAACATCAGTGCAGCGCAGGCCGCTACCATCTAGATTCCTACCTCAGCGAATTCTTATCGCATTGATTGTATGAAAAGACGCAAATATTTTCAGCAAAATTCCGGAGTTCATTTTTGCCACCCGTGTAATTCGAAATTATGATGAAATATATTTTGCATTTTTCCTTCGGCTTTTTTGTTTTTGTAATTATTTTGGATTTAATAACACAGTCATTCTTTTCATTACGTTGTACGTATTGTTTCGAACGCTGCCGTCTAGTTGACGCTCTGTTAACAAAACCTGTCCTTTGCTTACTTTAATATGTACAAAATGACTGCAAACTCTTATAAAGGCTTATGAAGACGGGAGATATATATACACTCTACCAATATTTATTTACGTGTCTGTGTACTACAAATTTTAAGTGGAAAATGGAGAAAATGGATGTGAAGTAGTTCAAGGAACATCCATTCCGCTGAAACAGTTTATTTTTGGCATAAGACTGTTGAAAGCACGCGGCGCTAAATGGGCTCTAAGCGCGCTCGAAGTATTCCATAATGATCAGAGTGCGTTTACATGTTCATGACATTCACACGACGCAGCGAATAAGGATAAGATTTTACCTGTGCAAAGGAGCGAAGATTAAGATTATGCACTTAAGGTTATGAATTGTGAATTTAGTTAACGTGCCAACATTCTACTATGGTATTACTTTAAATAAACATTTGATTTAATTGTTAATTGCATAAAACCTTTCGCCTCCATTTTTGCCGCTTTGGAATACACACGTTCAATAACCGCCATATATCTGGTCCAATATAAAAGCGGTATCACATCTACAAGCTGCCATCAACAGCGGGTCGAAAGAAGCATTTATCAGAATTTGTTTTTCCGAGTTATCTGATAGGTTGATTTATGAGAAACCAGTTCTTTGGAGAAATCTTACGCGAGACAACGCTTCAAACGAAACATTTTCTGTTTAATTTCAAAAAGTCCCGTTTCGCTAGGCAGGATATATCTTTTAAAGAAACATGTTTCGGGTAGAAAACCCTCTAATGGTATGCGATGGACAAGCTCTTTTCTCGGAAGTTTTTGCCAGTCTCACTCGTCGTTAAATGTGAGAACCCCATAGCAATCACAGGATAATATTAATTTTGAAATTATATCCTTTAGAAAAAGGTATTGTAAGCATGTTACTGTGTTAAGCACAGGAAGATGAAATAAGCAAATTAAAAGGGAGACTTAATTTGAGGATTTTTATTGGAGACTAAAATTTGAAAATATATACAGTGTGTTTCACCAGTACGGTTACAGTTTTTCAGGAGATATAAAGTATACCTGGACGATGAAAAATCATATAGCAATGCATGGTCGGAAATGCTTTCCTAGCGCGGTAGTGACGGCAAAAACATGCAAAAGGATGGACACCAACTGGGTGAGAAAACATGTTTATTATGCTCAGAGGAGAAAAATTAAGATAGGAAAACAAAAACCGACAACAATCATCATAAAAGAAAAAAAGTTTAATTTTACGACATCAAAATTACGACCTCGGACAGTGTAGAGGCCACATCAGCAGCGCATGGAAGATCTGATGCTCTTGAAATTACCTGGCGTTTTCCGGACTTCTCCAGCAGCTGCTAAGATACGTGGAACAATTTCGTGAGCACTGTTAACGGGGATTTCGTACACCAGTTTTTGAGATACCCCTAGAGAAAGTAGTCAATGCAAGTGAGGTGTAGCGATCTTGCTGACCAATGCACATGCCACTCTTGCCGATCCAATGTTAAGGATACGTTGCATTCAAGTGGAGACGCACATGAAAGCTGTTAATATATATAAAGATTTTAACTGCACTGAGCATAATCAGCAAGTTTTCTCATCGTGTTCGTGTCCATCCTTTCTTGTGTTTTGTGTCATTATTACAGTGCCAGGAAAGAGTTTCGGACCATGCATTGCCGTATGATTTTCCAGCGTCTAGGTGTATTTTTTCTTTCCTGAAACTTTGCTACTGAATTGCTGAAACACCCTCTCTTTCTATACATATATATATATATATATATACGTGCGTGGGTAAGATAAAAAATATGTAAATCAAAATAATAATTTAAACTAGAAGTAGCGTCATAATTCTCCCTCCCTATTCTAAAAATAGTAGCGCCTTTTCTGCACTGCTTAATGCCCATAATGTAGCTAATTCGGAATTTGTACTCTAAATTCTGAGAACAGAAATTGTCTCCGAATAAGCAAGTTAAAATGAAACCTTCTACTCATAGTTTCCATGTTGGATAATTGCGCACTTTAGCTTCCACCTCTCTTCTCCTTAAGATGCTATTTCACTCTGCACTCTTCCTACGGCGACAGTATCAAAAACGTAAGTATTCTTTGATAGGCACGATTACAGTGCCAAGTAAATTGTGACTGCATTGAAATACAGTTGAATATTTCATCTTACTCGACTGCCAAGTTTCCTCTTCGATATGGATCTACGTTTTACAGTATCGACACATTGCCACGTCTTTTTCATCACAATGTCATCAGCGCTATGCAAGTCATTTGACATGGATTGATCTAGAAATGACGCAGTACAGAAACGTTAATACAGTTGAATTATAAATTTGAAATTTGCAAATTTTTATCTTACACATTATAATATATATATGTCTATACATATATCTATATATAACTAATTAATTTATTATTTATTTTTCTGATGATCGAGTAATCAATAGCGGACGAATTTATTTAACTAAATAATGAGAAGCACACACGAGTGCTTTAGTCATAAATGGAGGAATGGCTTCAAAGTCGTAGCTAGGGTTTTCAGCGGCGTAGGACTGTCGAAAGTGTAGGGTTTTACTTATTTAATTCCATTGTTCAATCTTAGAACTCCACGAACACTAACAAGTGAATAAACGCTTTAAGTGGGAGAATAAACACGTAAGACGTAAGAAGGGTTAACTACCCTTTATTTCTCAGAATAAATACAATCAACTCCTACTCGGAGTGTACACAGAGCCTCCACTTGGGCTTGAGCTTAAATAATTAGGAATTCAAACTAAACTAAGCTTAACTAAAGCTATCTGAAATGTATAGCCGAATCTATCAGAATTCTAAGTAGTTGGCCCCTAAGTATTAATTAAATCGGCGAAGCCCAGCAAGCGCCTAAAGTATGGTCGAGCGTAGTATCCTAAGAGAGAACGTATCCAAAAGGCAAACGCGCGCTAATCAGGAAAATCAGACTCTGTCTCTCGAAGTCGGCGAACATCGACTTCAATAGTACTCTTACTCATCTGCATTAACTGCGTTTCTGAAATTACATTCTGGTAGGAAATTATAAGTTGAAATTAGAGTAAATAGAAAAGGGGCATAACTTAAAATAACTGTTAATAAAATTAGGATAAACCTTACATCTTTCCGTACAAGAATTTAACTACTCGAAGAATAAGGTCTCAAATCGACCTTGTTTAAGAGTGTAAATTCTACAAAACTCTTTCTCATCAAAGTTTTAAACTTGTAGCAAGTGTGCTTTCTTGAATTCATCATTAAAACATTTCCTGTTTAGGGCCAACTTTACACAATATTTAAAGCTATACTAAAACTAAGAATTTTACATTCACATTTTTGTACGAATTGACTTGGACAAACATCTGCTTCTTTTCTTGATCAGGCTCTCATTCTTGATCTTTTCACTCCTCTGGAAGAAAATCATGTTAGTTGAAGTTTTCACAAGCATTTTATTTTTCCTACCATTATCAAATTATTAAAATTATATTTGGCTCTCAAACACTTTCAACTTCAAAATCTCTTCTTAATAACAAACAACAAACTTCAAAATCTCTTCCCCCCACGCTCTCCAGAAATTGTTCTGAGTGAAACGAGCGTTTTATTGTTGTGTTATCGCGAAGATACACTACCAACGATCCAACACCTACGATTTGTTACAAACGTGACTTTCCAGATCTCAGAAGACATACTAACACAGAGCTTAATTTATATTCTTAAGTGAAACCTTGAGAGCCTCACTTTAAACACATTCAATCTATACTTTCATTCAATTCATCTCTTATACAAGGTATTTAGAGTCATGCTTGACATAAACGTACATTTGCACAAGTTTAACTTTTACAATAGTTTAAATGCTTAATTAACAATTTAACGTTCAATAGAACATTTTAACATGCAATATTTTAAAATTCATTTTCCATCATTCGTTATAGTTGCTATACAAAATTTACAAAGTTTTGCTGCAATCTGTCCTTAAGTTAACACATTTGAAGTCCTTTCGACAAAACATATTCACAAATTAGTTTCTCGTAACTTGAGAATTCTAAAAAGAAAGTATTTACAAAATAAATTTTCGCCAACTTGCGAATTAAAAAATAGTTTCCGTTTAACAGATAGTTACAACTACATTCTTGCAATTTGCGAATTCAGTTTCTTGCTTTAAACAGTATTTAGCAAATTTAAACACATGACATAAATCGAACTTTCAATACAAAATAGAAAACAAGGAAAATTTTCACTTATCATTTTTGGTTTCTATACACCTCCATTCTTTTCTCGCAGAATTCTTGCCATCTAAAAGATCCTAAACTTTGGATTCTCAGTCTTCTCGGGAGGCTGGTATTCACTTCCGGCCTTTCCTTTCGTTTCTAGTTCTTTGGGCGTTGAATCGGCCTGCGTTTCTCGTCGGTTGAGGGTTCTGGAACTCTCGCTTCCTCTTTGCCTTGTAGTGTCCGGATTTTCCATCAGAATCTTTCAATCAATTCTATATTTTGCTGGTTTCTTGAAAAGGAATGGATCTTCCCCCGTCGGATTGTTTTCTTTTCGTAGATCTTGGCTGCCATATTCCTGTGGCTTCTTTCGAGGTATTTGGCTTCAGTTCTGGAGTTGGGCGTTTTATTTAAATATTCTCCGTGAGCCTTTTCCGCTTTCCTATTACCATTTTCCCCCCGCTGGCTACTGTCGAAGAGGAACTTTTCTTTGTTTCGTTTTCTTCATTCTCGCTAGGCCTGAATCTTGTGGCTGCTGTTGCGTTCTCTTGGCGGTACTTTCTTCAGTGGTATCCTCTTGTTTTCTTTTTGTTCCTGAGGGATCCCTGCTAGGCGACGACGAAATAAATATTCTTGGCGTGCTCCCAGGAACCTGCAATAAATCTTTTAAGACTAGAGAATCTGTGCACCTATAGTACGGTTTCAGCTGGTTCATGTTAGCAATTGTTTGCTATCCATTTTCCGCCTTCAAGTAAACCGTAGAAAATTTAATTTTCTCGATAATCAACGGCCCCTCAAACCTGGGCTCAAATTTTGCTACCCTATTTTCGGGTGAGGATGATAAGTAATTTTTAATCTTTAAAACTTTCTGGTCTATCGTATATTCTACCATGCGTCTCTTTCTATAGTAGTAGACTTCTTGTTTCGACCTTGCCGCATCAGAATATTCGATGGCCTCATTGATAATTTTCTGCGTATCATTCAATTGAAACTCTTCCTGTCTTTGTTGAACGAAAAAAAGCTTATCCCTAGGTGTTAAAATCTTTCTTCCTAGAAATAATTCTGCGGGGATTTTTTGTGTGGTATCATGTTTTGCTGTTCTCAAGGGAAAGCCTAATTCATTGACACAGCTGTCCCAACGGACATAATAATTCTTAACATATCCCCGAATAATTTTAACTATATTCCAATTTACGCGTACCACAATATTCGATTGCGGTTTATAAGGTACCATTTTTATATGGAGGATGCCAAGGTCTGTATGCAGATTTTCAAATAAATTACTTACAAATTGCCTACCATTATTTGATATTACTTTTACTGGGGCCCCGTATTTTAAGTTATATTTATTTAGAAATCAATCTTGCTACTATTTTACTGAAGCCCGTTTAAGGGGAATTATTTCTACCCATTTTGAGAAATGATCCACAATGGTTAACAAGTATCTATTTTTATTAATCGTTGTTCTAGGGTAGGGACCAAGCAAATCAATGCCAACCAATTCATTTTGGAAAGTGTTTTTATGCTATTTAATTACTTGGACGGGTTTTAATTAATGTTGTTAATTAATTGACACAAGTGACAGGACCTGAAATACGCCGTCACAACATTGTATAACTGCGGACAGTACACCACTTTGCAGACCCTTTCTAGCGTTTGAAACCCCCCACATGGGCTCGTAATTTCGAATCATGGACCTCCTCTAGAATATTTAAGCGTAGAATCATTGGGAGTACCGGTCGCAGTTCTTAACTATCGTTGGCTGTTTTCGTGTAACAGATCAATTAAGCAATAACTTCATAATGGGCCGCCCTATTGCGAATAGCCGTTATGTCTACATGTTCAACATTTTCGGGATTTTCCAGATAAGCGTAAACTGGGTCCCTTTTTAATTCGGCAATTGTTGTTAACCGGGATTCAACTATTTTCGCAGTTAACATCGTACATATAATTGTATTTCACTCTTCATCGATCTTTATTCTTGATAATGCGTCCGCAACTACATTTTCTTTCCCCGGCGTGTGTTTTATTATTAAATTAAACTCTTGCAGTTTTCGTGTCCAACGTATGAGCCGGGGCGAAAGATTTTTACCGGAGTATAGGCGACCATCTGCCTCGTGACCTGAATACACAGTTATCGGTGCAATTCCAAAGTACACAAGACATTTTTGCACCGCTAATAGGACAGCGAGGGTTTCCGGTTCAGTTGGGGTATAATTTCGTTGAGTTTGATTAATCATCTTGCTAAAAAAAGCTATTGGCTGCCCCTTTTGAGAAAGAACTGCGCCAACTGCGTAGTCTGACGCGTCCGCTGCAGTTTCCAAAATTTTGACCTCCTTCCTGAAATTTAAGAACAGGGGCGTTAATTAAGGCGTGTTTGAATTATTCGAACGTCGTGTTCGCCTCCGCTATCCTTGCGAGCCTTGTCGTTTTTCGATTAAGCACCAACAAGTGTTCAACTATCTTTGCGCATTCTGTTATGACTACTCTATAATAGGAATACATTCCTAGACAGGATAATAATTTCTTAGCCGTATTTGGAGGTGGATAACTTATGATCGCTAAAATTTTAAAATTGTCAGTTTCGATACCGTTTTTCGAGATTTTATAGCCGAAGTACCTCAATTCCTTGGCTACAAATTTGCACATTTTAGGATTAATTTTCAGGCCCGCTTCATTTAATAATGTAAAAATTTCCTCTAAATCTTTAATGTGTTCCTCTAGGGTTTCGCTTGACAGAATAATAGCATCGAGATAGATGTCTGTACTTTTTCCAAGACTGGCCATAAAACAATATCCATAACATTTTGAAATAAAGCCGGAGCTCCGCTTAAGCAAAACGTCATATTCAAAAAGGCATACACGCCTGACTTTTTAATAAATGCTGTTTTTTCGACATCCCCGGGTTTTACTGCAATTTGAAAATAGTCTGACATCAGGTCTAACGTTGTCATACATTTAGTCGACCGAATTTTTCTTATAATTTCATCTGTTATTGGGAGGGGATATGTGGGGTATTTCGTTATGCTATTTAATTTTCTATAATCAATTGCAAACCTCCATGTGTTCGGATCTGCGGATGGCAGTCCATTCTTCATTCTATATAAAACTGCAGGACTAGCAAAGGGGCTGGTAGTTGGCGTAATTATCTAATCCTCGAGCATTTCCTTAATGTGTTGTTCGAGAACGGTTTCCTTCACCCGATCGTATCTGTAGGGTTTTGAACGAACTGGGGCCTCTCTACCAGTGTCGATGCTATGAGAGACAATCTGGCAGAATCCAGGTTTTCCATCGAATAATTGAGAAAACGGTCTTACCAATTCTTGAAATTTTTCTTTTTCTCCTTCTTCGAGGTGCCATAGATTCCCCTCCGGGACTATGGGTTTTTCTTCTTGAATTTTGTCCATCTCTACCTGTAAGGTAGAATCTTTATAATTACTTTTTGCGCTAGCTGCGCGTACCAAATCAACCCCCAATATGATTGCGGTTAGCAAATTCTTTACCACGAGAAAGTTTATATTCTGGACCTCGTTTTTTATTTGAACATGCAGCCCCTCTTTTCCCAAGCAGACACACTTTTTGCCTTGGGCAGCAATCAGCCATTGTCCTGTTGGCTTAAACAGTCTGTAACGACAAAAATGCCATTTAAAAAAATCCTGAGACAGGAAGCTGCATTGAGCCTCGGTATCCAGTAAGGCGGTCCTAGGTACGTCCTTTAGTAGTATCTGAATTTCTGGGAAGGTAAAATTTTGTACGAATACTGCATTCAGTTTGATTTCTGAGAGATTTACCTTCTCACACGGTGCGTTCACCCTCCTTCTGGTCCCTGGGACAAATTTAAATTTTTCTTTTGTCTAACTGTTTTTTATTTCCACACGCATTGGTCTAAGAAGCTTTTTTCTTATCCGGGTTTGCTTCTTTCCCCTTTTGCCGATAGGAATTCTGCTGATCTGCTAACTAAAATTGTGCACACGCGCGTTTTCGGCCGTTCGCCTACTCTGAAATTTGACAGCTAGTTGACAGCTTTCCAGCGTTTGCGGATTTCTAACTTCAAGAAAACCTGGAATTGACGGAAGGAACCGCGCCAAATTATTTCAGTAATATCCTTGTCGGGAATTTTTCCATATAATAATTTGACAATATGGATCTTTCTTAAGATGAAGTTCGTTAACTCGTCAACATTAGTTTGATATTTACTGAATAATTCTGAGTCCAGTCTTGTGCGGCTTAATTTTGTTTGGCAATGCTTTCAATAGCGAATTTTTAAATTTTTCCCAAGTTTCGGAACCTAGATTCCGCAACAACTCTTGCCAATATTCTTGTACCAGCTGAGGGCTTGAACATTTAATTTGGACATAGCGATGATAATTCTTTGCGGCTGGTTCACAGGATATAACGTGAAATGAAACTCCAGCTGTTCCAAGAAGGTTATTACGGATCGTCTTCCATCAAAAGTTGCTGTTGGCTTCATCGTCGCTCTCATACTTTCCACGATAAATCCGAATCCCTACATGTGGCTGAGGGAAATAAAAGGTAAGAGGGGTCAACGAGAAATCTTCACTACCTAGCGGCATGGTTCGTGAAGAACAAGTTCGGGCGCCAAATGTGGGGTTTTACTTATTTAATTCCAATGTTCACTCTTAGAACCCCACGAACACTGACAAGCGAATAATCGCTTTAAGTGTGAGAATAAACACGAAAGACGTAAGAAGGGTTAACTACCCTTTATTTCTCAGAATAAGTACAGTCAGCTCCTACTCGGGGTATACACAAAGCCTCCACTTGGGCTTGAACTTAAATAATTATGAAATTAAACTGAACTAGCTTAACTAAAGCTATCTGAAAGGTATAGCCGAAGCTATAAGAATTCTAAGTAGTGACCACTAAATATTAATTAAATCGGCGAAGTCAAGCAAGTGCCTAAAGTATGGCCGAGCTTAGTGTCCAAAGAGAAAACGTAGACAAAAGGGAAACGCGCGCTAGTGTGGAAAATCAGAATTTCTCTCTCGAAGTCGGCGAAACATCGACTTAAATGGTTTCGCGCCCCCTCCTATTTGCAAAGAATGGAAAATATTTAATTCTAAAATTTTGTAACATCAGTTCTTCCCTTGGATGCTGCGCCCAGGGACAGATGTCCCCCTTACCGCTCTCTAGCTACGCTCCTGCATGGCTCTATGAAAGCATTCTGACGGAAACATGCTTCTGTTTACACTGCATATGAGAAAGAAGAAAAAAACAAGAAAAACTCTCATGCAACTATTGCGTTCATCAGTATCCGAAGCGCATTTAGCTTCCCTTGTTCAGCAGTTTTAATGAATGGGAGGGGATCATTATAGAGGATGACTGTAGTTATAAGATCGAGATATTTCACCATTCTGTGTTTTATAACAGCAGTCTTCTGATCATATGGCATCTTCGAATTTATGCGGAAATTCTAAAATGGAAGCATTTATGTGTAACTTACAATAATTTAAAAATTATGATTTCTTACTGAAGGACTACAACTTGGGCTTAAACACTGCTATGCATATTTATTGCATGTTGAATTTGCGGAATGATCAGTGTCATGTACCTTGGACAGAACATGATGTCATTTTATCAGCCTGCTGCCATTTTTGAACTTAATGACATTCTAGAATATCTTACCTATTGTATATAGATGAAATTGGGACTTTAATAAATTTGGCAAGAGATGAAGGCTTTAATTTTTAGAATAAATTATTCAGGTGTTTCGTAGTTACATAATTGTATTAAATAGTTGTATTGCTATTTCAAGGTAGTTGAAGCATGTATATTAATAAAAGTGAAGAGTGCATAGGACATGATGTCTTATGTTTGACGAATTTCTATTCAAGGTAGATTTCTCATAGGAGTCGATTTACAGTTTTAATGAAAGTAGGTTAAACTGAAAATTGCATGATTTCTCACACTACAAATATATTAGTTTGCTCATTAAAATGCCTCTTTGCGCCTATCAGAAATCATTAAGGTATATACATTTCTCTTTGGTAATCAGGAGGAAAAGTTAAAAGGAATTTTCCAATTGGCAGATAATTGATGAGAGCAGTTACCGTCTGTGAAATTGGACTCATAGTAGTAGGCGATAGAGTAATATTTAATGCATACATGGAGTTATTTACTTGTTCTTTCGTTATACAGGCAAATTTAAGCCATACATGTGTATTAGTTATCAGAGCGCGTATCCTAAAATATTTAAACAATTCCAAATTTTAATGATGTATAGTTCAAATTCCTGTCTTATTTAACATTCCAAAATTGTTCGGTAGCGTGAAAAGATCTATATTTGTGTAGATAAATATAGTCCTGTTGTTTTATAGCAGCAAAGATAACTGTTTGACCTTTGATATAATTAATTTTGAGCCATACTTTTTTGGAAATCAAATATTTACAATAACATCTGGAGCAACAGCAGCTATCTCAGAACTTCTAGTTAGAACTGTAATTGGTAATATATGTTTTCCTTGTTGTGATTAGCTTTCTAAACGTATAATTGCTCTGGGAAACATAAATTACTAGAGCTTTAATTGCGTGGGGAATCATAATGTATCATTAATAAAATTTCTGTTGGACTGATAACTGCTATTACAATTGCCTTTGGACTTACAAGTGCTAATATAACTGTTGTTGCAGCGTTAAGTGTTCATACAATTATATTGTAATGTTGTACTTGATCAGGAACTATGAACCCCCATCAAACGTTAAACGAATTATGTCTCTATCTAAGTAACTACCACCCACAAAGTTTCGGTAAAGTATTTTTTCATTAAAAATGAATTAGAATAACAGTGCGCATTCTTGTGCTACCAAACCCAATCATTATGGAAACTCATGGCGATTCAACTAGAGGAACAGTAAATTTCAATTTAAAACGTAGGCCAGTAGCCAAAGGTTACACAATTAAATTTTAATCCAAGCTGACTCAAAACCTCTACCGGCGTAATACTTTCAGATATCGTCAGCAATAATGCAGAGCCGAATAAATACAAACATATCAGAGCTGGCAGGAGCTAACGTAACATGACTGCGAAAGGCAGAAACACGTTCTTTTTTACAATCCCAAAACCTCAGTTTAAATACTAACTTACTGATTTGCATTCTGGTTAAGAACGGAAAAGAGAAGTTGAGACTATTCATTGCATAACACAACGAAACCGTTAGATTAAACAACGTTAGGTACCTTGGGTAATAATCAGTTGACCTTTTATCAACCTGCTCTCATTTCTGAACTTAATGGCATTCTACAATATCTTACCTACTATATATGGATAAAATAGTGACTTAATATTTTATTAAATTTGGCAAAAGATGAAGAGTTTAATTCTGAGAATAAATTATTCAGGTTTTTCCTAGATACATCATTTTATTAAATAGTAGTATTACTATTTCAACCGTGGCTGAAGCATATATATTAGTAAAAGTGAAGAGTGCATTAGACATAATGCCTTATTTGAAGGTATCGTAAAATGAAAATTGCATGCTTTTTTAAATACAACTATCTAAATAATTTGCTCAATTAAATATAATCGTAAGGACTAAAATTATAAATAACTGATTTGTTTAAAGTAATAATCTTATATCTTTAATCTCATGCTTAATAATAATGCTGAAATAATTATTTTTCTATGTTTTCCTGGCAATTGTTTCAATTCTTATCTAACGAAATATAAAACTTCGCCCACCAGTATTATGTTAAAACGTAAAGAAACTGAAAGATGAGACCAGAAATAGGCATATATGCCATTATAGCAGGTAATTAAGCCACATTATATAGAGCAACTTAACATTCACTTGAATTACCATCTCAAATCATCACTTGCGCCAGCGTTACGGCCGGATTTTTCCGTATAGAAGGCTGCCTTCTATATTCGTTACACATGAAAATTTCTGCTATTTTTTAATATATCTGATTTCGGTTTGGATTTATATTGGAAGAAAAGAAATCAAGGTACAAAATGAAAGAGTCATTTTTTAATTAAAATCAAGAAAATAACACTTGTTCATGACATTTTGAGGAACTTTGAAATTTCAAGGCTAAACTCGTAACGCTCGGAGGGTTAAGATATACAAAGCTTATGCATTCTTCCAAAAGCATGAAAAGAGACTTAAAGCGTGAAGAAGTTCAAAATACTCATTAGCTAACGATACTAGTAATACATTTTTCATTTTTCTTTTCTTATTTTTGAGGACTTCATGTAAGTATTCTTTATGATTCTAGATCTAGAGAATTCTCCAAGACAAAGCATTTCAAGGTCTATCTGCCAAAAAAGAGAATATATTCCCTTCCTAAGGGAAATTGGCTTGCATTCACGTCTTACTTGAGGAAAATTATGAAAACGCTCATGCTGCAAAAGTTTAATTGAGTAACTGAACGAACTGAATTTAACTAAACTGTGTGCGATTTGAATAAAAGTAAAACTACTAGTCTTGAGGAGTCTTATCCACTCGGCTGAAAGTTTCGGCTTATGGCGGTAAGATGCGTAAATATGGTTAGAATAACTCATATTAACATTAGAGTATTACGTAAAACATTAGAGATTAATTAGCTATTCAGAAATTATGTAATTTGTGTAAATCCCTAAACCTTAATTACAAAACACGTAGTTAAGATTGTAGTTATTACTAAACTGCATCCTCATATTGGCAAATTATAATAAAATATAGATTCATTAGAGTTAATCTCGTTAATATGAGCTATTTTATTTCTTTCCGCTTCTGAATCTTCAAATAAAAACATTACATAAAATTTCAGAACTTCTTGTTTGCTTTCAAACTTATAATACAGAGGAATTCTATCACTTGAATGAAGTCTTTACTTAAAATTAAGTTCTAGACTATACTTTTTCTATTGTACAACTGAAAGCATTCAGTTTTTCTTACTGAAATAACGATAAATACATCTAATTTCTAGTTGAGGAAATTTTCACTTTAAAGGCTCAGTTTTAAAATTCCAGTTTGCCTGAAATTTAATTTTGTTTCGTAATATAAACCTGTGATTAAAAAATTGTACTACAGTATTTATTTCCTAATTTGCACTGAGTAAACGTTCCCATGATTTATAATCGACAAATTTGTCTTGCTGTGTCATCTCAGATACCTTAGCATTAAATGTTTATTATTGCAATTACTCTAAATTAAATATTTTGAAAATCTTGTATTGTAATGTGTAATTTAGCTGTAAAACAAATGTTCAATATTTAGTTTTTAAAAGTTAACTAATTTTTTTAACATACTATATATAATATTTTAATCAGAGAGTTTATGTTTTGTTTAATATTTCACTTTTATAGTAAGTTGTCTTGGAACACAAATCTTTCTGAAAAACAGATACATTAGACCCAAAGAAAAGAAGATTTATTTCTAAGAAAACGAAATATTGACCTGAAAGAGAATATTGTTTCGAAAGAAGCTAAACACGGCTTCATGAAATAATTCTTTACCTTAGAATGGTTCACTTTGCTAAAGTATGTCATGCACAATTTGTTATGAGGTTGTTTGAGATGTTTATAAAAGCAAATATGCGCTTTAATACTATTAACTTGTCACACATTAGCAATTTTATTTAAAGAGTTCCAATATAAAGAAATATAATAAGTGATATGCAAAATATTATACTTAGGTAGAAAGAATGTGGGAACGCGTTATCACATTAATAAATAGAATTGATTAGTTTTCTTCAAGTTGTCTAAATGTCGATTAAAACTATATACAAATCATAATTTATGGTTCGTTGTAGAAACAATTAGAAAATTATCATCAACATTTTTCAAAATAAATTTCAGTTAATATGTCTTAGATCTTAATAAATATGAATAAATACCTGCAACAGTTAAATAAAACAAAATAAAACGATTCTTAATTCTCTTTATTTAAAATTCCTAGTGTTATTCGTCAAGCCCTTATATTCTTACGACCTCACAATGTCCAATTATTTCTCCATTTTCAGTTTTTACTTGGAATAAAAGACGTAACTGATTTAATGAACGAAATTAAATGCTACACATGTGAAAATAAACAAATGCTATTAAATTAGATTTTCTAATGAGGACATTTTTATTTCCTGACAAATCAGTATTGAGAAATATTTTTTCTATAAAATGACTGAAGAATTTTTATTTAATTTCTAATGAACTGTTTTCTACAATTGCTGAGGCGCATAAATTGAAATTCGAAGGCAATCCTAGTCGAAGGCAATACTAGTATTTTTACGCTGTTGAAAATATGTACAATAAAAAGTTGACATTTTCATATTCATTGGAAATTTAAATCTGAATTTTAATTTAGATTCTTTGCTATTATTCTCTGTGCTGCAAAATAAAACAATGTCTTTCCAGACGTCAGATGTACCCAATATGAGCAAGAAGAGTATGAATTTAACTAGCAAATATCAATGTACTATGTTTTTACACCAAATTAACTGGACTTGAGTTCTGTATGAAAAAAAAAGAAACCTTTTACCTTCTTGAATTATATAACGCTTAAACTAGTTATACAGAAAATTTTATTTATTTGTAACCGATTTCTGTGATTAAAAAATTTAGCTTTTAATATCAGTAATAGAGATTTCCTTTTCGTTTCTTTCTTTAGTGTTTCAGGGCTTAAATATCCAGAATAATTAGAACTACAGCCTTCATTAATATTCGAAAAAACTGGACAATTTTCATGTAAGTAGTCTGCTTTTTTCTATGGCCAAATATGCAGTCATTGTACGTCATATAGTGATTTTTTTTCCATTCAGTGAATTTTATTTAGTAATGACTGTGTATAAAAAATAAAATATTTATAATTTTAAATAATAGATACGTAAAGAAAAATTTAAGGGTAAAACCAAAAGCTGTCCCTGAAATAGTTAATTACTGAAACCAGGACTTTTTTTTCAAACGTTACTAATCATTTATGGTATTGGTGTAATTTCTGTAAAGATTTCAGTCCATTAACACCATAACGTTTTACCAGAGCATCATTAAAGTGAGGCAGTATTACAAAATTCAACGAGTTTGCATTTTTTTCATAAATTAAGGAATTTAAATAAGCTGCAGAATTAAATATATATCAAATTTTTATACACCTGAAATCAGAATAAAATGTAAACGAGAGACCTCGGTAGAAAAATCTTTTAAAAGCTCCCCCTTTTTTAACTCTTCTTTTACTCTTACCTTTACTCTTTACTTTTACTTTTTACTTTTTAATTAATTTTTTTAATTTAATTTTTTTAAAGTTTGAATCTGTTATTCCTCGATGACAAGTGACGAGGAAAGAAATATTTGCTGACAATGTTTTATCAGAAATAATTGTTTCTGATAAAACAATTATTGTTTTATCAGAAAAATTTGTTTTATCAGTAACTTTTTAATTCATTTTCTTAAACTACGTACCTTCCTTTCGGCTACTACAATGCTATAACTTTATTTGCTGGGAAAATGCATACCTGGCATGTAACCAATGCTGCTCGGCATCTTCCAGCTCTCCTAACTTGTACAAGATATTCCCAGAAAGGACTCAAGCTCTCGGTCCTTGCTATTGCTAAAAAACTGTCGGCCTATGTAAAATACAAGAGTTATGTAGGAGATATTTTTGGCGTAGTTTCAATAAATCCATCGAAAATATTTAAGCAGTGTCTTAAAAATTATATGATTTTTCTGTTTTCTTTAATTCTAAGCAAAAATCAAAAACTCTTAAAAATTAACAACAAATTAATTTCTTTTGTTCTAGAAGAAAGACAGTTCATGTAGTCTATATATGTAAGATGATTAAAGATACAGGTATCTGGAATCTAATTAAAACTATTTCCGTTTTAATTCCCGTTTTATTTACGTTCACAATCTGTTTTTTATTTGCAGCCGTAAATTTGTATATTTGTTTTACCTTCATTCTTCTTAAATGAAAACAAAAATATGAATAGTCAATTTCACAGACTATTGTATACTTCCTCGGCAACATTGAGCATTTCCACCATATTTTACTGTTTTTCTAAATCTGTTTCTCTTTCTGCCATGTTCTGATGATGTCTTCAACTCGAAAACACAGCCGTTCTAGAAAATAAGGATTCAATTCCTCCCCTGATATAATTAGCAACGAAGCGACAACATTGATGATTGAATGAGTGTTGTTGTGCCTGTGCATTGTTGGACTACAATAGCAATGATTCCTATTACTACCTGTGTACCTTGTCAATTATTATATTTCTATTATTATATGGTTTGTTTAATTCATTATGGTAAAGCGCACTACGAATATCTGGCTAAGAGTAGGTTTGTCTTCGTGGAGGACTTTGTAAGGGAAACTTAGCTTGTATACACGTTACACATAGAGAAAAACATCCACGAAGCAGGCCTGTTGCCTGTAACCGAACCCATGTCGAAACTATTAGTATTTAACAATTTTACTAGTCGGCCGCTGATGAGCTCCTATTATTGTATGAAATAAATATTGAAAATTATTTCATGTAATAGCAATTCATAGCCTTAAATAACGCTCTGAATTTTTGCACCAACCTAATAATTATGCATGTATCAAATTCATCAATAAAGACATAAATTCTTGACAGTGATTGAATTTTTGAATGTTTTTACATAGGAAAAGAACATGAAAGTTGCGCAGTTTAAAATTCACATTTTTATATTAAAACATACATTAGATACATTTTTATATTAAATTACTCAAAATTCTGGTCTCTGTGATCGTGTTATTAGAAGACGATAGAAATCAGGCGTCAATTTTTAAACATTCATATCGATAAAAATCACGAACTAAAATAATGAATATATATGCTTTTTCTTTAGCTATTGCGCTGAAACATATTTGCATACTGTCTGTACACTTTAAAAAAAACATTGTTATTATACAGTGTACATGTGTATATCGATAATTATACTGAAAAATGTTACAAATTAAATTACGCAGCAATTTTTTTACTGAAATGAATCGTTTTATAACAGGATATTATGTGAGTGAAACTTAATTTAGGCTTAATGTAACTTCCGGAAAAATTACTTTCTAATAAATTTTCAACTTTTAACAGCCGTTATCGGTATAGTGGTCAGTGCTCATGGCTGCTGTATTATTGGGTTCGAATACCAAAGAAGGCATGGCATGGATTATCGTAAATGTATAGTGTCTGCGCGGCATGGGGGTTATTCAAAACACACAGTGAGTTGAAAGACCTTTCGAGTGACTGGAGACAGAGGAAGATGAGTGGATAAAATCTCATATTTTATGTTTTTTAAGCCATAAAATTATTATTTAAATGAACAAGTTATTAATAATTTCAGCCTTTACTTCTCCTTTTCTGTTTTCTCACCAGAATGCAAATTACTTAGATAGTATCTGAAATGAGGTTTTCGAATTTCTGCCTTTCGCGAGTACGTTAGATTAGTTCTTGCAGTCTCTGATCAGTCGTAATTATTCAGTTTTCCTTTATTGCAGGAGACATTTGAATTTCTTACACTGGTTACAATTTCTGAGCCAGCTTAGATTAAAATTGAAATGTGTAGTCTGTGATTACGGTTCTACGTGTTAAATTGAAACTGACTGTTACTTTAGTAGCATTACCACGAGTTTTGGCTAAGTCTTTTAACACCTGAACGTGGATTTAAATTCAAAATTCTGTTTAAATAAAAGGGTTTATTTAAACAAAATATCTATCTATCTATCTATATCTATCTATCCATCTATCTATCTATATCTATCTAGCTATCTATCTATCTATCTCTCTATATATATATATATATATGAAGAAGAAAGTATGTTGGTTTGTCCTCTAATAACTCAGTAACTACTATAGCTATTGTTACCAATTTCTAAAATTCTTTTCTGGGTTCTGGAAGAGCTTGACGTCCACTTCCCCACCCAAAAATAGCTAACATCAGAGATATTACTTAAAAACTCGGAAAAACAATAACTTTTGCCCCCATTTTTCCGAGTGGCAATACTCTCGCAAGCTAGAGATGAAAAACCTGCTTTATTTTGAAAGTTGTTGCCACTGCTCGCTTTCAAATCATAGAGTTTGTTAATAAAAAAATTTGTAAGTTTTACGATGAAATAAAAATGGCATTGCCAAACATTAAATACATTATTACCGATTCCAATAATTCGTGGGAAGCAATATCGACTATTCCCATCTTCGTACGAACTTAATGAGCTGAAATATTAATTAAAAGCTCTCAAAGCGCTGATTTTCGCACTCATTTTTCCGAGTGGCAACAGTCTCGCGCGTTGGAGGTAAAAATACTTTATTCCGAAAAGTGTTACTGCTGCTCGCTTTGAAATCGTAGAGTTTGTTAATCAAAAATTTCTAAGTTTTAAAAAATCTATACATATAAAGAATGTCTGTTTGTTCGCGTTATTTTTTCTGATCAATTATGATCAATTTTGTACACACTTAATGGTCTAAAATTAAATGTAGAAGAAATATTGGGTGGAACGTGAGCTTTTACGACCATTTGATTAGAAGGACGAAAATCATTAAAAGCTGCGTGCCGTTGTTGCTGATACAATGACAAATAATTAGCTTATTTTTCTATCGAAATTTTTATGTGATTTCCATATCGTATCAGACTGAAAAATGTATGACTATGAATCGCAGTTTTTGCATCGTTATAAGAGAAGGATTACAGCGTTATCGTTCTCTCTGTTGTTAGATGCATTATGCATATATATTTAGTTTTGACTTTCTTTACTTTCTAATTAGGATTTAGTCCATTGGAATTCATGTAGACTTCAGATTGTAATTCCTACATTTTCCTTAACTGGAATTTTTGATAGGAGTATTCCGATTTTCTTCATTTGATTATATATATAAATATATATAAGAGAGAGAGAGATGGAGTTAAAAAAACCGTTGCTACATAAAGAGTACTTTTCAAGAATGCAAATATTTTTTGCACCTAAAATAGTTAAATGTGGCTACGCACAAATGATATTAAAAGTGACTATTTGCATAGGCCTCACTGTATTTGCAGATATTCAGGGGTGATAAGTTAAATACTCTTAAAGATAAATTTACCGTATTAAGCAATAATAACTGTGACTTTTATTTAATCGTAGTATATTCCAAACGGTACTGATAACGAAACCAATTCTGATAGCTACTCTATCACCGTTACCACGAAAGGTATCATAATTTGCATTATTTTATTTTTATTATTATTACATAAAATGTATTATTTGTATTCTTGAAAAGTATTTTTTGTAGCAACGGTGTGTTTCTTTTGAAGTACATATATATATAAAGGTAATAATAAATCAGTTTGTATATCGTTTTTATGTATTTCTATCTGCACTGCTATTAAAAAACAATTATGGGCCATGATCCATAACATTTCGATGCATAAAAAAGCTATTGCAATATGATTTTGTGATACGTGGGTACTTAAGAAGTTACCTGATGACCCAAAATTACTCTACAGAAGTTACTGATGACCCAAAATTACTCTACAGATGTTACTCATAGAGAATGAGGGATAGGAGATATTTGGACACAACTGAGGTGTTTTCTTCGAAATTAGGAATGGACTTTAGAAAATTCGTGCTGATATTTAGAATGTGCTCCAGACCTAGACAACGACAGTCTTAACCATTTTCTCACCGACAACCATGGATTTGTGCACTTGATATAGTAGGATGAATCAACACATACTTACGTAGTTAATTTGTACATACTACGTCGAAATTGTTGTTTAAGATACATTGTTGTCCTTTTCTATTGTAAAACGTTTTGCACCTAAAATGCAGTTCGCTAAAAAATTCAAGAATTTGCAAGAGAAAATGGCAACAGGAAAAGTCGTAAAGTACATTACAACTAAATTTATGCTGCTTCAACTTTTATTAGTGGTTGAACGTAGAGGTAATATAAAATGTTTAATCACTTACTGCCAGTGGAAATGAATATAATGCATGCTGAAAAATGTTTCATCTTTTACTGGCGACTGAGCATGGTTTATTAATTTCTATAAAGTAATTATTCCTTATTACGTTTTAATTTCATATCTCATTCGACTAATTACTTAGTTGAAATAATATGCGAAATTTTATGATAAGATAATATGGAAATTTGAATTCATGTAAGACCGTCGAAACAACGTGCAGAATATGTAATTAACATGCCCCGGTTATTTGTTTGCTGTATTTTTCTTCCAGGATAGCCCCTAAGAGCTTTTTTTCTTGTAATTCTCACCTACGTATGCTTGGAAGCTTACTTCATTATGTTTCTGTGCATATTAATTAATACATAATAAAAATATTGGAATATTTGAAATAAAAGTACAACAACAGATATATTTATCATTAGAAAAAGTCTGCATTTGGAAAAACATATCGCAGAGACATAATTTGCATATTTACTCATTCAAAATATTTCACAGTTCACAGCATATTCGAGCGTATAAATTCATAAGAAGATCTATTCATAAGATCTGTTCGAGACTATTTATAAGAATATCACTCTCCTGATCTTTTACCATATTTCAGTTTTTGTGTTTTTGGAACAAAACTTCTAGTAACTTTCTGGGTTATGTTTCTTTGGTATTAAACTCAAAAATGCTGTAGTAGCCGTTGTTGAATATCAAAACTGCACACCGACTCTAACAGCGGAGGAGGTTTTAGCTATATACGTCCTTCTCAACTTACCTCTCTGGAACAAAATATGAATTAGGAATAGATATTTCAGTTAAAATGTCAGTAGTGTTCAAACCATATCCTCAATACGCACTAACTTTTCTTTAAAAAATAGATAAACATAAATCTTACCATATTCGAAAATGGAGGGATAATAAACGGTGCAATAAATAACATTTATTAAAATGTTTGCTACTAAGCAGATTCAATGGCTAGAAAAATGTATGTCAACTCCATTACAAAGTAATTAAAGCAGCTTAAAATTCATAAAGAATTCATAAGCATTGATTAGAAATTTCGAGGTCAGGCAAATACTTCACGAAAACATATAGGAATAGTAAATTCATATTTTCGCATGCTCTTTAGAAACTTTTACTTTAATGGCATTTAAATAAGAGTGGCTATTAAATTAAAACTGAATTTCTTTTTCTGATAGCTCACGATAGATAATTTAATAGCGAGGGTTGCTACTAATTTGCAGTTTAAAATACAGAATGGCCATTGCTTTGCATGAGAATTTTGTGGCTTTCAAATGACTGAGTTTTCTTGCGATGTTTACTGATGTTTTACAGTATGAGGTTTACAAATATCATTTACAAAGTGAGGAAAATTTCATTGTGATAAATATACATTGTAAACGAGTTTAAAAGTAATCTTGACCCTTATTTAAAATATAAATTTAGAGCTAAATATTCCAACGCAACAGGGTATAGTATATTCAGATGCAATGACTTACTTGCTTATACTCTTCTGTTCTTCACACTCAACCTGCACTCAGGTGACTGTTGACCCCTTGACCTTTCGAGTTGCTGTCTTTTTGTAAGTTTTGGAACACATGCACTCAAGATATTCTGAAACAGATAAACCCAACAGAAGGGCTTTGCCCCAATGGATATGGTATCCTGGCGATAGCGCAGTCTTTATTGTCAACAAGGTTCAGATTCACTTCAGATTTAAAATGCTGTATAGATTTCTGTAGCTGTGCTTTAGTCTAAATTTTGTCTAACTTTGTATCGCAAAGATTCTTTTATTTTGGCA
>KK118511.1:371646-387693 GCA_000611955.2 Stegodyphus mimosarum
GCTGGCTCTGGGGAGAAAACTTCATTAAGCAATGTATAATCTACCGACCATTCTTCACTCAATAACCTGACCACCAGCGCCAATTTTTCTTAAACCTATAACTTACAGTTACAAAATTAGATTAACTTGTTTTCACCATTTCATCAGAATATTAGACAACGACATTTTCAAAGATGACTCTATGTAAAATAAAGTGAATTTGAAAGCTGTAGTGAATGCGAACTTTTTTGAATACGACTTTTCCTCTTGCCATTTTCCCTTGCAAATACTTGAATTTTTGCAAATCTTTTTTCTTAAATTTACTGAAAACATGAAATCGAATGCATTTAAAACGCATGATTAGTCCATGTGGAACATAGATAAAATGCTTCAGTTACTTTTAAATCTTTATTTTTGAAACGTACATATTTTAACAGTTCTTAATAATTATTTTATTTTCAAAGTTTTAATCAAAAATTAACCTTAAACTGCTATTTTTTTCAAGAACTAATATCTGTTAACTAAAACATTAAACATTGTCTTATAAACAAAGTTCTAGAACCACTAACATACACTCACGTTTGTGAAAATTGCAACACCATGAAGGACTTACGCGAGTGAGCTGAAATTTTCAGGAAATGCAAAGTAGCGCATGATATGCAAATGATTAGAATTGCAAATCCGTAGCGCATGCGTATGCTGAGCAGCGCCCTCTGAACGGCTGATGGATCCGAATAAATAGACGGCTGTAGCGAGGCGTGTATGGTTATCGGTGGTTATCTGCTAGTGGTAAACGTTAACTCAATCTGTACTTATGCCTCGTCGACGAAAGAGAGCGAGATTTGAACAACTTACAGAGTTTGAACGAGGGAGAATCATCGGCCTTCGTGAAGCTGGATTGTCGTATCGTGCAGTAGCCTCTCGTGTGCAGCGTAACAGCAGCACAGTGATGCGCGTTTGGAAGCAGTGGACGGACGAGTGTCGGACAACTCGGAAATCCGGGAGTGGACCCCGAAATGTGACGTCAGCTCGCGATGATAGACACCTGGTCCGCATGGCGCGGACGGACCGTACAGCTTCCTCTAGACAATTGGCAGCACTGTGGTCAATAGCTACAGGTGTTTCATTGTGTGCTTCATCAATTCGTAGACGTCTGCTGCAGTGTGGACTGCGCGCACGGACTCCTTTATACAGGATCCCCCTAACGCACGACCATCGCCGCCTGCGGCTACAATGGGCCAATCAGCATAGAGACTGGCGTGCTGATTGGCAGCATGTCGTGTTTTCTGACGAATCCCGCTTTAATTTGTGGTACCATGATGGCCGCATTCGTGTCAGACGCTATGCCGGTGAACGCCACCTTCCGGAGTGCATTATCGAACGCCACAGTGGACGAACACCCGGAGTTATGGTCTGGGGCGCCATAGCATATCATAGACGATCTCAATTGCTACGAATTGTGGGCAATCTGAACAGCAACCGGTATATCCGTGAAGTTCTACAGCCCGAAGCTGTTCCCTTCCTTCAAAGCTTGCCAGGCGCTGTATTTCAACAGGACAATGCCCGCCCTCATACTGCTCGGATTGTTAAATCCTTCTTTGCAGCGCAGCAGGTACAGCTTCTTCCTTGGCCTGCGTGTTCCCCGGATATGTCGCCAATTGAACATGTGTGGGATGTCATTGGTTGGCGTCTTGCTCGTGATCCTCGTCCTGTTGCGTCTGCAGACGAACTTTGGGTACGCGTACAAACGATATGGAATGCTCTTCCTCAGTCAAACATCCAAACTTTGTTTGACTCCATGCCACGTGTCGTGTAGCCACTTATTGCGGCGCGTGGTGGCCACACAAAATACTGATTCTGATCTCTTGTTCTTGTTTGTTTGCTTTGAACATTTAATCATTTATTTGTACCACTACCACTCAACTGTGTATTAAATTGCATTCAATTATGACGATTCCTTCTTGGTGTTGCAATTTTCACAAACGTGAGTGTATATTGTATTGTTTCCCTTTGTGGTGGAAATCTAAGACATCTTTAGTAATAAAATTAACAGAAAGAGCTATTAGTAAGAGCAAAAACCTTAATGTAATAGTTACGAAAAGATGACATTGGACAAAGTTTTTTACTAATTTCCAAGAATATCCATAAAAAAGACAAAAAAGAAAAAAAGTGTATTTCGCTTCGAGAAGAATTCGTCTCATCGTAGAAAAATAAATCATGGAATAATTCAGAAAACATTTGTGGAACTTCGGTAAATTGCAATGCATGATTACAATTTAATTGCGCATGGTAAGTTTCCTGATATGTTTTGTCATTCTCCAGAATGCAGAATTAGGAGAGAGGAATTTGAAAAAATATGTAATTGCATAAAAAATAGATTACGACCAAAAGCTCTGAGACAAAAAATTAATTACTAGAGATTCAAACAGATGTGGTTCATACGGATTGTTTTTCTCGGCTGAGCTGGAAAAAAACCATTTATGTAAAAACACATTCTTCTAGTAGAAAATCTTTTTTCAGCTTCCCGTGAAAAAATATAAAAAACATAAAAAGTTATGTTTTTTACTTCAACTGTGTAAAATGTCTCAATACTTCTGTATACCTGTGAATCTGCAATTTAGTATATTCGAGGAACCCAAAAGGTACGTTTTTGTGTGTAGAGCTCCTACCAACCTAAGAAAAAGAGGTGCTGCTAAAATTGTAGAGTGTCACTCAATTTTGTAACCCGCTATTTTAACTTAAAGTACCTTTTTGCCAAACCTCATTTCATTTCCCTGTCATAATGCAAATGTCTAGCACTCGCGATATTCAAATTTGGTAAGAAGAAAGAGGTATTTAAAGGAAGGATTTTAGGATGAAATCAGAGCATGTTCTGCCTGCTTGAAGGCCCCGTTGCTAACTTTGATTCCCAATTGCTAGAATTCTGCGACTTGAGATATTCTTGTCATTAGGCTTGTTTAAGCCGACTTCGAGTCAGAGTAAGCTTGAGCGATAGTTAAACTGCGAAGCTGTTAGGCTATACTTATCTTCAGCCTTTTAAGTTATCTTTTACCTTTGGATTTAAGCCAAAACTGCTGGCTTTCGTAAACATAAGTTGGTGCCGATTGTTAAACTTTATTTTAATTAATAAGGGGTCATATGCTTGTTTTGGTCATATACTTGGAACTACAATCTTAGATGTTGAGGGCACACTTAATATTACTGCACATTGGCAGTAATATTAACTGCTTTTTCTCCTTTTAAGGGGAAAACCGTACCACAAATACACTCAATAGTATTCGGACCTTCAAAACGAGGACAAAATTTGGACACTTTCTGGGGATGCAAGACAATGCCTGTCTCAATTTGAGAACTTTATACCCGACCTTACAGTCAAAATCCCACTTTTTTCTGTCATATTAAGCTTTCAGTTTTGCTCTTGTGATATCTGAATTTCTTATTGCCTCGTCGATCATTTTTGGAATATCAGTTAGTTTAAATTCTGCCTCCCTTTTCTGCACAACGAACAGCTTGTCTGAGAAGATAGTTACTTTCCTTCCCAAAAATAACTTGCGTGGAGTTTTTCCGGTAGTGCCGTTCTTAGCCGATTTTAGGGCGAAAGCCAACTCCTTGACACAGTCATCCCAGCGTCGATGGTAAGTTTTTACATAACTTCGAGTGATTTTAACAATGTTTCTATTTATACGTTCGGCTATATTAGACTAAGATTTGTAACGGACCATATTTAAGTGGCATAAGCCACGCCCTGCACATAGATTTTAAAAAATTTGACTAATAAATTCGGAGCCGCTATCTGATATTACCCTAAGTGTTTCTCCATATTTAAGACAATATTTATTTAGAAAAGACTTCGAGAAATGGTCGACAATAACAAACAGATATCTATTTTGTTTACTTTCACTTTTTAGATATGGCCTTAAAAAATATATCCCTATTATTTCATATGGAAAAGCAGCTCATATACTATTTAGATACCCGGTCGGACTATAATTTACGATGTTAATAAATTGGCACGTGTGAAAGGAAATGACCAAGTTTGGAAGTTGAGGAGAAAACGCTACCTCGAGTACTCTCAGCACCATTTTTCGAATGCTAAGGTGACCGTCAGTAGGTGCATCATGTAATGCTTGCAATATGGTAAGCCGCAAAGTGGCTGGGATAACTTGTCTCGGTTCACTATTCTCTTTTTTTTGCCTTGGTATAAAATCAGAGTTTATCAATTATCTCATGATTTTCTGCTCTATTTCTAATGGCCACTATATTTGGGTTTCAAAATTTTCAGGGTCTTGTAAGTAGTCATAAGTCTGTCCGAATTCTGGATCAATTTGTAATTCAGAAACAATAGTTTCATGAGAATCCAAAATTTTCGAGGCTAGCATTGAACATTTTATTTCTTTTCCCTTCGTCTAGTTTTATTCGGGACGGAGCATCGGCCACTCCTTTTTCATTTCCGGACGCAGGTTTGATTATTAATTTATATTCTTGTAATTTTAAAGTCCATATGATTAATCGCAGAGACAAACTTTTTCCGGAATATAAACGACCTAAAGCAGCATGTCTGAAATATACAGTTATCGGTGCCTTGCCAAAATAAAAGTGTAACCAATGTATTTCTCTCAGTAGCCGTATAGTTACGCTGTATTTGATTGAGAGTTTTAAAAAATAGACAACGGCCTGATCATTCAGCATAAAAAAAGCGCCTACCGCGTAATCTGAGGCGTCTGGAAACTTTGATTTCGTCCCTCTCCAGAGTTTTAAACCCGGCACTCTATTTACGCAGTTTTCAAGTTCTCAAATGCGGTGTTAGTCTCAGCTGATCAAGAAAGTATTTAATTTTAACAGCGGTTCTGCTATCTGTGCAAAGTCCTTTATGAATGTTTGATAGTGAGAACACATGCCTAAGAATAAGACAAGATTTTTGGCTGTGTGGTGGAGAGTAATTCTTTATAGTAATTATTTTCAAATCTTCCATTTGTATTCCCCTTTGAGAAATTTTATAGCTTAGGTTCCTATGATCTTCTGACCGCAAATTTGACTTTGCGTTTACTTTTAAGCCTGCTTATCTTAATAATGTGAAAACTTCGTTTAAATCTCTTATATGGTCAATATTTTACTTGACACTATTATGGCATCAAGGTAAATAAATGTGGATTTTCTCAGAGAACGCCTTTATATAATGTCTATAGTTTGTGGGAAAGTTGCCGGGGCTCCAAAGGCATTCTAAGTAAGGCACATTTTATGCAAGGATGTTTCAGCGATTCTTTTGATTGTCACATTGGCGTGTTTCTCTTCTATTATGATTTGAACTTTCCATAAAGTGAATTCAGTTAATTTTTCGACTGTAAATTGATATTTGTGGTACAACTCGGCTTCGAGGTTTGCTGTATCTTTGGATACTATGAAAGTTTTCATGACGGTATTTTCTAAATAGTCGAAAGTATACGTTTGGATGCTTATTTCATCCAGTAGGAATTACCCCTTTAAACCAACTTAATGCCTTCCTCGTAAGGCGGCCATCGCTATCGTAACTGTGTCACTTCCGGGACCGGGTACAACAAAAGGTGGTTGTTCAACTGTTCCAGGAAGTTGGTGACTGACATTCCTTTGCCGAATCTCAAAGCAGGTTTCATAGAGGCCTGCATTGTTTCTACGATGAAGCCAAATCCTACCATTACGTTTACAGGAGCCGATGGAGTCTGTGATGTGGATGGGGCCAGCTGAAATGATTTTCTGCTATGAAGGTCAGCATTGTTCTACGAGTTAGCCAGATTCTTCCGTTATGTTTACGGGAGCCTGTGGCGTCTGTGATGTGGATGGAACCAACTGATTTTCTGCAATTGGTTCGAATTCTTTCGGCGCCACCTCAGGATCTAACCTTCTTTGCCGTCATGCTGTAGTGCAACCTTACTAGAAACCTGGTGACTCCTACCACAGGCTTGTAAAGTAAGAACAGAAAAGAAGAGTAAAACAAACTCTTTACTATTCGTCAAACTCATAACAAAATACACAATGAGTTTGATGAACAGTGAAGGGTTTGTTTTCGTGTGTGCTGTAAAAAATGCAAGTACTTCGTGTTCGCAATAACCCCGATTACTTGCGGTGGGAACTTCAGAATATTTTAACAATAAGTTGAAATGGTGAAAAATAGTGCTAGACTACTTAAGATTAACAGGCTGCCTCAGTAACCTAACCAGCGAATAGATCTTAACGGCCAGAAGGCGAATCCGCAACTCAGAGTAACAACAAAAATGGCGAAATAGCAACGCGAGCTATGCTAGCGAAATCCCGCTCTAACTAACTTTCTCTTTTTGCCCATTTAAATACTCTTTTTCACTTTAATTTGCATCCTGGTGAGAAGATGTGAGGGACAGTTGAGGATTTCAGAAAAGGTAACAAAAGTTAGAGTAATTGATTATTCAAACTAAAGGAAACCTTGCAATGTGGACTACATGGCTTCCATGTATGGCCTTTCAAATTATATGTATGTTTTGCTGCACTTCATTTAAATTTATTTCCTCAAATTATTCTAACTTAATTAAGCGAACCCTCAAGGTAAGTTGAAAATGATATAAAATATTTCATACTTAAAAATTAAATATTCCGGTCAATTTTGTTTTACGTGAGTCGAACTTCTTATAATTTTATTTTTTCATAACGAGTACAAAGTTTTCCCAAATATAAGTATAGGAACCGGAAGATCTCATTAAAAATTAAATTTTGTTATTTATTGACAATTATGCTTTTAAAATTTGATTTTTCCAAAACATGAATATTTTCGTCTTTTAAAACACTTCATATAGCTACGATCAACGATTACGAATATAAAACCCGGGTAAGAGGCAAGTATATATCTATCTGTCTAAACTGTCACTATCTATCTCTCTATCTATATATAAGTTTCGTATTGTAGATTGCAATAGAAAAGGTGGGTACACAAATAGATATTTTAGCAGTTCCGTACAGAAAATTTCAATGTGTTACGTCTAATCATTTTTGAGTTATGCGAGATAGATTCATATGCACATAGATATATCCATACGTACAGAAGTCACGAAACAAAATCTATTCTGAATCCATTTTAGCGAATGTTTTCGCAATTACTGTAATTCCTTCACTTCGTACAAGGAAGTAAAAATGCATAGCGAAGGAAGATGCATACTTAAAATGTAGAGACAAAATATATTGCCCTGACTGCTAAACAAAAGGTGTTGGAAAAGGAATCATATTTTGAAATATGTGGTGTATATAGAAGAATTAAATTCGTGAAATCAATAATGTGCATGAAAGAAGGATAAAATTTTTGCATCTTTACATGAAAATTTTAGCCAAGTTTTTATTTTCAATTTTAAACATTTGGATCTCTAGTGATATATATCAGTTTTCATCCCAGTTTTCTTCCTTGTCTACGTTAAGAATATTAAAAACAAAAATAAACTCTATTTATCTGTTACATCAAAATTCTACCTAAAACAATGCTAATATGCCAGGCGATAAATACATAGGCCTGTAACTTGTTTATTTATTAAATGTTAAAACATAATCTGCATTTATTTTAGAAATATATTCAAGAAATATTTACAAATGTAAAAATGAAATACAAATTAATAAATAAATGCATGTTCTTGAATATATGCTGATTGACAAGACATGTCTTATGCACACCTTTTTAATAGAATATTTACATGTTCCACAGAAGTACTATAAGTTTTGAAATCTCATATGATGTTTCAGGATATAGAACTGAAACATTTATCAGGTAATTCAAAATTTTCTAGTAGAACATATTTGTTTTAAACAGTGTTACAATGCTATATAATACAGATTATATATTACAGGCACGCTTCATTTCAAATATAAAGTATCATATTAACAAAAACAATAAAAAATTCTGAAAGATTTAAGATTTTCTATTATGCTCAAACAAGCGTCTTTTCAACGTTTTGTGTGTTATCTTTATTTATTAAATATCATTTTTATCGCACTTAAACCTTATCATATTCAATTTAAGTACAATATCACAAAATATTTAAAAGCAACACATCTTTAGAATTTTCGATAGGCAGTCTCGCGCATAAGAGATACTTTTTTATGTACAGTGTTGCCGTTGCCCGCTTCAAAATCGTTGACTTTGTTAATCAAAAATTCGTTAAAGGTTTACAAATGATAAAACAATTTCAAATTTCAAAATTCCGGTTTCTAGTTTCTCATGTTCGGATGTAGGATTACGTTATTCAAATTTGATGGCTATAGGTACCATCATTTTTCACAATGCATGAAACATGCCGACATTTGTGCGCTTTCTCCGTTATCAAATTTCTTTTAAAATAATAGAGGCCGATAATATTTGCAGAACAATTTGAAAAGTGATTCAGCCTTTGTATAGTAGTGATTCAAGGCAAAATTCCTTTTCGACACCAACAGCCTTTCTGAACTAACGCTCTTTTGGGCTAAAAATGAAATACACTTATTGAAAAGTGAAAAATTATCATTTTAAGGTATTTTTCTCCTGACAAAATTAATTTACATTATTGAATTCTGGAAGAATACAATTTACAGACGTTTGTTGCTTCTAGAAGAAATTCATTTCACTATCCATAATTATTAATATATTCCTGTAAGAAATTATATTTATTATGAATTTGCTAGACCACGTTAACGGTATCATTACCATCATCTATCCTTTCTTGTGTCCGTGTAGAAGAAATTTACATTCTTAACAATTATTATTAACATATTCTGAAATGAAATTATATTTATTATGAATTTAATGGAACACATTACCTCAAACCATTACCATCGGGTATCCCACCTTAAGTGCAGGAAACCAAGGTAAAAATATTTACAAACCCGTAAAAGTTCAAAAAATATTCTCATTATACGTAGTACAATGTTTCTCTAAGCTATTTCTCTGTTTTTGTAGTGTAGTATCAGGCTGCTTTATTTACGTCCGACTAACTACCTTAGCTTTCCCATTCATTAGCTTTAGTCGCAGATCTTAATTTCCTGTTCTGCTTGTGTAGTTCAGAGATTAAAATGTTTCCCACAGATGCTGTAATCTAGACTTTCCAACTTACCTACTCAAGCGTAAAAAATTTATTTACTAACGAGCAACAGAGAAAAGTTAATTATTCCTTTGTGAGATAAAAGTATAGTGTATGTTTTTTTAACGCAATGAAGAGTTTCGATATTATCTTTCTCATAATAAGAACTTAATTAATGTTTTGCTTTGTGGTTTTTCATTTTATATATTTAATTAAACGTATATAATCTATAACTAAAGAAGCGATGCATTTGTGTGGAACTTCAGAATGTAAAATGAAGCTTCCGATGAAATAAAGTTTTCAGGGAAAGGATTAGGAAAGTTAAGCTCGGACATTGACGCATGTAGCTACATATAATGCCTGGCTAAATTGTCTTAATTCGCAATACCTTCTGCTCTTACAAGTGATATTTTGATACTTTTGTATCATATTGGTTCCCAGCAGGAAATTTCTTATCCTGCTCTTACCAGTTCCTAATGAAACCCAAACGGCTTGGCTTGGTGAAGGTGAAAAACATCAGCGAAGTTTTCTCCAAGGGAGGCAGAAATAGATGGAGCAAAGGGTATGAAGCATCTTGCTTTTTTTAGAGAAGATGTCTGACTTGATTGCCAGAGAAGGAGAGGTCCAGAAAGCAGTCTTCTGGTCACGTGAGGACGAGTGACGTATTCGGAATATTAGATCACAAAATTACAGTCCGGATCACAATGTTACAGAGGAAGTACTGAATGAATTCCTAGAATGAGTAGAAAATGAAATGCACGATTGAGGAAAGTCTTACATGTGAATAATCCTGGCATTAAGATATGTGCTATTATCACTCCGCGATCAGCCAGTCAGCTTTCTCCGTATTGTCTGCGAAGAGTCTGCAAGAGAGACAGGTAGTCAGTTTAAATTTAGATCCGCTTACGAGAACTTCGGTAGAGTGTTCGCACCCGAGTTAGAGATTGGTTTTCAGCTAGTGTGATCATTATAATTCTGTAGGTAGTTGAGATAACACTGGATTAACTTTGTAAAACACTGGATATTAGATTAACTTTGTAAATATTCTTGTACATAAACGCTGTGTAAATAGACAATAAAAAGCGTTAAATATACACTTATCTTATGTATGATACGTATGCCAGCCTATTAGCATCACAACCAAGGTTTCATGTGAGAATCAAGAGGAAATCAATAGTTACTGTTCACAGAAAGGTACGAACTTTTGTTGTTATTTGTGAGAATAATTGCCCATAATTATGTTTGAGGGAGTAACTAAAAGTGATTTTATTTCCGTTTTGAAAGAACTCAGTAAAACTATCGATTTCAACCGATAAAAGTTGTAGAACTGAAAGTTAAACTTTTAAATTCTAAAGACGATTCGAAAGGTAGACTTCGTCATGTAATTTCTTAATATTTCAACTGAAGAAATGAAAAAATCGGAGTAAATTCTGAAACTGCATTTGTCAAAAATCGAAAGCAGTAACGAAACTAGTAAAAACATACAGAATATGCTTTCATTAGATAACTTTAAAATGAAGCATGAAGTAGTTTTTAAACTCTGTACAAACATTACCGATTCCTGTACCTAAAAAGAGAGAAACGTGGGATTTATTTTTTTAATTCATTAGAAAGGACATTCAAACAGAAGAATATATCAAATAAATTTAAGTCTGAAATTTTACTTAAATTGATATATGATAAATCTTCTAATATTCTAGTATGTTTTAAAGAGGATTATTTGATAGATTATGAGAAAATTAAGTCTTTTATCATTACGAATTATGAACCGTTACGAATTATATGTTCAGAAAATGTTCGGCAAGCTTTAAGGTTGTTTTGGGAAAACTTATTTGAATTTCACTTCTCTTTTAAGGTGATGATGGGTACATTTTTAGAAAAGCGGAAACGTCTGTGATTTTGAGTCTTTAGTTAATCATTTCAAATTTTAAAGATAAACCTTTTCAAACATTACATAATGATTTAACATTTCATGTTACAGTTCGACAAGGTGAAACTTGGCTACGTCCGGAGGAATTAGCGAAGAAATGCGATATTTTTTCGCTGCCAAAGATAGGCCTTTCGTTGAGATAAGAGGTGAAAAATGGGCCAGTTTTCATGATTCATTCAACAATCATTCTAACTATATTTCACAAGCGCTGAGAAAAAAATTCAGCCGTAAATGAACAAAAACATTCGCTTAAACCCGAGAATGTACATTCGTAGTAATAGTTTATATTTTGCTAAAGATTGCCAAATGAGCGAAATAAATTTTGTAGGTCAAGTAAATAAAACGATAATATGCAAAAGTTAATACTTCATGTAAACCGAAAGACAATGCGGTGGTTACTAAATTCTAAGCAGTTACAAGAAAGCAGTAAAACCCAACTGCGCGAATTAAAGTCTCTCCTTGTCTACTCAGAGCCCAACTGCGCGAATAAAGTTTTTCTTCCGAAGAAGACCCGTCCCTTTCAAAACGCTGAGGTTTAGTACCTAGTTTTACTTTTCGAAGCCAAAAGAAGCCAACAGGAAAGAAAAATGGAGAAATAGGATAATATATTTTAAGAAGAAGCATCGAATATTTAATAAGAATTAATTATTTTTATTAGATATTCTTTACTTGTTCTTATTAAGTATCCTTAACTAATATTACTTCTTTACTCTTTCTTCTAATTATAGAGTATTCTTTACCTGTAATTAAGATTAGTTATTATCTAATAAGATTAGATAAGGGATATCTAATCTTAAGCAGACTAATTACTATAATAATAGTGATAAATATAAGAGCTAGTAGAGAAAATAAAAGGAATTAGTATGCACACGTACTAGCATTGTAAACCCATTTCATTAAGTAGAGTAATAGACAGAATAGTGTTATAATAATATTATAAATTAGATAAATGTAAAATATACTAATTACCCTTGCACATATCAAATTTTTAATTTAATATTTCTTTTGTATGCATAATTTTTACAACATCTGATAAACGAAAGCGGAGGGTTGAAGTCTCAATGAAATATACCAATAATAAAGATAAATGACTTTTTGTAGCACCCATATTCCTGCGAAGAAAAGCAAAATCCAAAATCGCGCTGTTGGTGGGTTTTCTTTGTTCTGTTTCAGCCGTCCTATATAAGGTGAGGCTGCTATTGTTCGTTGTGCGGAAGTCGGCACTAAGAAGAGGGTCTCCTGATTAGATAAAAAGGGAGGTCTTCAATTAAATTTCGCGCAGTTCGTATCCCACCCAAAAAAGCGAGTATTCTAATGAAAAACGTAATTTATATATTTTGTAAAAAATTATTGTTTACATTAGAAGGAAACAAGTAGAAACAATAAAAGGTTCAAAAACAGAAATAGCAGATTTGAGCATAGCATTAATTCCTGATTTAGGAAGAGAAAGTAACCTTAGGTTCTGCATTTGATGACGTAATAGAGGCAACGTTAGCAACAATTTCCATTTATTAGGAAAAAAAAAGAGTCAGATGTCCGTATTCGCGGTCAGAATCTCTCTTTGCCTTAGCAGATAAACTTAATGTTCAATGCTTAATTACTCCAGATGCGTGAGACCACATATTTGAAGAAGAAAATGTATGTCAATCAGCAGTCTCGCCAGAGACGAAACCGGAAACGCAAAAGCAATTTGAGGCAGAAAGAGCTGACGCTGCTAAACTTCCAAATGTAAATCTTTTTTATACCTGAAATGCAAAGCGGCATGATAAGACACTAAACAAAATAGACGCTTATTAATCGGAATGGAATGAGTTTACGGAGAAAATGTCCAAATTAATGAATTCTTTTAAAAAGGCACAATAAGGAAAACTTTCTTTTTACGAGATGAATTTTTATATTTCCAAAAAAAATATAGTAACAATTTTAATAGTAACAGTCAGTTTCTCTAGAAAATTACCGAAACAAAGATCAGTTAATTGAAGCTTCCATATTTGGAAGTCATTTAGGAATGCTGAAAACTATGGAAAGAATTTAAATTTACTCCCAGAAGTTTTCGAAGATGCAGCAAATTATAATAGAAAATGTTAAAAAAAAAAAAAGCAAAAATCGTGAACATTAGTCGGTAAATTTCTACTACTCGTGTTTGTCACACGGTATATCATTTCCTACGGTAAATATTGACATCAATGGTGAAAATTTCACCACCTTCAGGAAGGTTTGGTTTGGTTTTATGCGATTACGGCAAAGCCTCGTGGGATATCTGCCTGAGGGAATGGATGCGTTTGTGGAGGTCTTTCTAATGCAAACTGGCTCGTATACACGTTACACATGGGAAAAACAGCAAAAACGCCCATGCATCATGCTCCGTTGGTGGAATTCGATCCTAGGACCGAACTACCAGCGTTTAGCCACTTTACCGCTCGACCGCTGGAGGGCACCACCTTCAGGAAGAAAACACAAATACGATCTCAAATACAAAATCTGACCTGTTTAATAGATAATCAGTCAAAATTACTGGGAAACATATATTTAAAAGGTCTTTCAGCTAAAGCTACTTGTGATGCTTTTTGAGAAATTTTTATTAGAACAAGTATTTCAGAAATACTTTGTAGCAATCTGGGTGTAGACACATTAGGTATTTTTTAAAGCAGGAGAGATGAAAAATGAGAAATGCCTTCTCCAGGACTCGAACGCGCCGAGTGTGTTGACCACTACACCACGAAAGCGAGAGAAATACCTTATATACTTTCCTTTTTAAAGGGTGACAGGGGGTTAGGGTATCAAATCGCCATATCCTGGTGGTAGCGAATCATCATCCACCGCTTGTTTTTAATCCGGGGACCACTGTAGAGACATTAGGTATTTTTTGAAAGCAGGAGCGATGAAAAATTAAAAATGCCCTTTCTGGGACTCGAACCACGGCCCTCTTTAATGCTACGAACGTGGTGACAACTACACCAAGAAGACGGGAGAAATGTCTAATTTTACCTCGTGGTGTTAACTCAAGAATTTGAAAAAAAACGTTAGGAATTCATCCTCGTATTTTAACAGCAGGTTACCCTGCATCAAACGGTTTCGTAGAAAAATGGAACTTTGTATATAAAACAAATGTTACATCATGTAAATCGCACAGATCCTATTAATTGGGAACAGCGTATTCCTTATCTACTTTTTGCATTCCGTGAAGATCTACACGTGTATCTCCATTTAAGCTCATCTACAGTCACGAAGCTAAAGGTCTCTTAGCCGTGTTAAAATCATCATGGTGCGGAGAAATCCAATCACCATCTAATTGAAGCAATAAACAATTGACTGTCTGCAAGAATTAAAAATAAATTAAAAAAAAAGCAGCTGATCTCTCTTCTCTGTCTGTTTCAGAAAACAATGATCTTATGGAAAACATTAAATAGTAAAGACAAATTCATATATGGGCGTTTAGAATTTTAATTTTAATTTAAGTACATTCCCTTTCGCTTTGCGTCAGTTATCTGCAATAACCCGCATTTCCAAACTCTTGCCTAATCGCCATCCAGAACTCAAAAAAGAATTTTCTATCTATAGATATTTCAGAGACATTGTGAACATTCTCTTGCACCGCTTGCATTTTCCTAACAAATCACGTCTCTTCGCTAAGCTCTTTTTTCTCAATTGTTTAAAAAATGTAACTGCGTGGTTTAAAACTGTGAGATACAAATTGCTCGCATTGTGCTGTGTGATATAATGAGATATGTTATGCAATAAAATATGTTGATACGAATCCACAAGTAATAAAGAGACATTATAATTATTAAGTGATATTGTTATTCTTCACAATAGTTCCAATTATATAGAGTCCAGCTATCTTCTCTCTCCGCCCCTGATACTCTACCCATCATTGTTAGTTAATGGGTCTTGTCTCATCATCATGATTCATTACATCATTGTCTATTAATTAAATTATTAGTTATTAAATCATTTCATTTTATTTTAACCATCTCAAAAGCATAAAAGAGATTAAAAATGATAATGTAGTATAGTCATCGATTTTTATCCCTAATTACACTCAGGAATTCAAATGCTCAGCTTTCTTCAGAAATTCTGTGAAATGCTGCCGCCCGCTTAAAACCTAAAGGCTCTCCTTTCCCACCTTCTTTAGGCCTAATATCCAAGTGGTCATTTTATACACCTCCAAAAAAACAATATTACTCAGTTTGAGAAATAAAAATCTAAATATTTCAAATTAAAACTTATCGATTCCGCTGCTGTTGTGTTGCTATTTATCTTCATCATCGGAACCAAAGTCTAGATCAGGTCTACAAAAAGGCCTTTGACGTATTACACATCGTGACATTCGTTTTATTAACGAAATGTTATATAATCTACTTCTTTCCTTTTTAACCTTTTTTCGCCGCAAGTAACATTTAGAGATTTAGGGGTTGAAGTATGAGAGTTTGACCTATTGTCCGCTGATTTGGCCAATTAAAATAAAGGAAAAAATATTTTAGACGGATTTAGACTATGTAATCTTAAATAAGATCACTGATTTAAGTATTCAAACAGTTATTTCAGAGTAGCGCGCACCTAGAAATACCGTTTAAGCGAACCGTAGTTTCTACAAACCTGGTCGACTAAATGTGTTAATTGGGGCTAAATAATTTTTGGATACTTAAAAGGCTGACACAACTCATGTTACTAATTCATTAGTCATGAAAGTTACTGTATTTCGCTATATACACTGGTGAAATAAACTAAAAGAATTTGCATAGTTTATCGAATTGCATAAAAAGAACTGAACTGAAGGAAAAAACCACTCCTTCTAGATAAAAAGGCAAATCTTTCAAAGCAAATACGTAAGTGTATACGTGTATGTAGGCGAAGTTAGCATAAAAACAGGCTTTTTAAGTGCATAGAGGGTAAGACGAATTGCGTTCGCTAGCACACCTCGGCGAATTTCTTGGTGTTATTTTGAAGCAATCGGTTAAATTCACATCGGAACGGCAAGCATGAGTAACAACCAACGTTTACATAATGGAATGAGGTGGCGAATTGTGGGGAGGCTAGAGGAAGGCCAGTCGCAAGTCCAGATATAGAGAGAATTTAATTTAACGCCCAGCGTCG
>KK118511.1:387866-570793 GCA_000611955.2 Stegodyphus mimosarum
TTTAACGCCCAGCGTCGTATGTAACCTATGGAAACAGTTCCAGAATACTGGATTCATCGAGAGAAAGCCTGGACAAGGTCATCGAAGAGCCACGACGGTCAGAGGAGATCGCTGTTTGTCCATTTTAGCGAGACGTAACAGAGGGGCTACAGCTTCTCAGCTCTCTCGGGACCTGTATGCAGCCACAGGAACCCCTGTAACAAGGGTGACTGTTTCCAAATGACTGGATGAAAGAGAGTTGTTTGCCAGAAGACCGGCTGCTTGCGTATTGCCCACGTCTACGGACAGGAGAGTCCGATTAGCATGGTGCAGGCAGCATAGTGATTGGAGTATGCCGCGATGGCGACCGTTCTGTTCACCGACGAGTCCCGTTTTAGCTTAAACACCGATTCTCGCCGTACTTTCACATGGAGAGAGCCAAGGACCCGCTACCTACACTCCAATGTTCGCGAAATCAACAATTTTGGCGGTGGCGGTGTAATGGTCTGAGCAGGCATAATGTTTTATAGCGGCACACCTCTCCACGTCTTTGACAGAGGCTCTGTGACTGGTGTATGAGGTACAGGGATGAGGTCTTGGAGCCCTATGTTGGCCATTTTCGGTGTGCAGTGGTCCCAAGGTTTATCTTACAGGACGATAACGCGAGGCCACATAAAGCTCTTCTGGTCGACGAATTTCTCGAGTGACGATATTCGTCGGATGGATTGGCCAGCTAGGTCTCCAGTCTATTGAGCATGTCTGGGACGCTCTGGAGGGGGCAACTGCAACTCGCAATCCCTCTCCAAGAACCATCCAGGAAGTGAAAACAGCGTTGCTGAATGAGTGGGACCAGTTGCCACAAGCACTGCTAAACTGCCTTATTTCCAGTATGACATCACGCTGCGAGGCCTGTATGGCTGTAAGAGGGGACCCTAGCTCCCATTAACCCATTTCTTTCGTGTCTTCTGAAACCGCTGTTTCAGACCTTCAGACTCCCATGAGTGTTACGCACGAGCACGTGTATCTATTATAACTGTTGAATGTTTATTTTTTTTTGTATTATATCAACCTATACTCACACCAAATTTTATTAAAATCTGTACAATAGTTCTAGAGATCGTAGATCAAATATGAAAATTCTCTTAATTTATTTCAACAGTGTAGTTGCAGGAGCTATGAAGGTGCGCAGGAGGCAAAACATTGTGGTTTTATTTCCCGGCTCGATGAACTAGAAACAAGTGTTAGACAATTTTGAAACTTACATAACGTTCAGGAAATAAATTTGCAAGACAAAAGTATTAAATGTGAAAAGCTGTTTTGTGAAACATATCGTGGGGATAAAATTACAGAAAAACATATTATGGATTAAAGGAAAATTTGGAATCGCAGAAATCTGAAACTGAAAATGGCTAAAATGCGATAAGAAAATTTATTGAAAAGATTGGATAAAAATTCATATACAAAATAATTTATGCTGAAAAATTCATATTCAAAATAATTTATGCTGATTTTATAAATGAATATGAAAACTTAGGACATATGCAGGAATTGAATTTGTAAGTTAATTTAAATTATTGTATAATTCCTCATCCTGAAATATTCAAATAAAATAGCACAACAAGAGATGTACATGTCATCTTTGATTCATCAGCATCTTCGTCCAGTAGAGTCGTTGAATATTGTTTACTTTCTGGTTCTGCTGTCCAAGAAGAATTTTCGATTCCTTAAAGATTTCGTAAGCATAAGCTACTTTTTGCTGATGTATAAAATATGCAGAGACCAATTTCTGTGAACTCCGATCAAAGGACTTTATAGTGTATGTTATGGGAAGGTGATTCTAATAAAGATATTAAATTATTTAATTTCTTTACAATTATTTTTGTCACTGTTTGGGTCAGCTCCTGCATTATTTCATTTCTATGTGAACGACATATTAACAGGCGCAGATGACGTAGCTACTGCATCTGAATTGCAAAAACAAATGGTAAAAATGTTAAATAGTAGAGGTTGTACACTTCAGAGGTAGTCAGCAAATGAAAAATAGATCGTATTGCTTCCAATCTTAAAGAATATGAGCTAGCTGAAACTAGTAACGACGAGGTTAAGATGGGAGCCAAAGGAAGAAAACTTTTTTTTATGTTTCTTGTAGTTCTAAGCTTCCATTAAAATGTTCTGTTTCGTCCGAAACTGCTCGAAATTCGATATCTTTTGGGTCAGCTAGCTCTAATTATCATGAAATATAAAATAGCACAAAATATGGCAGATGAAAACTGATTGGAACAAAAGCTGTCCTATCAGAAAAACGAAAAATAAGATATTTTTGCGTAGAAATTAGTTGCAACTTAAGAATATTAAAGTACTGCACTATGTCAATGAAATGCTTCACTGTAAGTGAATTTCACGGGTTTTTTCGATGCGGCAAATTATGCGAATGTGGTCGTGATTTATAATCGTTGTCTGAACAGTAATGAAGAAGTATTCTTTTCAATGGAGAAAGAAATCTTTAAAAGTTAATCTTCTTTGCAGCAAATCAAGAGTCACCCTTGTGAAGTAAATGGCTATTCCATATTTAAAATTAGGCAGTGATGTGCTGTGAGCAAAATTAGTAAAAAAAGTGACAGTTGTTCTAATGGTTAATTTTAATCTAGTGTTCCTTTACACAGAGTCGAAAACTGTTTTGGATTAGACCGTGAAATCGCTATCTTAGTTGAAATTATTTGTAAAACATTCGCGTTAGTATAATCCCAGGACTTATAGAAATTCAATACTGGAATCATGTCATTTCAAAAGCGAATACTTCTGATATGTTTTCAAAAGGAGGGGATGCAAATAGAATTGGATGTTGTCAATTATGGTTGAGTGCTTCATCACTTTTAAGGATGATCGACGAGGTGGCAGAATTCAAATCATGTAACAATAGCATCTGTAAAGAATATGGAACTCTGTTTACTAGAACTGGAGAACGTGCCCACTGAACTTAGAACGATTGTGCGTGAATTCCTTTATATACTTGATGAACGTTCATCATTCATCAAACTTCAAAGCATCATTGCCTACTGTTTACTCTTTATTGAATATGCAACACATCATGAATTTGTTGGCTGCTTATTAAGTGACGAAATATTTCGCGTCTTAATGTACATTACAAAAACGTTCAAGCAATAGTGTTTTCTAGAAAAATTCAGTGCTTAAATAAAGGAAAGCCCGTGCTAGTAACCCATACTTGCCAAATGCTAGAAACTCGGTAAATTTGTGTTTGTTTCCGGATTCTGGAGGAATATTAAAAGCTGGTCGATGCTTAATGAATTTTTTATGAGGATTTCTTCAGGAACACCCAGTATTACTACCTAATAATCACAATTTTACATAGCTTGTCATTAATTATTTTCATGTTTTCTACTGTTATGCAAATGTAGAAGGAGCTCTGTTTTCACCAGAACAAGATTGTGGTTACTTAGAGCCAAGAGCGTTATAAGAAATACACTGTATTAAATGTGTAACTTGTCTGATTTACCATCAGCTTGAAGTATTCATTCGAGAGTATTTATTAAAGCAGGGATTAATGCACCTAGGTAGTTCACCATAAAATCGTTTTCTCGAAGAATAAAGAATTTTAATAGTTATTGTTGTATTTTAACATATTTTTCTGTTAAAGCTGTTTATTTAAACAAGATCATGAATGCATTTAAACACGTATTTAAACGAGTATTTAAGCAAGTATTTAAACAAGAGTTTATTTAAACAAGTTCATGAATATATATTGAATACAATCCTATCAGATATAATTTTGTAAACACCAATCATATATCTTTCAGTCTTTTTTATTATTTCAGTTAAGAAAATGTCTGACGTTATATGCAAAACGCTAAGATCCGCTCAACAATTAACTATTAATTAAAGTTATGAAATGACTTCGGAATTTTCATCTAATTACCTAAAACAATTTGTTTTTATCTCATCTGTGTCTTTTTATTGTAATCATTTCCCGATTCTTCTAAAAAACGTTTTTAATTATAGTTAAATACTAAAAATAGTTCCGCCGTAGAACAGAATTCTCATTCCTTATCGTATAAAATAAAATGAATATGTCTCTCATCGCAAAATATAATCGAACTCATTATCAGAAGTCTCGTAATTTGAAATGTTAATTTCCTTCTCTAATTCTGTTATGCTTGCAAAAAAAAGGTTAAAGTTCGAAACTCGTTCTCTATTCATTATATGTAGTTAACGTCATTATTTATAATTTATGAAATATTCCCTGTGTGGGTAATTTACCGGAGTGAGTTATGAAGTTTCGCTCAGTTCCAGAATGTTTTGTTTCGAGCTAGTTTTCGAACTATCAATTTAAAAGGACACAGGTAACAATACACGAACTGATGCAAATAATAAATTAAAATTCCTCGGTTAGAAAATGAAATATGGTAACAGAGACCGCCATATCTGTAGAAAATATCTCTCTTCATATTTTTATGAAGGTGTAGGGTTGATAGAACAAGTTCGCTTTAATTACTTTTCTGAAGAATTACTTTGCATTCCATATCAGTTGAAAAGGGAAGCACAGCTAATATATAGGCATAAATTACTACATGTGAAGGCTTAAAATTACCTTTTTAATATTCGAAATGCTGTTAATACAGCTTATACTTTTTATAAAAAAGAATTAACCCTCAATCACCGGTGCACAATTTCTTGACGCAATGTTGTGCTATGTTGAAAACACCCTAAATTTGTCAGATGATGAATTTTACATGTTTCTAAATAAATTACTAGAGTGATAATTTACTGCATTGAAATACATGGGTGTGAAACAAAAAGAATGACAAATGCACCGAGAAAATACACTCATATAAAATATCTCGATTCACATTTTCTTGTTTAAATGCAAATACATCGATAGTAGCAGAATGAAAAAGAAAAAAAAATCAGGCTTTTTTGGTACAGCAAATTAATTTAAGATGTTTCAAAAACATTTTTGTTGCCATAAGAGCATGCCTTAATGGATATCTCTCAAGGATGCGTAGTGCATAAAGTCCTTTGCTTTCTTCCTTTCTATTTATAAGCCAGTCAACTCTACTTATTCGGTATTCAGTAAAGCTCTTACCAGTCTTTTAGTAAGATCTGAACGGTCTTCTCTTGTCCTGATAGTATGAGATTGTGTTATATTTCTTGTAATTTCTTTGAAATTAAATAAAATTTAAAAATTTAAAATATAACAGAAAATCAAAATTAAAATATAACAGAAAAAAATCTCTGAAAATTTAAAATATAACAGATGATGCGAAATTGCCAATTGTCTATAAATTTTATAACAAATCGTATTTCTGCTTGCTGTTTTATCAGTGATATTAATACTCTATCTGGTCACTTACAAAAGGTACTTAGAATGTTAACTTTTTGTGGTCTTGCTATAAAATGACATGAGTATACTGGTCCTTACGGTTTATGTTTACTATTCCATTATATGGAACTCTTGCAGACACAATAATTCAGTACACAACGTGTAAAAACATAAAGAACTTTCCTGCCTCTACGGTGTTCAAAACAATCTTAACAAGAGAGGAAGGTTAACCATGATATAATATTCATTAACAAAATATATATATATAATGCATATCATATGTAACAGAGATAATACTTATCCTTGCCAGTATTTAAGCAAAACAATCACAGTTGCCTTGATATAACATATTGCTATATTTTTCTGAACAAAAGCTTGACTTTTCTCTGTGTAAACATACATTGAATCTATGTTTTGTGTCTCAATCGAAAATTATATATATTATTATTCTGTGACTATCCAAATATATATAATGAACCGATGGATTGGCTCCACTGAAATGTATTTTGGTGTATGTTTGATTTATAAATTAGAAGGAAAACACAAATTGAAAGCATATTCAACGCCGAATAAAAGGTCTAGAAATAATTAAATCAATTATTTTGCAAAGGCAAAAAGAACAATTGTGAAAAAATAAGCAAATGAATCCAGTTTCACTGAAAAACAAATACAAAAATTTAAATTTAAATGCGACAATGAAAAATTTATTTCTCATGATACATATTTTTCAAGGAGATTTTGGGATTGAAAGAAGTAAATAAATCAATCTGCTTCTGAGCTAGTTATTAAGCAAAAATGTATTAGTGTTCTCTTTTAGACAAACGTTTTAATGTATTTGAGCAAAATTAGTATCTCTTGCTTTTTACTTCCTTGTACGAAGTAAAGGAAACATACGAACATTCCTTTTGCGTAGTAAAGTAACAATTTATTACATAAATTGCTGCTTTGGAATTGTATAATTTTTTATTACGATTATTTGTAATGATCTTTTGTATGTATTTTTGTAAGTACGTTTACATCGTGCATTCAGTGATTTGTCATTATTTCTTATTTTATTATTGTAAATAATATTTGTGTATTCATATATTTATTTAATAACTTTTATGTACACGACATAATATGATTCACTGATAAATGTTTTGTGGTAAATTTAAAATATTTATTTTATCCCCCAAATGTTAAATATTTCGTAAAGGCTACTTGCTCAACTTTTTATTTAAATTCCCAAGTATAATTACAAATGCAAAGGTTGTGTGTAAATGGGTGACTAATGCACAAAATGCACTTCAATTATGACTTCAATTATTTTTCAACTGTGCATTACATATTCAGGATAATGTGCAAAGAACTGATGACTACAGTTGCTGCCAATTACATGATTCGATGTATGAATTAGAAGTGGCTTCAGACTTCGCTTCCTCGGCTAGACGTAGCATCGCCTCCAGTCGCGCTAGTTTTTCTCGGAACCCTCCCGTTTAATTCAATGATAATGAACCTAGTTTCTCGGAAATGTCCGGCCTAGCCGCGCGTGACCACAGATGTGATAAGGGTTTAATATACATACATATAGTAGAGAAGTGAAACAGAATCCAACCGTATAGTAGTTTGACGTGATGACTGCTGATTGTGTTTTGTTGTGTTATACTAAGAAATATGAACATTTTTGTGTGAAGTGTTCCAGAATTATGATGCTTCTCCTTCCTCCGTACTCACGTATATATTTTTTGTGCAAGAAGTAAGATTGAATACCCCCTACAAGAGCGATAGAACAGCAGATAATTGCTGGCAGCCTTTGCTGCATTTAAAGAAGTGATGAAAGGGGCGGAAGAAAAAATAGAAGGAGCTGTCAAGTCCATTAAAGAAGAAATGAAAGCAGGCGAAGAAAAGATAGAAAAGCCAGTGAAGTCAGTTCAAGAAAAGATTGAAGCAGGTAAGTAGCTATTTCATTCTTTTTGCGATACAGCAGCAAGCTGATGATTATACTGTGAGCATTGAGGCAACTAATTCTTATCTCAAAATTCGGTGAGAGATCGTGAAACGTAGCCACATTTGGCGACATTTTGAATCGATCCCTGAGTAACTGTAACTGCTCCGACTCCTCCGTACCTGTAACTGGTCCGATTCCTCTGTAACTATAACTGTATCCAGCCTAAGTTACTGTAACTGTCTCCAGCCCTACGTAATTATAACTGTGCAGGAATTGCAGGAATTTTGAGATATCGAAGTTAGTGGAAATTGATCTGACAGACGACACAGAATTACATAAGACTGGAGAATTGTGAGAGATTCCGTTCGAGGTTTCGCTTTACACTGCCTTTAACATTCTTAGTAGTTTGAAGTGATAAATACATATTGTGCCTTTTCAGAGTGAGAAGAGCTGCACGAGTACTTTTGCGTAAAAAGCTCCAGAAATATAAAGTGTTAGTCCAAAGGACCGTTAACACAGAAGAGCTATTAGCTTCTAAACAGCATTTTGCATTGAATCACTAAAAGCGTTGCATCGATTTTCAGATTGTTACCACCAAATATTATCACCCTGTATTATAGTTAAGGAAATAATGATTAATCTGCATAAATGTTTGTCTGTTTCTCGCACTGGAAAAAAATTATTGACTATTTCATACATTGTAAAACTTTAATAAATTTTTGATTAACAAACTGAGCGATTTCACAGTGAGCAATGTCAACGCTGTACGAAAAAAAAAACAGTTGTATCTTCAGCACGCGAGACTGTCTATCGGAAATTCTAAAGATGTGCTGTTTAAAATATTTTAGCCCAAAGAAACAATAGCGCAAATTCCTTCGAAACCTGTATATGTGTGTAAATGAAAAAAACACCTCTTTGAGCGTAATATAAAATCTGAAGGCTTTTAGATATCTTTTTTTGAAAAATAAATTTCATCAGGCTATTATCGGTTTTATGCGCATTCAACCTAATATGATCTCTTACGCACATTGTGATAATTCTTTTTCCCGTCATACGAAAGACCATAGATAAAAAGCAAAAACTGCTTTAACCGCACAAGCGATTGCAAATTTTATTCCTTCGATGTCGAAAATAAGAAATAGTATTTAAACGTAATTGAACTTGGGTAAAATTCTCATTGCGTGATTAATTGTTCTTGCAGAAATATCTGCATCTGGGTAATTATAGTTACAAGTTAACTATTGAATTACATATATTACGTAGTAACTATTTGATCCTATGATACTTATATCTACTTCCGTATTCAGTAGCCATTAAATGTTTTGGTAGTGTTTGCAAAGTTGTCTTTTTTATTACTTCATATTTATACTATATTTATACTCGTATATATTTGTAGTAAATCCAATTAACTACAGCTTCATTTGATTCTATGGTTCAAAGTCTGGAGATTAAAGGCAATGATTTATTTTCTAAAACATGGCGACACTTTAATTCGAATGTCAGAAACATACCCTGATGGAGTTGCTTATTTCTATCTGAAAAATGGAAAGATACTTTTCCTAATTAATGTCTTAGATATTTAGCTGTTCACGTGATGCTTTCTTTTTCCACAGTAAGGAAGGTTTTGGCTTTTCGCATTGATCTCGCAATTTTAATGCGGTAAATAACAAGAAACTTTACATCAGATTATATAAAAAAAATGTAATTGAGATGTGAAATAAAAGGAAATGGCCATATCTGCTTTCTTTTTTTTGTAGGGGCGGTAGGAATTTTTTTTTCTGTTCATTTTATTCTGTATGCATTTATTACAGGAAATTTTGAAAAAAAAAATTAGTTGAACAGCCTAAAAGATGACGCATATTTTTTTTTTCATTTTATAGAAGCAAATTTAGAAGAAAGTGTCATTAATATAAGAATTTATTTCTGCTTCTTATTGCATTATTCATAAAAGTAAAGACTTCGTACCAGAAATAACTTAACTTATAAAAGTTAAGAATTAGGTTAAGGTGTTTATAATTTTTCAGAATTTTAAATATATACATTTATTCCTAACCATTTTTAATTAAAAGAACAAAATGATCTAGTTTGTTACTTCCATACAAATATGTTTCACGATAACAACTAATTATGCATTTTAGCAATTAGATTTCAAGTAATTTTGAATGTAGACACTATAATATCAATTTTGTATGGGATTAAATAATTTCCTTGATTTGATTTTATCAGAATTGCACTTGATTCTGCAGTTACATAAAAAGTCGGATTACATGTTCAATTAGTATCGATGTCCTGTCCGCTGATTCATGTTTGCTAAAGATTTATATCTTGGATATATTAAAAAAAACCCAGTTTCTTCAGCATTCAATCTCTTTTATCATTTTTGCGAATGGATGTTTTCTTTGCAGTTCAGAGCTTAAATTTAAAAAAAAATTGTGATTCATAATTTCTTTTTCTTTGTTAGATTTTTCATTGTGGTTCAGAATCATGACTGTCTTTTTACACAATCTAGTTCATCAATCCTTGGCGAGATGATATGAGACATGTAACATTACGTTTTAATTTTTTAATTATTTTGGTATTATTTGTTATACATTACGAGATCATGGCTGTTCCAAAACGAATAAAAATTCATAAGTTTTATTTATGTGATTATTATTGCTATTAAGGTTCCTCCGGCTTTTACACGGTGTTCATTTCTAAGATTTAATAGTTTAATACTGTTGCGAATTTTCTATATATGTAAACAATTTTAGTGAAATTATATATGAAAAATGTAATATCTTTCCAATTAACATGAAATGCTTGAAAAACGAAGGTCTGCCGGAAGCATAAGGTTACATGGGCAAGTCTATTTTACACTGAGGTAAATGGATATCTCTTTAAATTGACAAGATATCGCAAACCTGGCGATGGTCTTGGAGAATAATTTTGTCGCAAAACTTGGCGACCGTTTGAAGACATTTTGTCTCGGTCTCTGCGTGGTTGTAACTGATACTGTAACTGACCCCTATATGTAACTGTAACCATATCAGGCCCCTATATGTAACTTTAACAGAATCTGTCTTCCAGTATTTTAAGAAACGGAGAGTACTAGAGATTTCTCGGCAGCCTGAAGTAAACTTGCCAAGCCAGGAGAGAGGATCAGTTCTCAGTTTTTTGTTAAGAGCTAATTTCTGAGTTTTGAGAAACCTCCGTGAGAGCTTCGTATTTTAGATGAGCTGTGCATAAGCTTTGTGTTTATCGCTGCTAGTAGTTTGAAGTGTAACAACTGATTGTGCTCTGTGATAATAAGAAGAGCTGTGCGAATACTTTTGCGGCAATTTCTAGACATGTAAAGTGTTTCTTTTTTGAAAATAAATTGTATCAATGCATTATGAACCCGTAGGCACACAGCAATTTTTGGTGTCAGAAACGAGTTGAATGCCAGTATTAGGAGCCATGGATAAGCAACTAAAACAGCTGATAACAGCCTTTACTGCATTCTAATAAAAGATGGAAGGTACCACAGGGGAGATGAATGTAGGCCACGGAAAGATAAAAGGGGCCGCCAAATAAGTTCAAGAAGGCCCGAGAAAAGACGAAGTCGGGCCAAGAAGAGATTGAGGCAGCCGTCGAGTCAGTACAAGAAATGATTGAAGCAGGTGAAGAGGATATGAAAAGAGAAATTCCTGCCGTAATAGAAACCATATTTGAAGCTATGAAGCTTTCTACTGCAGGTTACAAGGAAGGTTTCTGCTGCAGATCTGCAAGGAAGTTGAGAGTTTAAAGGATTCCATAATTACAGCAGACAACAGTTCTGACAGTTTTAAATTCATATCCATGTCTTCTCGTACCTCTCTAAAGCTATCCACATATGATGGGAAGACCTCTTCGCAAGTGTATAAGACTCCGTTTTCTGTAGTGGCGGACGCAGATGGATGGGTCTGACAAGCTAACGCGTACCAATCTCGCAGCTTCTCTAACAGCGGACGCAATGGATAGCCTCCAACTTTGCCCGAAAATCAGAGGGCAGACTTCAAAGATCTATCGACGCGTTGGAGCTGCGCTAAAAGACTATAGCAGCTTCAGTTAAAATGTCCTACGAATGGTGGATTTAAGAATCAAGAATTTAAAAATCGCTTTAATGTGCGCCATGTAATTGGAGACGCGGTAATAGACAATTAATTTCAAAAATAAAAATATCATGCATTCAATACAATACTTAAATAAGGAATAATTGGGAAAAAAGAATAATTGAAAAAACAATAAGAATAATTGAAATAAAAATTTAGAAGGATGTAAAATAAAAATAACTAAAATATAAAAATAAATGTCTTGTTAACAGTGTGTTTTTACATATTAAAGGCCAAAATTAGATTAAAATTTTAATAATATTTTACAATAAAGTTGAAGTTTTCAAAATGGCGCCTTTACAGCAATATGCTTGAGGTCTTTAAGCGTTACCATGAATAAAGTTTGTTTAACTGTTATATTGCTAACTGATTCTGTATTGGGGTGAAATTTGAGAGAAGATTGGAGGATTCCACTGGCACGAATTCTCTTATAATGTGGCATGATAGAGCAAACAAATGACAAAATCTAAGTAAAACGTGGTGGATAATATTAAGCAAAAGGAAGAAATTCTGAGTAAATAATAATAATTTCATCATTATCTCTGGCTGGAAGTCAATGCACTGACATTTGAGTTTTAATATTTAAGCACAAATTTTGATATGATGAAATTTTAACTATTAATTTGCCATATTACATATTATCGTACGTTCGCTGAAAATTCACAAATATTAATGGACTCAAAAAGATCGTCTCTAGGTATAAAAAGTGACATAAAATTGTTCACTTTCTGTCTCAAAAATTTTTAGAATAAAGAACCCTTGACACAAGGCGAGGAATCATTTGTCGCCACCTCGAACTTCCATCATTATTACAGATAAATTACAGTCATTGTCTAAAGATAAATTTCTGGAGCCAGAAAGCGCAAGGATTAGCAATTTCAAAGTTCAGAAACTTCTAAACTTTAACGAGTTCTGATAATTAACGCAGCAGTTCCGACAGCCGACAAACAATCTTCGAAAATGCATCTGCGACAGTTGAGTCAAGATATTTTCAGCGTGGACAAAAGAGGACAGTGGCAGCTGTCTGCTAGGAAAAAGGATTTGATAGACGGAGAGTCTGAATGGGAAAATTTTGTGTTCAACATTGACGCATGACGCTATCTTTTGCTTATCCATAATAAAGGCTTTTTTATGAAGTTCTTTTATCCATTCAAATTTCTTTCCTGTCTCCACTCTTTTCTTGTTCCTGAGCATAGAAAAGCGAATTTGCATTTACTGACTTTTTTCTTTCTTTTCTATGTAAAGCTAATATTTGAATTGCGTAAAATTAAAGGGATATAGATTTTCTGGTGCTATACGGTTTCACACTTGAAAAATAATTTTACATCTTTTGCTTATACAAAACGAAGGCGGACTAAATAAACATTTGCTCAGATTTTTTCTCTTTTCAGGTAGCCAACTAGGCTTCGAGTTTTGTTTTCACAGTCTGTTTGACAAATACACGTTTAATAGAGAATATAAGCGTTTTATGTAATTTGCATTGGATTCTTATCACAAATTTTGCTATGCGCTCCTTTATTTGTAGTATATTGTATCCATTTTTCTCAAAGACTATTTTAAAACACATAAAAATTGGGGAAAAGTGTTTTTATTAATTAATCAACGTAATCACACAATCAGACGTAAGTGTTTATTACTGCAATTAAGCTAACTGAAAAAAATATGATTGAAAATAATTCTTATTTAAATACATGATTTTAATATATAAAGATGTAAGTGCCAGAAAATTTCAAGAGTTAAGTGCTAGAAGTGATTTTAATAAATAAAGTATTTAAACTGTCAGAAAGACACATAATTTCTGGCGGTTAAATATTTATTATGAAATTTCGATTGCGAGAAGGTTTATTTTTTATTTAATAACAACAAAACTCATTGAAACTCTTATAAAGCATCATTAAATTAAGGATTAGATTTGTTTAAGTTCAAAGCAATAGCTTAATTGTTTTCTGTTTGACGATCCAATTAATTTCGATCAGCCGCATAACTTCGTTTTTCTATTTTAAGAACAAAATGTAAAAAATCTGAAAAATTTATATTACACCCAAAGGCGCGTTTTTTTAACGTTTTGTGTGTTATCTTTATTTATTAAATATCATGTTCGTCGAATTTAAACGATAAAATTCAATTCAACAGCAATATCACAAAATAATATAAAAAAAGCATGTCTTTAGGGTTTCCGATACACAGTCTCGAACGCTGGAGATAAAAGTGTTTTTTTTTTCGTGCAGTGTTGCCACTGTTCGCTTTGGAATCATTGAGTTTGTTAATCAAAAATCGTTGAAGTTTTACAAAATATACAATATTTAGAGAATAAGAGAAAATTGCGAAGTACTGTTACCTGTATGGTGATCAAGGCTCTTGCCAACGGCATGTGCAATCTTACAATCTTTGCCATGATGAATTTCGTGAGCTTGTTCTGATATTACACTCAGACAAGTGAGATAAGTCACAACACAACAACATGTTAAGAAGGACAGTATTGAATTTTGCAGCATCTACTTCTACGATCTAATATTTTTTAATTATAATTATTACAGAAAGAGAGAAATAAACTGATTAGCAATTTTCTATGCAAGATATTAAGAATGATTTCTTATGTATTCGATCTTGCATACTTTTTTCCTATAACAGATATCAATTTTGATCCGTGAGTGGAAATACAATGTAATAAATTATCCTTTGCGTAAATAATGCAATATAACGTTAAATATTCTTGGCTTATACCTTGGTAAAATTTATTTTTAATTTGAAAATTTTTATAATAGAATTTATATAGAATAATTAAAATTTTTAATAAAAATTATCTGAAAACTTTCAGATTTCTTATTAACACTCGAAGGGGCGTTTTTTCATTTACACAGACATATACGGCTCAAGAGAATGTGCGCTAATGACTATTTGATCTAAAAATATTTATAAACAACATAACTTTAGATTTTCCGCGAGACAGTAAGGCGCGCTGGCCACATTTTTTTTATTTCCGTACAATGTTGCCGTTGCTCGCTTTGAAATCATTGAGTTTGTTAATAAAAAATTCGTTAATGTTCTACAAAATGGAAAATAGACAGCGAAACAAATTCTAAATTCCAAATTTGGGCTTCCAGCTGCCCATATTCAAGTGGAGGACTAGGTTATTCAGAATTTCATGTCTCTAGGTACAGTTGTTTTTCACAGTGCGAGAAATATACATATATTGATGCAGATTCTACATTATTTAATTTCTTTAAATATAATGCAGGGCTCTAATATTTGGTAGCAATAATTTAAAAAATGAAACGCAGTTTATAGTGAACCAACGCAAAATGCCAAAATGAAATTAATATCCCTTCTAGGCAAATTGCCTTTATGGGCTGAAATTGAAATATATCTGTCTAATGTATCTTTTGAAATGATCAATTTGTGTCAAAATATATAAATTTACTTCATAATTTTATTAGATATGGAACATTAGTTTAGTGCAACATAGCATGTTTTGCTGTGCTTCTATGAAAATTAGAAAGGACGTTATTCCTAGATTAGATTCTTAGAAATATCTAAAAACCGGAAGTGGACATTTAAATGCCCGGAATTTAACTTTTATGCGTAAAAACTTTATACAAAATGAATAATTTTTAGCAATATATATTTAATGAAATTTTATGCTATTTTTATCGCAATTGTACTTTATTAACATATAGCAACAGGTAAATAACTTCCTATAGCTTCTTAATGAGATTTGTTTACGAATTTACTTAGTTTCAACTGTGTGTTTCGCATTTTATGAACCTGTGAATATTTGCTCGTATTTTTGTTATTTTTCTATTATTGTGAATGTAATATAAAGGTGAATATAAAGGGTATATTTTATGCCTGCACAAATGCTAAAATTAGAATATTTTTTAACGAAACTACTCTTAGTGCTACATCGAATTATCGCTAATAAATACTTATAGAAACGTATGATTATAACTAAAATTCCTTTACTACAATTTTTCATTTTGCAGATTTGAAGAAAAACAAAACACAAGTATAATGTTAACGCTGGAATTTAAGTATAACTCTCCTGAAACAGTCAGAAATTGACATTTGAAATCTAAATCAAATGGACACTTTTAAATAAACTAACTGCTCAAATGCAACGCAATATTTTTATGAATTTTGTAAATTGGCAGTCAATGACAGCCCAGACTACCTCTGATTTGGTTTATTTCACAATGGCATTTCACGCTGGAATACCCGCTTAAAGGTATAAATGCCTTCGTTGAGGACATTCTAAGGCAGCTATCACACATTCGTTTGCTTCGGAAGAACAACTGTTTGGAACAATTTTTCTACTTTGCAACAACAGCCCATTACCACAGATAGCTTTGGAGTTAACATGTAAATGGGAAACTGGTCTTCATTACAAACAAATTGATAACATTCGAAGCTGATAATTAGTTGGTAAAAACGAACAACTTGGAATTTGTTTCGAAAGAAAGGAAAGAATTATGTGTTTTTTTCAATAGTAAACCAGGCAGAAAAATTGTCCGAAGCCTTTGTTCGTATTAAACAAATGCATGCGTGATGCTTCGAATCGAACCTGGATCAAACTACCAGCATTCAGCAGTTTTACCACTTGGCTGGGAGTGAGTCATGAAAATAGGAATTAATGAATGTAAATAAGGAAACGTTTCTAGTATGTTCAGTCGTGGCCTTTGTCTCCCTTTACGAAGGCGACTGTTCAATGCGCTTATATGGTGCCTCTGTTTAATCTTTTTATTTTCCCTACTCTTGGGTACAGTAGGATTTAAATTTCGTCTTATTCTTCCTTTGCCGCGCGTTTTTTATTGAAATTTGTATCCACAAAACTGAGATAGAGAACCAAATCAATAAACTGATATTTCCTCTGATAAACCACATTAAAACTCCCAACAGAGACTCTCCGCTTCCAGTCGAGCGTCGAAACCTTTTCCGTTGATATTCCAGACGTGTCTGTATTTTTTTGCCTCTGTTGGGAGCATGTGCTACCTGGAAATAGATTCTTATCCATATCGAAGTTCTTTTGAACAGGTGTCTCAAGTTACTGCTACAGAAAGGAAATTAGTCCCAGCCTAATTAGTCTATTAGTCTAACATCCTTATGCATTTGGAAATGTTACTCCATTTGAGAATATGTGTAATATAAGAGTCTAAACTGATCACTGATGCCCAGACTTTTGTCGAAATACAATCTCCACTGGTTGAGAGCCCTTGCATTGGAAAGTGTGAAATCATGATCTTACCAACATCCAAGTTCACACATTCCCGTTTGAGAGTTAGGTCATAAATTATGTCAAAATCATTTTCCATCGACATACAGATATGTTTGCGCTTACCAGTACAGTTAAGAATTATTATTACAGATGCCACAGAAATTAAGCCCCATCGCTATCAAGATGTGTGTAACCTCGATAACATTCTGAAGATTCTGCGCTTATTGCTGGTACAGACTTTGCTCATGTTATATCGTATGACTTGTTGAATATAAATTCTGGTTGTACCCTGTATCACCTGAAATCTATGAAAATTATGTGCTTACATCTGTCCCTTCAGGAAAGATTTCAGATAGCATCAGATTAGGTGACTGAGCTGGTCTGAATGCCAGGAAGATAGTAATACGAATTCAACTTTATTGCAATTGTCATAATCTTTCCTTATCCTTTTTATTCTGGTGTAGATAGATATTGCAACTTCAGAAACAATTTCTCCTTTTGATATTAGAATATTCTTTTTCTTATCTGGTAGATTGGCGTTTATTAGGAATTTTTGTTCAATTAATGAAAGAATACTTTATTTTTCAAAACGTACTTGCAGATTTTCGTATTCCTAATTTGTTTCTAATATATTCAACAACGAAATCAATTTGAAATAATAATAATAGTAATAACAATAATAATAGTAATGAAAAACGTCCTGTATTTTGTATTTGCAAGAAATTTATCCTTTTTAATGTATTTAGTATTAAAATATGTTAAAAGAGATGGAGTACCTTAATATTTCCAGGAACTCATTTAAGTGGATTACGTGGAATATTTTTAGCGTTTCAAAGTTTCGATTCCTGAGACAATGCTATTCGGCGGTTCGCTAACGAACAGGAATCGCTCTTCATAATCTTCTCGTTCTTAAACATTTTAACATAAGAAAGAAGAATAACAACCAATTTCTTCCATCATGCTCCCATAATATTGGTATAATGGCTCGTTTATGTTTAATCTTATATTTATTACTATATGTATATTTTTACCATACTTTGTTAAACTCGTCTCCATAGCTTTCAATTAATACCTTCTCATTCTTCTTTTAGATGAATTTTGTTTAAAGCATTATCCTTTCTCAAAGTAAGAAAATAAGATGAATTCAGAATAGTTAAAAAAAAGGTAAACAGAATAATGTTCTATTTTGTTTGTGGCTTCGAGGAAATCCTATTAGCATAAATAACTAATTTGAAAAAGGATATTAACAAAAGACGGAATGCAAACTAAAACTTCTCCAACCCAAACCATTAACAGTACTAATTTATTTACAGCTAAACAACCAAGCTTAGAAGTATAATCTTTACTTTTTCATCCCCAGCATTAACCACCTGTGCACAGTTAAGACCTGATAATATCTGACAGCTAGGTATTTTTTAAATTCTCTTTGGCGGTTACAAGAGATAAATTTCAAAACAGATAAAAGAAGTAAAAAACACGTAAACAGCAATAAAAGTATTATTATTACTCAAAAAATATTAACATTGGGCAATTATTTGCACAAAGGGAAAACTTTTATTGAAAGAACGAAAGATGTATTTCTCTTGATTTGTAAACCACTGCATTCTGTGTAATAAATAGTTAAATAGAATGAAATAGTTAACACTGTAATAGCATTGCGGATGTATCTATAAGTTCCGACAATATAAACGCTGGCTTTACGCGATCGATTAAAACTGTAATAATTTCATTACTTACATCTATAATAAAATTTTTGCCTCTCTTTTTATTAACGGCATCAAAGATTTCACAGAATAGATCCTTAGAAATACAAGAGAACATGTTTGAAGAGCTAGTGCACATAAATTGATGACTGAAGAGTTTTAGATGTTGGAATTAAACTGGCGGGAACACATGACTGATCGAAGTTATGAAGTATATGATTCAGAAGGTGGTTTGTAATAAATAACGGTTAGCATATCTGAGGGTGATCGAATAATGGTACTGTAAGCAAGCTTGGTGCATGTAACATTTATGCCATTTTTAGTTGCAGATCAGATAATCAATAAATTTATTGGCAGAATTTCAGTTCATTTTAGTTTGTTATAAGAAATTATTGCACTTTTCTGTATCTACGAAATCTTCCACACAACCCATTGGACTGAGGATAATAAAAGACTGAGTATTAAGCACAAATTTACTTGCTGTTTCAATAAATTTGCATTCCGATATGTTATATGTATCTTAATACAAAACAAGTGAAGCACTTTATAAAAGTTTTGAATTAATATAAGCCGTGATATTTTTATAGAAAATCTGTTATGACTTCTGAAATTAACTTTAACTTGTCAGCCATATGATCAATTTTTATAAACTTTGTGGAACATATTAAACGCTTACTTTCTACCAGTTAATAATATAATAATAATAAAAGCAATTATAATCATTTGAAATACAAATTACTGAGTTACAATATTACAAGGATTCAGTTTTAGTGTGTCCTCCACTATTAAAGGATGAAATTACTGTTATACAGTATATATCACTCATGTGATTTAAATAAGAACAAGTAGATTTTGCACGCAAAATTATGTAAGTTATTGCGATGTTTAAAACCTAGTTTGTAACAGAGGACTTTATTATTTATTTCATTTGGCATTTAGATCAATTTGATAGTCAGAAAAATTTTATTTTATTAAGAAATCTTAGATGGAAATTCTAGCATTAAGATTTTAACAGAGGAATTTATGACTTATTTTATTTCGCATTTAGATTAAGAAATTTTATTTATTAAAATATCTCAGATGAAATTTTTGGCATTAAAACAGTAATTGTTTAGTTTTGCCCTAGTTTAATGCTATTTGAAAACAAAAGATAAAAGTAACATAGGAAACAAAATCCAATTTTAAATAAAATTTGAAAAGGTAAGTGTTATTGCTTAGAAATGCGTATCAGATAACTCCTGTGTCATTTGCTCAGTCCTGTTCCATAATCATTTGTTTTTAAACATTTTCCATTTTAACTCTATTGAAATAAGGAAAATGCTTCAGTGCCTAAGTTATTTTCTATTACGAAATTATGCAAATGACAAAGAAAACCATTTTCCCATCTCGTGACAGTTTGGATTTCATGGCCATAAGGAGGAATGAAAGGATAGCACAAAATGAATTTTCACTTATCTCATGAGTATTTTATAATGAGCCTTGACTCAGCATACATTGCATATCACTTATCTCTATATAAGTTCGAATTGCATATATACACAGCAGACGATTCGAGTTACATTTGCTTAAATTTGTGTTCAGATGAAACATGAGAACGAAATGTAAAATATTAACTTATGCGAAGTTATATTTTTCAAGCGTTTCTTCCTTAACATGGGTTAAGTAAAGTTGTAAGGTATTTTCTCCCTCTTTTCCGCATGCTTTCGGGGTGTAACTCGAAGCATATTTCGAAGCGTATTCGAGAGGCCCAGAGTTCAAGTGCTGGCTAGGGCACTTCATATTTTTCACGTCTCCAGCATCAAAAAATCATGTCTCTACAAATGGCGTCCTAACTAAAAGATGATGGATGATAATTCGTGACCACCAGGAATTGGCGCCTGGGTTCCCTAATCCTCAGTCCGTCGCCTCAGTCGCGACCACACGCAGATAAGTAAATCGTGTGTGCGGTCCCTGCACGTCGCTGACCACAGCCTTTACAATGTGTCACACGACATGTTTTTGACATTGCAGAGACATAATTTCACGACTAGTGTAAGGATATTTTAACGTTGTCTGTCGTCAAAGCCTCTCGATTTCAGGAGGGTGACAAACCAATAATCCGATTTTTCCTCTGATAGCGTTCCAAATATAACGAATCAGAGGATGTAAAATACTACTGTAAAATTAAGGAGGCGTGGGTAATTCAATCTGAAGATTTTCGCCATCAGAGTAACACAAAAAGAAGGCTCTTGAAATCTCGACTTGAGAGACGTACAATGCTCTTGGGCTCTCGACTAGAGAGACCTTCGTTAGCAGACTCCTCACATTACGAGGACTATAATTCACTTCAGTACTTATCTACGCTGTCTATGAATTATATATATGTGTGTAAAGAGCTTCTTGTAAATGTAAGAAATATGTTTCGAGTTTAAAATGCAGTAAGAATTACGCAACCTCACAAACATACCCAATCATTATAAGGAATCAGATACGCTGCTTGCCGCCACTCAACACAGGTTAAACTGACAGTCACTCCCACAGTAGTGACCAACCCTCCAAAGGGGAATATATAAGGTATTTTCTTCCTCCTTTCCGCATCCCTTCGTAGTGTAATTCAAAGCATACTCTACGCGTATTCAAGAGGTCAAGGGTTCGAGTCCCTGCGAGGGTACTGCATAATTTTCATGTCTTCTGCCTAAAAAAAAACCTAATTAGGCTACAAGTGGAGCTAGAACTAAAAACGTGGTGGATGATAATATGTTATCACCAAGATTTGGCAATTGGGTCCCCTAATCCTATCGCCATTTAAAAGGGGGAGTACATAGGGTATTTTCTCCCTACCTACCTATGTTGATGCTGTAATTGGAAGCCACTCGACGCGTATTCGAGAGGTACAGAGTTCAATTCCTGGCGAGGGCATATTTTTCACGTCTGCAGCATAAAAAAACCCCTAAGGACTATGCGAAGTACATTAATAATATTATACTATATTAATAATATTGCAGTTAGTTGCATGATTACTACATAAAAAATATGTTTATTGTTTGATTGGTAGATTACGTAAAATTTTAAGCTTAATTATTGTTGTAAGCGTGCAGAAGTTACTATACGACATTTAAACTGAATTTTGCTTAATCTAAACACTTGTCTAATACTCTACCACACGAATTTTACATCTTTAGCTTCCAAAACCAGAGTGTTAACAAAATATAAGAAGAATAAAATAACTAGGATTTATTTTGATTTCATACCAAAGTTCAGAGATAAACTAACTAAGATAATTTTGTTTTCGCTTCTTAGGGTAATGATAGACAGCAGTGAGTTGCCTTATTTGCATTTCAAAAGTCTAAATTTATATCGTAACATCTAACTCTAACTCTACATCTGAGGTTTCATTACTACGGCTTAACGAAATCTTGAAATAGAGGAAACTCCCTAGCTTATAGCAATAGTGCTCAAGCCCACAGGAACAGAGAAGTTTTGTTTTAAGCTGGATGAAGTTTGCTTTTCTCTAATATAAATCTAAATAAAATTTCTCTGATATAAATTTTCTTATTTCTCTTTCAGAGCGCCCGGTGGAAATATTTTAACTGAAGTTTGTATGAGATTTTTTACTTGATTTCTGGCTTTTTAATGAACTTTCGAAAATCTGTCGATTTTTTTCGACCGTTAGCTAAAAGAATTGTTGGAAGACTGATTTTTAATTCCTGAAAAAAGATTTTGCAAATTCATAATTTGGTGGACAGCGCGTCATTGAGATTAAAAAGATGAAAATAAAGTCAAAGTAAAATAAAATAATGATGAAGTAAAATAAAACAATATGTTTCTAAAAAAATAAGCTTTTGCTTAAATATCACCTAATAATTAAAAAACTAAAAGAATAAAAATAATTTAGCATAACGTTTCATGGGAAACAAAAGATAAAATAATTCTCTTTACAAAATTCATCTTTAATTTTTTATCGCGAATAATAAATGAAAAATTAATGCGCGACTAGATGCTAAATACTTGACATAGGCCACAATTCTGTAAAAGTCCACTATAATCGAAACTTTCTGCTTACAATATCCAAAATCGCTTTCCAGAATTTGAACTTTAGATGAATAAAATTTCTCTGTATTATATAAGTGGTATATGTTGCTCAAGAACAGTATAACAACAACCAGAAATTCTCTTTAATGAATGAACAGTAGCAGAAATCAGCAAGATCACTCGTAGAGCAATGTAAATCAGTAATCATTGATGCCGTATCTCTCTTTGAAACCATCCTTCCAGAAAAAAAAAACCGCTTATAAGGTTTTGGAACCGTGTTACTTGGAAACTTCTAAAATGACACATAACTTCACAGAAGTCTCCAGATGTCGCCATTTCGAGGCAAACGTTAGCGCCAAGGCTCACAGAAAGCAGTAAATTTTATGGTCATGTCTACGATTTACTTCTGAGCTATTCCTATAATTTTAACATCGGTCGACCAAAAATTACGAGCTCCATACAATAAATACATTAACTATATATAAACTGATTATGTGACCACAAATCCATGGTAAAATAAACCAACTCATCATAAAACCTAAAATTCTCATTGAAATGTTCCAAATGAGTTAAAAAAAACAATAAAAAGCGGAATAAAATAAACTGATACAGAAACCAAACAGAGTGCAAATAAAATGTCAAATAAAGTGTAATAAAAATAAAGTGGCAAAAAAAGTGCTAGCAAGTTGTATGCCGTATTTGAAAGAGCAGAAGAAATATAGTGCCGTTGGAATGATTCTGATATATCCTTTCCATTAGGAGATATCCTTTTACAAATTGCCGCGACATCTATTGCTGCTCATTTATTCCCTGCGATAATCGTTTTATCTGTAGATTACTATGATTTAAATCTAGCAATTACTAAAACTCCTCAGACAAAATTTAGAAGATCTATGACAGGCATCTATGAAAGTTATGCGTACTCCTTGATCCAATGATGCAATTCCGCTCGTAATGATGGCAACGAATAGTATTGATGGCACTGGACTATAAGATATATCATGCAGGATGTTGCAGACTTGTTCCTGCATCTCGGTGTCTCTTCATTTGCTTGTCCAAAACTTTCAATCTCTAAATTTTGGAATCTTCATATCCTGAACGAAGAGCGATATACCTTCATTTTAATGGCATTTTGTTTCTTTTAAACTCGATGTTAAAAACTGCCATATAAGTGTGTGATATAATGTTGATAAATTTATATGTGATATAATGTTGATAAATTTTCATGTGTAATATAATGTTGATAAAATTTCATGTGTAATATAATGTTGATAAAATTTCATGTGTGATATAATGTTGATAAAGTCCTTTCTAGATCATTTTGTATAAATGAATATAAATAAAACAATTTTTTAACATTTTCATCACAGAATACAATTAATATTAGTATTTATTGTTTTTTCATGTGATTTAAAAAACAAGTTCATAATTCTTTGCATAATAAAAAATTATCTTTTTCATTCTTTTCAATTCCTATCTTTCAAAATGTTGCACAATATTTATTTGAATGAAAATTATTTAAAATTGAAAAAGACAATCAAATATTAAAATGTACGCATATTTTGAAACAAGTATACAAATACAGATAACCACGAACACGAATATTTCATTCTCTATGAAATTTTAAAGGTATATTATTAAGTACTCTTCTTGAGATGATTCTGTATATTTTAAACATAAATGCAATTCGTTTCTTGAATTATTAGATGCAATTTTATTACACATATTTTCATAGTATATATCCCTCTTCCCTTCGACAGACATGAGTTAACAAAAGACTCATTCATGAGAAATAGTTTTTAAAGTAATAATATTTGCTATACATAAATACGAACTAATTTCTCTTAAAATATTTTGCACTAAATACAATTAACAACAAATAAATCTGGTTTACTTGCTCTCCCAATTATCCGGTAATAGTACTAATTCAGGTAATGCATGAGAAAAGAATCGAAACTTTATGAAAAGCATGTTTTGGAATAATCTTGCTAAACGTTTTCTCCATATCTACACACATTTCTTCTTCCTGAATATATTAATTTCTAGGGTTTCTCACTTTTATTCTGTCAAATTAAGTGACGAGGAACCTAGTGAAATGTTAAGCGAAAATTGCTTAAATCCAAGAACAGAAACGTAAACAAAGAAGCATTGATTACCCATTAATTGATCAAAATAAGATTAACAGTTGGCCTCTTTCTTCGGACGTACAGCAAAGCCTCCACATAATCTCAAAATGTAATAAATAAGACCTAACTAATAACTAACTAAAGAGAATTAGCCGAAGCTAACGCAATCCTAAACAAGTTGGCCCATAATATTAAATCAGCTAGCGAACTAACAAAAGGCAAGTAATACGGCCGAGCGTAGTAACAGCTTAGGGAGACGTAGCCCAAAGGCAAAAGGGAGCTATTTAGTAATCCTGAGTCTCTCTGTCGAAGTCAGTTGAACTTCGCTTAAATACTATACCCCTTCTCATTTGAATTTAAGTGATTCTATTAATTAATATGTAACTGCATTCGGTTTCCAAATATTCTTCAAATTAATTAATAAAATTGTTCTTTAAATCATTATAGTTTCATTTTAAATTTTATTATCGGATAGATTTATGAAAAGCCAACAGCTTAACTCAAAACTATCATATTTTTCTGCTAATAAAATTGAAGTCAATTTGTGAGAACGCAAGTTTCTCACACGACGAAATTGATTGTCACTGATCCAATCGTAAGTTGAATCGTAATCGTAGAGCTACAAGTGTTTATAAGTTCTCGCCAAACTCGTTTTCTCCTCTCTTCTGACGACGACGCTAGTGTGATGCGTGGGGCTGCAGCCCGTGCTGCACGCACATAAGGGAGTGCGGAACGTCGCGTTGCTGAAGTTTAGAAAAAGCGCGGGATTCTTCGAACGATGAAAAAGATGCAAGCTGCAATTTGGGTGCATTCCCTCGCAGTGAGAGAGCTCGGGACGTATATGTGAATAAAATGCCAGTAGCCGACATTCAACGATGCAAAAAGTTGATGATGGTGTGGAAATCAAGTCAACGGAATCTTTTTTACGGAATCCAGTCTAAAAACTGGAGTGAGCAAAGAAAAAGCCTTATGTTAAAAATTCAGTTGAGAGGTAAGGCATTAAAATTTCTAATGGAAGTTGAATCATGTAAAGATATGTCATTTGATGATTTGACAAAATTACTAAATACCAAGTTTACAAAATTTCAATCATTTAACACGATTCAGAATAACTTTACCTAAATTAGACATACTCCAAATCAGTCAGTCGAAAAGTTAGCTGACAAGGTGAATGCCTATGCTGCTAAGTATTTTGGGTGTTATCCCAATTCAAGTGAAGAGGTACATAACCTCACTCAAAAAGCTATGCTTTCAAAATTCATTGAAGCACTGCGACCAGATTTAAAACTGGAGGTAAAAAAACTAGGCCCTTTTCATTTTGCCTGCTGTCAAACAAGCAAAGAACATAGGAAAATCATTGGAGGATTCTGGTAATGATTATTCTCCTAAATTGATTCACAAACACATGATTATTCTCCTAAAATGAATACTTTAATTGTGCAGAGAAATATTTAAATGGAAGAAAAATTCCAGAATTGAAATCAGGGGATAAAGCTTTTATGCAAGAGTTTAATGATAAAAGGGTATTACATCCAAACTACAAGGGACCATATGAGATTACTAAAAAGCTACGGAATGATAATTAATACAATTACAGACACATAATACAATTACAGACAAAACTACTAAAGTTCACGTAAGCAAATTGTTTTTAGAAAAGCCTTCACGAATAGATTCGACAGAAAATGAGGACTAGGAGAATAACACAACTGTAGATTAGAGAGATAAATAAAGAAACAAAACATATTTATTAAAGAAATTGTGGTTATGATAATCATGTTTACAAACTAGACAGTTGAACGATATTTGTGTATCGTATGAGTTAATTTTAGTGTAATAAAGGTTTTGGTAGAGTTGGCTGGTCGATATGCCCGAAGAATTGAGTTGTACTATGCATAATCTAATTAAGTGACAAATTAAAAAAAAGTGTTTTAAATCTCCATGTCATACTGATGAATCAAAGTACATGCATGCAATTTAGTACTTGATCTAATCCAAATGTAGCTTTTAACAGTGTCATGACATATGTTTTTATATATCAAATGCATATGTGAAATGAAATATGGTCAAGTGATAAAACTAATATGAATTAACTGTAATGAAAAAGTGATTGTGATCCTCAAACGTAAAGAATTTTAAGATAATGTATACAAAGATATAAATAACGGCTAGAAATGTAAGACCAAAATTGATAATGCAGTGCCATTAGTTTAAGTGATTAATTGATTAATGTATCACGTATGAGATGTAAATTGTAGTATCAATTGGCAAATTTAATTTTCTTAATTGGAATCACATCTAATTAAGATAATTAAATTTCAATATATGTATCAATATTTTACGTATAGTGTTAATTCATGAGTATTTCAGAAAATAATATACAAATTCAGGAATGTAAAGTAATTGTATCATGAAGTGTTAAAAGTGCAGCGCTTGTTCTAATCAATGTGAAAGATTAATGTGAAACGTGTGTAACAGTGCAAACATAAGTTGAACTGTGTCCAGCAGAAAGTGATTTCATTTGTTTGATGATGGAGCAATTTTTCTTCGGCCGGAGGAAATGTGAGAACGCAAGTTTCTCACACCACGAAGTTTATCGTCACTAATCCAATCATAAGCTGAATCGTAATCCCAGAGCTACGCGTGGATATAAATTCTCGCCGAACTGGTTTTTCCTCCTGTTCTGACGACGATGCTAACGTGGTGCGTGAGGCTGCAGCTCGTTCTGCAGGCACACAAGGGAGTGTGGAATGTCTCGCTGCTGACGCCTAGAAAAAAGTTGGGATTCTTCGAACGATGAAAAAGATGCAAGCTGCAATTTCCTAAATTTTTCTGAATATTATTTCTGCTGCAATTTGTAGGCATTCTCTCGTGGTGAGATAGCTCATTATGTATCTGCGAATGAAATGTGAGTAGCCGACTATCGACAATGCAAAAATTGATGATGGTGTGGAACTCAACTCAGCGGAATCTTTTTTACAAAAATAAACCGCTCAGTGTGAATATGCAACATTAGCAATGCGCGTGTAAAATGATAAGTGGTTCCAGTAAGAAAATGGGTCGATGTCAGTAGATTAGTTTTCTGATCCAATTTTGCACGAGGTTGCAAAACTCATTAAATGTGACAGAATATTCATATTGTGTATTTAAACTAGATAGTAACTAAAAGTGTGCATAAGTAATTAAATAAACTAAGTTGCTTGAAATAAATATGTTTATTTTCTGAAAGGCACAATACAATAATTGGGGTAAGTGAAATATTTTATTTATTCCTTTACTAGGTTTAACACGCGGAATGTACGAAATATTGGTGTAAGCCAGCAAATATTGTGCACATGCCAACATTCCCTTTGACACATAAACGTGTCCAGCTTAGTATTAATTTACCTCAACACCACACAATTAAATATATACATTTTAGAAATCATTAGCACGTACAGTTTATTACTTCATTTGCTGTTTTATATGTAGCTTTTATAAACTTTATATGTTGCTTGTTTCTTTTAAAATATTAAATTAGTGTCATTAAGCGGCATAAAAAAGGGTAAATCTCAAAGTAGATACTTAGCATAGGCATTAATGAAAATGGATGATATTAAGTCAGAAATTTTCCTGAGTTACAGTATTAATGTTTGAAAAGTTATTAATTTTTTTTAAATAATCACCATAGTTACCTTGCATAATAAGACAAATTTGTTATTTGTCCGTTCAAGTTATTTGTATTCTGATCTATAAATTCTGATTATACACCACATGACTTCCTTGTACGGAATATTAAATAATACGTAATTTTACCTGCCTTTAATTTAAACTTACTTCCTCGAACTTCATTAGAGATATATTTCTCATATAATTAATTCAGTTCTCATTCCGCGACAAAGAAAAAATACATAAAAACTCAAAACTTCTATATTAAAAACTGAAAAATCTAGAAAAACATAAAATACCAAATACAGTTAAAGAAATTAGAATTTTTTTCACAATTAAAATTACAGTTTCTACACAAAAACAAGCAATTCGCCCAGCCGCAAAAACCAGAAATTCGGTAGTTTTTTCGGTGCACAAAACTGAAAGTTTACTTTTGTTCTCATTCGGCAAAAAGACACTGGAGGTGTAGAAACTGTCTTAATTTGCTGTGGACGCTATGCTGGGTCAATATATGATAATTACAGAATGGATTAAGAATGATTTAATTCGCAATAATAAAACAACACGGTATCTTTGTTGTTGCGAAGCTTACTTTCTGTAAATTGGCAATAAATTCCCTATTAAGTTTCAAATGTAAACAAATATGGCTGCTATGTTAAGCAAAAATTAGGCTTAGCCGCACTTACGATTATTGCATGCAGGTTAACTAAACGCACAAAAACCGGAAGATACGAACAACTTAATTCAATCATTTTTTATGCAAAAACGCAAAATTTACGTTCATATAAGAATAAAGAAACTGAGCTCACTGAGCCGAGTAAAAGAGTGAATATATATATACATATATTTATATACTTTTGGTGCGGCCGATTGCAAACAAAACAGGAAGTGCACATCTACATGGTATAGTAGTGCTATATTCCAAATTTCAACGTTCTGAGTCAAATTGTTTTAAGTTATGTGAGATACATACATACATACGGACGTACGCACAGACGCCAAGAAAATATCCCTTTAAAATCCATTTTAAATCTTTTACTTAATTTTTTGGGGTAAATGTGTCTTTTTTCCTGTACTTACGTACAGATGTCACGCAGAAACATCGTTAAATTGCACTTGATGGCGGTCAAAATGGATATTTTCGTTGATATATGATACCCGAAATTTTTCGCTATTACAACACTTCCTTTTTACTTCGTACAAGGAAGTAAAAACGTGCTGGAAAACAGAAAAGAGAAAAAAGTGTCCACCATTGTAAGTGACCTTTTTCTAGAAAGAAAACTTTGAGAATGTGAAAATTTACAATGAAGTCTGTCCATAAATAAAATTTTCACTCATTATAGCAGATTCGTGAAGAACTTTTCTTTATCGCAAAGTCACTTACAGAGAGCGCGCAAACGTTCGAGTGGACAAAGGCATGTGAGAACGCATTTTACAAACTCGTGCAGGCTTTAAAATCTGAGACATTTCTGAAGTATCCTCAGCTCAACAAACCATTTATTCTTGACACGGATGCGAAAATTTAAATTGCAAGATTCCTGAAGGCTGAATACCCGGGTGCATACAGAAACTCCAAGAATATGACATCATTATCCGTCATTCGAATGTCTCGTCACATGGAAGCGCGGACTCTCTGTGTAGAAAATCTACCTGACATAACATTTCTATCTGATAATTCTTCGATAAAACAATAGTGGGCTGTCTGAAACTCACTTCATATTCGAAACTGCGTCTTGTACCAGAAGTTCGAATTGAATGATGGAAAGATATTCTGATGGCAGCTGATACTTCCAAAATCCCGCATTCCGGACCTCCTTGAAGAACTAGGCAACAGTCTGACAGAAGGCCTTTCGGAATGATGACTTTGCATCCAGGGATTGTACATACCTGAAACTCTTTGGAAGGGTGCAGTGTTACAAATTCTCCATATATGTAAATGCTTTTAGTTTAATTATATGTACCACTATATCTTTTGTATAGTTTAAGATGAAAGGCCTCAAGCCTTTGAAGCTTCGTCAGAGAAATAAGGTTACAGAGGCAAGTCCATTTAACATTGAGGTAAAGGTCTATTTCGCCTCTCAGATAGCGCCAAGCTGGCTATGGTTTTGGCGACTAATTTTTCTCGCCAAACTTGGCGACCATTTAGCGACATTTAGGTCCGAGCTGTGCGTAACTGTAACTGGTCCTAACACTAAGTATAATTGTAGACGACCATTTACAACAGTAATTGCCTATGCCTTTTATGACTTTCGAGAAATCGAAAGTACTGGACATTTTTCGTTAGCGGGGATAATGCTGCTATAAGACCGAAGAGAGCATCAGTTTTTAGTACAGTTTTATGTTCAGAGTTTAGCTCGGAGTATTGATAGATCCCTCTGCAGGCTTACGTTTTGAGAATTTGTATACCGTCTTTCGTTTAACATTCGTAGTAGTTTGAAGTAGTAGCTGCTTATAATCTGCCATACTGAGAAGAGATGTACGAATACTTTAGTGAAACATTCCAGAACTGTAAAGGGCTTCTATTGGGAAAAATAAATTTTATCATGCTATCTTCTGTTGTTCTCTGTGCATTCAATCCTTTGCATATCCATACGTACGTAACAAAATATATATATGCTAATTCAGTGAGGATGACTTGCATATTCGGAGATAACGTAGCTACAACAGATGACACAACACAGAAGAAAAACTGGCAGACGTTGACGTCAATAATAAAACATGCTATTACTTCTTGGTGAACTATTTTAAGCACGTATATTCTCGTTGACACATCAGGATGGGTGCCATAATTAACCCATAATTTTTGTAGCATATCATTATATCAGACAATGGACGACATAGAGATCAACGCCATATACAACAGCACATTTTACCGAGAGGATCGTTGGCAAAATGGGTGTGCGCATTTCAGTAAAGAACAGTTTACCTCATTGAAAGATTAATGATGACATAGTGTTGATTAATTTTTAGATATGACGATTTTAGACTGCTGCAAGGGAACATAGCGGAATTAAAATCAGTAACTAAAAGGACTATTGCTGAAATATAGAAATTTTCTTTAAAAGTAGTCATTTTCTTTCATATTTTATATCTTGCACTATATATATATATATATATATATATATATTGCGTGTGCGTGGGTGTATGTTAAAAGACTGATTACTTTTAAAATAAGTCAGTAGTCGAACTGTGAAATACTGAAGTGATCGAGTAAGATAGTTTTGCTTCCAAAATGCAAATCCAAATCTTCTGATTGCAATAAGCTGCAACAAATGGACATTTGTTTAACTTTGAGGAAAGATCATGCTTAAAAATGTTATCCCGTAGAACGTATGTGAACTCCATATACACTGACATACGATTTCCTATGTTGATTCGCCACTTAAGTATTCTTTCTGAGATCATAAAATATACAAGCTTATAATTAAATATACGTTATGTTCTTTTAGCGTGTTATTTGAAATAATATTAAAGAAGAGTCTGATAAAATGCGTTTTTTATCTCTTCTCTTGTTATTATTGTTATTGTGACTAATCTCGGTTTTCTGAAATCAGAACAAGCTCACGAAATTTATCGTGGCGAGGAGCCTGTCGTCGGAAACAGCCATGGGCATCATACAGATGACAGTTCCATCCGAATTTTGATGGGAAATACCCCGCGAAATGGGTCCTAGGATCTCTTCCCCCTCTCTTCCTCTACCATCAACCTCTCGAGAGGAGTTTCACCTCGCCGCATAATTTGACAGCCCTTATGCTGCACGGACAATATTCACTCGGGCCCTTCGGTACGGCAATCAGAGTCAATTACCGCTATCCGGTTGGGGGTGGCATTTCTTTTCTTCGTAAGCTAAAGAATGGAAAAGATATAAGGGATTTTATCTTTTTCGGAAGCTTTATATTACGATTTTACTTTATATTACGTTATATTACTTTATATTACGATATAATTTGGAAAACTAAAGATGCATCTAAGGTATTCTCAGTACCTTTATCAATAAGAACTCAAAGAAACATATGACATCAGAAAACGCCCTAGTATGATTGGAATATTATTAAATGATTCATCTAAGTTGAGCTAACTGTGCTGTAAAAGCCAAAGGGAAAACTTCTATTATGCTAAGATAATTAACATTTTTCAGCTTCATTAAAAATGGAATGTGGCATAATTTATTACCATAATTAAAATAAATTTCAAATTTTCCATTATCAGAGGTCATCAGCTCTTAAATTACTTTAATTACATCCTGAAATTTTATGCTACATAAGGTGTGTTTTCGTTAATTAGAACCTGGAGCAAATCATTACGTTAATTTTAAATCGGTGCATTAAAAGAGAAAAACTTCATTTGAATGCATATTAATAAAAAATGATTTTATAATGATTCTAGGCTCAAGGGAAAGGCCAAATGCATATCAAATTTTTAATTTCGATGGCTTGAGATTTAGTTCAGTGTTTTTGAGAATTGATTCATTATTCATCTGAGAGTAACCTTTCAAATCTTTCAAATGCAAAAATTAAAACTCCATATTACTTGGGGAATATTGCTGTGTATGAAATTGCATTGAGATACAATTATGAGAAACGCAACTGATTTATTTCGCTTTTTTTTAGACAGATGCAGAATGCTAGGCCAGAGGGAAATTCTTAACTTTGTTAGAAATCTTAAAATTTGAATAAGTACTTCTTAAAGTTTAAATGTTATTTAAATCAATATTGAATATAAATGTTGCAGATAAATTTATTTAATGTATATTATTAGTAGTTTATCCTGCAGTGAGATATGGCAATTTAAAACTGTTTTCCATTTCTGACTTTATTATATGAAGTGATAGGTTTTCGTGCACACATCCAGTTTCAGATAAAACAGAATCAACATGAATTCGAAATATCGTTTCTTCAAAATATTTGCGAAACACAAATTATCATATACCTTAGCTACTCTCACACGTCAAGGTAAAAATTTTCAGTTTCAAATATTGTTTCCTTTTCTAAGAATGTTACTCAAATAATATGGTCTAACATGCATTTAGATTGATAAAAATATGTCCTATTTAAATGTTAATTGTGATAGCTGTCGTCGTTTACACAAAAATTTGTTAGGCATTCCCCACTTTATTCTCGTAGTCATTAGTATCTTCGATCTGATCAATTCGAGTTACATTTCCCAAATTATGTATTATAAATTCAAAGGTTTGTGATGCTATAGAAACTATTTAAATCGGCTGAGTATTATATTTGGTGTCAATAGGTTGTTATTTTATTAATGACAATTAAGTCCCGTAGACTGAATTTTTAAAGCAAGAAAAGCAAGAAATTATTGAAAATATTTACTAAAATTATCCCAAAATTTATACCATAAAATATTTTCTCCCTCCTTTCGGCCAGCCCTCATGTTACAATGGTAGCACACTCGGCGCGTGTTCGAGAGGTCCATGTTCGAATCCCAGCCAAGCGATTGCTCATTTTTGTGTCACGTATTTCAAAATAACCTAAAGACCCTTCAGTGGCTTTCTAACTAAAATGTGGTGGATGTAGCTCCTTCACCACCAGGATTTGGCGAATGGGCCCCTTAATCCCCAGTCGCCCTTTAAAGGGGTGAGTATATAAGGTATTTTCTGCCTCTTTTCTGCATGCCTTTGTGGTGTAACAGTGTAGAGATATTAGGTACTTTTTGAAAGCAGGAGAGATCGAAAATGAGCAACGCCTTCGCCGGGACTCGAACCACGGACCTCTAGAATACGCGTCGAGCCAGCTGGCCACTACACCACGAAGGTATGCGAAGAAGATGGGAGTAATACCTTATATACTCCCCCTTTTAAAGGGTGACTGGGAATTAGGGGACTCAATCGCCAAATCCTGGTGGTGGAGAATCATCATCATCCACCCTTTTTAGTTCGGGAGCCACTGTAGAGACGTTATGTACTTTTTGAAAGCAGGAGAGAGGAAAAATGAGCAACGCCTTCGACGGGACTCGAACCACGGACCTCTGGAATACGCGTCGATCGTGCTGAGCGCTACACCACGAAAGGGTGCGAAGAAGGTGGGAGAAATACCTTATAACGGTAGCACACTGTTCAGCACATGTTTGAGAGGTCCCGGCGAGGGTATTGCTCATTTTTCGCGTTTCCTACTTCAAAAATCTTAATGACTCTACAACACTAAGTCAAAAATACTTGAAGATAACCCCCCTCCGTATTCTTTTCCAAATGAAAGCAATTCTTACTGAAATACGATGCTTAATACTCGCCTAAAAATTTCTTGAAGTACTATTTCTATAAAGTGAAGTGTATGGTGCAAACTTCTAACGTCGCCATTTTTATGTTACATTTTAACATTTTTATGCTGCATTTTAATTTTGATATTTGTATGTTTAAACTTGTCTTGGATTGATTTTGAAAAACATTGTGTTTAGAAAAGTACAGGATATTTCCTTTTTGTCACTACTTCAAACTCAAATTCTTAATTAAGTATGAAAGGGAAAACTAAATATAATTATTAGAAAAACAATGCATTGTTATGCTAATGAACTAATTAAGTTTTTCTGTGAATTATTATAGATTTTATTAAAAATGACTGGAATTTGATGTTGTTTTTAAATAATTTTATTTGATCTGGATATAAAGCATTGTTTAAAAATACCAATTAAATTCGTTACGTTTCTAAGCTCGCATTGTAAAATCTGTCTATGCTATTTCACACAAAACTTAATTAGATCCTACAATGTACCTTGGTGATTCTCGCGCTGGCATGAATAAGTACCAGCACAGAAGAAGGGTGAAAAATAACCCTTTATTAATTCAAAGTTTAACAGAAGGGCACTATCTTCGTGCGTTACGAAACATCGTCAACATGCGGTGAAACCTAAATATGGAATATAACTCAAGTCGAATCTAAAATAGAATAGTACTGGATTAACACGTTAATTTACATTTAGCATGTTGACTCTAAAAAAATCTAACAGGGGTGAGGAATAATCCGACATGACGAAAAGCATAACAGCGAGATAGTAACGAAACGTGCACTGGCTAGCGAAAATACGCTCTGAATAAACTCAGAGATTTACCCGTTTAAATATTCCCTTCACTTAATTTTAAATTTACATCCTGGTGAGAAAATACTAGGGGAAGTTTAGAGGTTCAGGAAAGGTATCAAACTTAAAATAAATTTCATTCAAAAATGTTTTTCCTGTAATCTGAATGTGTATTTATTGAAAAGCAAGATACATTGCTAACGTTAATAACTTAAAAAGAACGAAAATCTGTATGTTACCGGCAAAATTTGAAATTCGGCATTCTATAGAATGCCTAAACCTAGACGGCAATTTATGAAACGATTCATATTTCACAGCTAAATGAGAAACAGGTGAAGTATGAAATACATCTCCGATTCATTTCGAATATCACGTGTATTTCAAGTCTTTGAATATTTCACACATTCCGCTTCTGATACCTTTTGGGTGCGTTTAAAGGAAAGGAGTGATGCACTTGCATGCAAAAAATGTCCTCAAAAATCCATACCTTCTGTGACCCTGCTAAGCTGAAAAATGGATATTTTGTGCACACAATGTTTCAAATCAAAACTGAAAATTGCTCTTGAAGGTAAAATAAATTTTAAAAAAATCAATCTGGAAATACAAACCCCCCAAAAAAATCAGAAAAACAATTTTCCACTTTTTTGGGAACTACTGCGCGAGTTCCTATTACTGACGTCGACAGTTCTCTCTAGAATGCCTAGGTATTACAAACACTGCCGAGGGAAGGTATGTAATAATTCTCATATTTCATAGTTTGGCTAAAAACGTCCGGCACTGTATACAATGCTTAGACATTCTACAGAATGCCGGTGTTTCATACTTTGCCGATAACAGATACACATAATAAGAAAAAAATAGGCGTCGTACATTATAAAGCTAAAAACTGACAATATTAATTCAGCTAAATAGCTGACAACATTAATTTATTTACCTTAATTACCTTAATTAACTGGCAGTAAGTGGGGTACATATTCTAAGACACATTAATTTCGCGCGAAAGGATAAATATAACGTTTCTCTAGCTGCTAAATTATTTCTAAAGGGAAAAACGGTGGTTTCACATTATATGGATAGAATGATAAGTATGCAATTGATTTTCGATTAACATTCATTAATGTTTATAAGTATTTGCTAATTGTACCTGCATTTTAAAACCTACCTTCATATTTGCTCAGTGATATGTGATGGCATATTGTCCATAAAGAATGACATGCTAATTGAATCAAATTAGATAAATATGTGTAACGGATTGTTCACATGGAAATCAATAAACATGTCATACACACTGATCTATATTAATTTAATAGCTTCTTAAAAAAAGATTATAATCATTTCTACATTTATGTATTATTTAAAGAACGGAACATTTAAAAACAGAAATTAGTCACAAAGTTAATTGTATGCTAAAATGTCTATAGAGATACATAAGGCAAACTATAGAGAGCTTATAATAGGTTCCTTATGCCAGAAACGGTCATAGAAAGTTTTCATTTGCGACAGTCACCGTGGCAGGACTTTGACTAGGAAAGAATTTCATGTTTATAAAAGCAGTTTTAAATTCTTATGACCATGCTTTGGGAACAGGAAATACATTATAACCATCCTTCATAGTTCAAATCTCTCCGAAACATTCCATTGTAGTTTGACGGCCTCCAGGCCCACCAGCGGCCGAGTGGTAAAGACGCTAAACACTGGTAGTTCGGTCCGAGGTTCGAGTCCCGCGAACGGGCTGGCTGCATGGGCGTTTTCGTGGTTTTCCCCATGTGTAACGTGTATACGAGCCAGTTTCCCTTAGAAAGTCCTCCACGAAGGCATCCCTCCCTTTAGGCAGATAGCCCTCGTGTGCTTTGCCATAATTGAATAACCTAACCTAACCTAACCTTGATGGCCTCCAGGCTCAAGTCCGCCGACAACTAGCTTTGATGATTGTTGGAACGGTATGAGGACGGAAAGCGTAGTGAACCAATTCAGCTCTCTTCGCTTTGAATCTATCGCCCAGTCTCCATACCCAGAGTCTATCAAAATAACATCTTTTCGAATTAACGTTTCGACCTTACATATAAATATATGTATATGACGTTAAAGTGTTTCATTTTAAGCTGTACTCACTTATTGGTATAATCTGTCCACAAATAATAGCGCAGTGGTCGAACTTCATGTTAAATAGTATTAATTAGTACTAATTACGAACAATGAAATTTAAATATATTCTTATGGCTAGCTGCTGATTTGAACTTATCTTTTAAATTTGCAGACCAGTGCTTTAAAAATGGCAAAAAGACGATTGTTTAGTATTGCTCATTGTAAGCCCAGATTAGTTGTTGATTTGCAAATTTGATATGTATTCATTAATGTAATTAACCGCTAAAAATAATTTAACAATCCAAGCTTAGTCATGATTTTCCCAGAGGTATTAAACACATACTATTTGACTTTTACATCTTTTCATAATAAAAGTTATTTGAAAATAGGCAAGCATTTGCAAAATACCTGTCGTTATTTCATATTAAAAAAGTTGTCTGCTTTGGAATTCGCAGCTGGAAACATTGTTGTAAGTTTTATTTCAAATGTGTTTTCAATGCAGTGTAAATATTATTTGAAGGATCTTAAGTCTTATTAAATGCATAATATCCATGCTGTATTCATGTCAAATTCATTATTAATGCTATTAGTAAATTATTAACTTAGACGCTTATTAAATAAAGTTAAAATATAATTTTTATAAGCCCAGTTTTTTGTCTTAATTTTAGTTTATTTTTTGACGATTGCTTAAGAAATAACTTCCTTATCCTACACAAATATTAGTATGTGGTTCATTTAATTAATTATGACATACTTTACAATCGTTAATTATGCTGTTTATCAATTTGATATTTGAATTAAGCAAGTTGGATAACTGATTAAGTATGCAGGGAAAATTGCAGAAGTTGTGAAATTCTTGAAGATTAACAGTTGCAACTTTAAATATAGACAAAGTTTTGCAATCATTATCGAGATTATTTGCAAAGAATATATTTTAGAAGGACTAAACTGAAAGAATATAAACGTCACGTACACATCATTATAAAAATTAACTTGAATTTATTTAGTATGTTATTTATTTATGGAGATAAAGACAAAATCCAGCATCCATTTTATTTATGGAGATAAAATCCAGCAATTAGGATAATAGTAAGATATATTTCAATCAAAAATTTGAATATTTAAAATGCTCGCTTGGAAAAGTTGGAATCATTAATTAAAAGTTAGGTGATTCGAAAGTGCTTGACGTCAAATAAATAATGGCCTATCAAATAATTTGCCTAACGGTAATGAATGCTAAAATTTAAATACTCCGAGCTTAAAAGTATTAGTGCAGATATTTAAAGCCGTAAAGGTCAGTACCATTTACAACGACTCATAGAAGTTCCAGTGACAGAAACTTTATAAGTTTCCTTTTTAAATAATGTCTGGAAGTCAGTCATACGGAAACTAAATCCATAAACCCCAATAAACCCTGCCTCGAAACATCGTTGCCTGCAAGCAATTACGCTATTACAGAAGCAATCACTGAGCATCCTTTGATATCGAAATTTGTCTTCGATCTATGGGAACTGCAATTAATCAAACATTAATTAATAATTAATGGTTGGTTAACAGAGCGCACAAGTTTGTCCGAAGTTTAACCCGTAGCTGATACAGATTAAAAGACAATGTGAAGTATTCAGCGATTTATCATAAGCGATTAAAATAGTGCAGCATGCCTGTCTGAGCTTCTACACTTCCAGTCAACATTTGAAGGATGACCTGCATCCAGCGCCACATTGCTCAAGTCACGAACTGTTGGATTAATTATGTTGCCAAGAATGCCTATCAAACTCTGCTTGACTGAAGACCTTTTTTTAAACCTTCACGAACATATGTGATCGATTTCAGGAAATTGATGCCCAATGAAAGGATGGAATTAATTAATAAACCCACGAAGTAAAATGAGCTTAGCTGCGAAGCTTGACAACTTCTTCGAATAAAGTAAATACCGGAATAAAATACGTTTTTGCTCATTGAATTTAAGTTTTAGTATCTGTCTGGAATATAAAAGATATTTAAGATTATAAGTATATTTTTTATGTGTTATGTCTTTAGAAAAAAGAATCATATTACGAGGCATTGGTAAACAAAAGCATATATAAGTGAGAATTTTTTATGCAAATATAAGATTGAACAAAGTATATTTGTGTGTGCGTGTGTTTGTTTAGTTTTATTTCAAAGGATAGCGTTATAAATGTCCACAAATTTAACCATTTAGAAAATTAAAAGTTCTGCCATTTTAAAATATAAGTATGTGCTTTTAAATAAATTTAGAAATTCATGAGTAATTCAATCTTTATATTCACACTAAAATTAAATTTGGAAAGAAAAAAATATCGTTATATATTGTTGAATGAGTCTCAGTCACATCTCTAAAAATCATAAAAGAGCGAAACATTACTAGGCTAGGAGAAGCATTTTGCTCCATAAAAACATTAAAAGCACTTTTTATAATTATCATGCCAATAGAAAACAGAAATATATATGCCAGGAGGGGGCAAATATATTAAACCGCGGGCCCATATAGGATAGATTAGCGTACGCCTTCTCCGTATGTCCCGTGCAATGAAAATGAATGTACGAAGCGCCAAGACATGGCGTTGCCACTAATCATGGCCGCTCTATAAGGGGACTTCAGGTTCGTTTTTATATATTTTATTCGGCGTTGTTTACATGTTAGCTATTCGTCACTGAGCTTTTTATAAGACCCCCGTCCTAATTTTAATATTTAATATAAAACATTTTGTATTTAGTGTACAAAAAAAATCACACGAATTGCAGATATCTTTTCCAAATTTAATAAAATCTAGGTACATGAAAAAGTTTAAATGGTAATTATAACAGAAATATATACAAGGTAAAACCTGAAAGATCAATGGAAGTTTCAATGGTAATTTTTGCATATTATTCCTATAAAATCTTTTCTGAGCTTGCGGACGTTCATGTTTGCTTTCAAATTCAGTGTAATTTTACTAGACAATATGTTTCGCAGTCTTACCGGTATGCTCTATGGCGGCCATGATAAGTGTCGACGTCACGTTTCCAACATTTTTTGGGCTTCAGTTTATAAGGAATTTTTCCCACGTAAATTTGCCTTCGTGGTGTAGCGGTCAGCAGGCTGGAGGCGCATTCCAGAGGTCCGTGGTTCGCGTCCCGGTGAAGGCTTTCCTCATTTGTCAAGTTTCCTGCTTCGAAATAACCTAATGTCTCTATAAATTTTGTGATGTGAAGCTTTCTCCATCTATTCTAACCATGTGCGGGCCAGAATGGTTTGTATCATAATATGTCAGAATGGCGCAGACCTATTGTTGGCAGTACGAATTTGCTCAGTTGCTCCCCCCCCAAGTTTGATGGAAAACGTGCCGGGGAGACGGGTCCGAGGATCACTTAAGCTTCTTCCGCTAACACCAATCTCTCGAGAGCACGTTCAACTCGCCACATATTTATAATGCCCCCATGTCGCACAAACACTATACAGTTACGGATATCTATGCTTTCTCCAGGATTCGAACCCGGGCCTTTCGGTATGGTAGTCAGAGTTACTAATCACTATGCTGGTTGGGCTAGAGTTTCGGGTTTGAATCAAGAAGTCATTGCCAAACAATATATTCCTGTAAAGTTTATAATATACCTATGTAAAATTTTGACGGTCAATTTCAACACGGCTAGGTTTTTCTTACCCTTAATGATCTTATAAGATAATGTAAAGATAAAAAAATTCAGTGTGCATTTGTCGCTTATATGAACACTTGATGAGAATAATATAGAAAAATTCCGTAATAAATATGAGGTCTGACATGCCATCAATTTAATTAATTACAGTAGAATCATGGATGAGCACGTAGTTTCAGTTTATTAAAACTAATAAAAGATTAGCAAAATATTGGAAGCTATCCAATTATGCATTTATTCAATTCGAGATTTTTAAATACAGTAGTATATTTCTACAGTTTCATCTAATTTTATATAAAACTAGTTTTTATTAATTTAAATTTAGAACACAGGGAAGGGAAAGGTCATCTAAACATTTTGCTTTCATCAAATCTGCCATGCCTTATTTAAAAGCTTCTGTTTTTTACGCTACATTTTAATTTTGAAGTCAAGATTAATTTTAAATAGCTAAATTTTGCTTACTGACTTAATACAGCCGAAATACCAAAAGACAGTATAAGTGGTATCACATGCGACAGGATATTTTTTTAAGAAAAGAGCATTGGTATGACTATTTTGAACTACAAAAGAAAATGTACAACAAAATCCAAGACGTCAGATCTCACTGTTAAAGAATGGCAATGCTGAGATTCAGTGCAATTTATTCTTAATTACATGAATAATGTTCACCAAGAGTGGAATTTCTGAAGGAAAGTCCCAAATGTCTTACGAAATTGCATTCTGGGAAAACGCAGAAGTAGAATAGATGTAACTCTTAAGTGCAAAGGCACATTAAATGCACAAGATGAATTTTATGTAATGAATATTTAAACTACTCTTTGCCGAAGATTATAGCAAAGGCTTAAAAAAATCTTAACAAATATTTATTCTAAAATCCCTAATTTTAAAGTAATTGCATTAAAACTAGATGGACTTTTCTATGCACTATGCTCTTTATGTGAAGGCCAGTATTACCTAATTTGAAGATTTCTCAACTGTGTTTGTTAAACGTTTATCCGTTAGCAAAGTTAGAAATACCAGAAACTTTAAGTGCATTAATCAATTTTGTAAGTTACGGCCATACAATATTTTGTTGCGAAACTCTTTAAATACTGATCTCTGAAACTACTTCAATTTTATAAACACCAAACAAAGGTAGCTTGTCAATAAACAAAAATGAGTTGTAATGGTCAAATGTGACAACAGCAAAAAAACTACAAGCTTATAAGTATCAATATTTATGAGCCAGGTATCTGTAGGAAGTTATTCACAAGAGAAGTACAGCTTAGGTAAATGCCTAGCCCTTTAAAAGTACCTAATTACCTAACTAGGAAATTACTTAAAGCCTTTTATATAAACGGCCTAATTTTTAGATTATATTTTGGAGAAGAATTTTTAATTGAGATATAAGTTATGTTATGTGAAGAATAAAACTCGGCTGTCTAACAAAGAATAAAATATATGTTACTTTTATCTTAGACTGACCATGCCATTATCAGTATCGAATGAGTATACGCATTGTAAGCAATAGGATTATTTTCCTTCAACGAACCTCTCTGATGCGTTATGAGAATTTGTGAAATAAATCAGTATCTTCATCAACTGTTTACTGCAAATCCTTCTTAAAATAATGAATATGAATATTTTATAATATTTCTGCAGAACGTTTATAGAATTGAAAAAATGCTGAATCTTAAAAATCATTGAAATTAAATGAATGTGTCAGATGTAAGCATATGTTCTACTCACATATTCGGACAATACGTTTGAGAGATTTAAACATTCGAAACTCGATACCCTCTATTTATGTAACTTCCAGAGAGAAATGACTGATATCTGCAATCTTTCTATTTTTCAATATGCAGTTTTCGACAGAGCGGACTTAATCTTTCTTTAATGAAGTTTGAAGAAATTTATAGTGTTGCGAAATTGTTTGAAGACTGCTGTATCTGTTTTCTTGACATGGGCATTTCCTTCAAAACAAAAGTTTAATAAAGGCTCAATATTTAGATCAAACTGATAGATTCCCCAGAGGATAAACATTACAGCAGTGGCTGACAGAAAACCTGCTTGGCAGAAAAGTGACAAATTGATAATCCAAGGACGTACGCCTGTCAGTTTGAGAGAACTCATAGAGAACATTTCCTGATTCCAAGTAACTAGTTTTTATCAAGTAATTAAAGAAAAGGATCACGTCTTCGGTTGCGTTGCAATAATTATTTCTTTCATCCTGAAAAGAAAATGGCTTATGATATGTTCGTAGCTTAATATTGGGGTAAGAGAACTAGTTCACCAGTTTTAATAACAGTGCTGTTGATCGAAGTAAAGAATTGAACCAACGAGAAGATGCTATGATTTATATAAACATTTGTATATCAAATTTGAATTTTTTCGTTGCATTTATGCATAACTGAAACTTTTGTCATGTTTTTATATAGTTTTAAGTAGTAATTAACCCTTTTGTCTCGCAAATCAATCTTCTTATAAATCGCTTGCGAAATTTATTAACTTGACACTGTGGGGGTCCACCCCTTTTTTTAACAGTTAAATGTGAGGAATTTTGTATACCGATAAGCGAATAATCGCTTGAGTGTGGGAACAGAGACGTAAGACTCAAGAAATGTTAATTACCCTTCATTTCTCAAAATAAGGATTAACACAGTCGGCTCCTATCTCAGAAAGCAAAGCCTCCACTTGAGCTTGAGCTTAAAGTAATAAGAATTAAAGCTTAACTAAGAAAATATAGCCGAAGCTATCAGGATTCTAAGTAGTTGCTCCCTAAATCTCAATTAAGTAGACGAAGCTATCAAGAGCCTGAAGTACAGCCGAGTGTAGTAATAGCTTAGAGAAAGACGTAGCCCAAAGGCAAACGCGCGCTAGTCAGAAACTCTGGCTCTTTAACGAAGTCAGTGAAACATCGACTTAAATACTACTTTTACTCATTTGCAATAAACGCGTTTCTGAAAATATTTTCTGTAGGAAATCGTAAGCTGAAATTAGGAGAGACTGGAAAGTGTGACAAACTTGAAGTAAAAGTTATGAACTTAGGATAAACCTTACAACATCCATATCAAAAAATTAAGCGGTATATTACAAACTGTGAACAATTCTTACTTTTCTAAGTTACAAATAAAAACATTTAGGAATATTAAGTTTACGTTTTATGCAGAAAGACATTCCTGATTTTAGACTCTCTTTTCCGAACTAGCTTATAGGAAATATCGCTGAATCTCTTAATGACGCTGTAGAGCCATTATGTTATTTTGAAGCAGGAAAACGGGAAAATTATGCAATACCCTCGCCGGACTAGAACCTGGACCTCTGGAATGCGCACCGAGTGTGCTACCGCTACACCACGAAGGCATGCAGAAAGGAAGGATAAAATAACTTCATATATTCCTTCTTTTAAAGGTCCACCGGGAAGCTGGAGACCCATTCGCCAAATCCTGGTGGTAAAGAATCATCATCCACCACCTTTATAGTTCGGGCGCCACAGTGGAGTCATTAGGTTATCTTGGAGATATGAAAATTGAGCATTACCCTCTTCAGGATTCGAATCTGGACCTCTCGACTAAGCATACAAAAAAGGGCAAAAAGGGACAGGAACTAACTTATAACGTTACGCTAAGTTACATTTACATTTCGTCCAATGACAAAGGCTGTGTTCTGAATGTATGATTTTAGTGTTATTTACTCCGGATTTTAGTGTTATTTACTCTGGATATTTACGGATTGATAGTCGGTTTTCTTAACATAATTTACGGCCTTTGTATACTCATTTATTACTCTGTTACTTTTTTGTTTTATAGGGGGCTACTTCCAGTTGTTTCGGTGATAATGACTTTGTAACATGTTGCCACTGAATACCAGAATATGTGAAATATAAACAAGGTACCCCACACGTAACTAATGCAGAGAGTCTCTAAAGAGGCAGTTAACTCTAGGCAGAATTTTAATCTAACAGTAGTTATTGGGAAGAACATACAACGACAGTTGAATGCGGCTGAAAGGAGCATGACTGCCAATGCTCTTCGATACGGTTATTCCATCGATGGGATGTTTTGCAGTTTCGAGGATGCTGCCATCAGTGGTAATGATATAAGACTGAAATGGAGACCAGAAGGTATCATAAATTTCCAGTTCGGATTGCATAAGCTGGGAAAATTAACATATAGGAAACAACGGTGCCTCTGATGTATGTTGAAGATAAACCATAACGTTTCCCTAAAATCTGTAAATGCAGATTTTTAATTGGCATTGAAAGCAATGAGTCCTCGCACAGAAAATTTGTGCTAGGATTCCATAAGTAAAATGTGGAACCTCAGCCACTGATCTATAAACTGAAATATCTTTGCCGATATCGGTGGTACAATGAATCAGAAACTCACCAAGCAGCCCCTTGAGGTTTTAGCAGAAATTCCACCATTAACCAAGATAAAGGGGCAGTGCCATTGTAAGGATATTTACTTTGAAAAAAAAATGTAATATTATGGAACAGGACGCGCATATGTTTGGACTGCGAGAAGTATATTGCCCATCTACCTTACAAACAGGCAGAATATGATATAATTGTTGAGCGCAGCTCTCCCACGGTACGACGAAAAATTGACATGTACGTATATGACGGTTCGAAAGGAACAGCAGGAACAAAAGTAAATACCCTGGTGTGCAGTCAATGACGATCTGGTAATCCTCAAAAAACTTCTCACCAAAATTATTTAGCGTTTCGGTTTGAATTTGCCGTAAAGCAGCTCTGGACTTCAGTCTTATTAACAGCATGTACAAAGTGATTCACTAAGATTTTGTCGAAAGTTTGCAGACAATTTAGGGCGAGAGCAGCAGACACCCACGTCACAGAGCAATACAAAAGCAGCTGCTGATACTCCCTGGAGGTACGAATAAAAAGCTTCAACGCGTATCAGCCCATACTAGAATCTTGGGTAATTAAATACCTGACTAGATTGCCAAGAGCGCAGATAACAAGCCATTCATAAATTTAGTGAGTATACTCCTTTTTCCCTCATGTCCTAAAACCATACTCAACCCTGAACTATCTAAACAATGGAAGAACTTTTGGAACATGGCCATTACAGACAGAAGACTACACTGTACTTTCCCAATGCCGACCAAAACTTTATTAACAGCTTTCCGTAATTTACCTAAGACGGAAGAAGAATATATAAGAATTTATAAGAAGGCACGGCACATATATCTCCTGAATTTATCGTTCTGATTTCAGAAATAATGAACTGTGTATTTGCGTTAGCGTCGGTGATCATAGATACTATTTATTTGAATGAATCATTAGAAAGAAACTTCCATGATCCACCAATAAGCATGGTTCAGGAACGCAACCAAAACTAAAAATGCGTCCAGTCGCCAAAGATATTGTACTGCCACTGCTGCCATAGGCGACAGTTTGGAAAAATTCCCTTCTACTATCTTTCCTTCAAACCAAACGAAAGGCTGGGAGCTCAGCGTATTTGTACATTCTTAGGTATTTTTTAATTCATATGAAACATTGTTTTGTTTTACAGCCTTCTGTTACTGTACACGTTTTTAAAAGATTTGCAGTTACAGCTTTGTATATATCGTTATATATAGCTTTGTTATATGATTTATTCCTCTAACTATGCTTGTTGTGTTAATGATGTACTAATATAAGTTCAGTTGCACGAATATTCCTGTTTGGATAGCCAAAATGCAACAGGAGGAAGAAAAAGAGATACCGAAGCCAAATTTATTTCAGAAATTACAGCTATTATCAATGTCAATTTATTTGAAATGTATCCTTTTTTTCAGGTAAGGGGGACGAGAAAATCATTACTGAATGTTGCCTCCACGTTTATCAATAACCGCTGCTTTATGTCCCGTCACTAAGTGAAAAAGTGGATGTGCTGTTCAGAAATGGCAGCTCGTGCTGACTATACATGCAGCCAAAGTTCATCTAGCGTACTTGATGGTACGGCATGCCGGGATACGCGTTCTCCAATAATTGACCTAACATGTTCGATAGACGATAAATTTGGAGAGCGGACAGACCAGGATAAGAGTGCAATATAGGAGGCTAAGATGGAAGACTAAACATTGAATGCAACTTGTGGTTGCGCATTGTCCTGTTGAAATGTGGGCCGCATGCAAGCCTGAATGTAAGGTAGCAGCACAGGCTTCAAAACCACAAAAATATAATCATGACTAGTATGCGTACCGATAATGCGTCCTAGGAATGTGTGGGAGTGACGTAAAGACGCGGTTCGTCCTAAAACACAATGTCATGCCGTTCGGATGTTCATCTCCGTCGTTCAGTTTACTACTACAAGTTAAACTCCTGTGGTCTAAGTTAAATGTAAGTGAAGCAATTAAAGCCTAGCGGACAAACCATTGTAGTGTAAAAGATATCGGATTTTTCGTGTAGATACCGAATGTTGTGTTATAGACTGCATTTGTTGTGATATGGTAAAAAATGTGGCAGTACGCTCTATCACTACCATTCGCACAGTATGCCTGTCATCCCGTAGACTGTTGGTATGAGGTGGTTGCAATTGCTTATGGCCATCAGTCCTTCTCTCTTGTTTCCACCGATTCCATACATGCGTGATTGTTGCTTAGCTGCGTCCCATACGATGTCCATTTCGCGGAAGAATAAACCGCAATCTATGTATGATCATTCTGCCTCGGCCGAACTCAAAATTTTGCTCGAAAGATGCTCGTGCATTTCTATGAAGCATACGGAAGATGCATACAAAACAATGTCTTATGAGAGAGCAATTCACGTTACTCAAAGCGTAACTTTCTCCCTTTATATACAGACTGGACAGGAATACTGCATTCGCCCATAATGTGTGCGTGGGATGAAATCGTAATCATTTTCCCATTCCATCGCAGTATACACATGATGAAAGTTTCATCCTGTTTGGATGCTTCCACCATGATGCTGCATTTTTAATGGCTAGCAATTTATGTTTATTTTATGTTTATCTACATGTTATTTTATGACTTGCTTTTAATTGTATTCATATGGATTCTTTAGATCAGGGTTTTGGGGTCAGCACTCAATTCGTTCACTCCCATTTTTCAAACCACTCATTTATCAATTTCGCTTTTGTGAGCCGTTGGACTGTTTCTTTGAATACATAAAAAAGCAGTTCGAAATTATAGCCACAACGTGGCAAGTACAGTTGAGTCCAGCACTTCCTCAGAGGCTTAGTCGGAAAAACCAGTGAATGAAGCATAATGTTCAAAGCATAAGAGACACTACATGAAGAACTAACCATGAAAAACAGACCTTGACTATTATTTTGACGCCATCCAATTTCAAAATTGGAATAATGAACTTTAGTTAGCACATTATATAAATATTTTTATGCCTTCATGTCATAACTGTGTATTCTGCTACAATTTGTGTCTTTATAATGCAGCTTATATCTTTATAATAGTGTATTTGTACACTGCGTTAACTATTTTGTCTCTTTCGTTGCATGCAAACGCTAATGCACATATGTTAATCATGTTACATGTTGTAGCATTCTGACAGATATGTGTGCAAGTTAAAGGTGCTCATTATTCCAATTTTGAAATTGGATGGCGTCAAAATAACAATCAGGATCTGTTTTTCATAGTTAGTTCTTCATGTACTGTCTCTTATGCTTTGAACATCGCGATTGATTCACTGGTTTTTCCGACTAAACCTCTGAGGAAATGTCGGACTCAATTGGACTCGCCACGCTGTGACTATGATTTCGAACTGCCTTTTTTATGTATTCAAAGAAACAGTCCAACGGCTCACAAAAGCGAAATCCATAAATGAGTGGTTTGAAAAATGGAAGTGAACGAATTAAGTGCTTAGCCCAAAACCCTGATCTAAATCACTCAGATATGATGGATAGATTCTAGCACAAATTAAAAAGCTAATTAAGAACAGTCCGTTCCGACTTAAACAACATAGAACAGGAAGAATAGATGAAAATATCTAAAAACCGAAACCTTCTGGACAGTCGTACTTGAAGAATTGCAAGTTACGAAACTAAAAAGTGGCGGCCACCATATAAGCTCCACTTAATCAATTTCTAATGAGCATCTGGTTATTCATTTAGACTATTCATATAGTGACTATTAATAATAGGTAACGTTTAAGGGCAAAATAGTCACCGGTCATTATTCATTATTGGCAATATACCTCTTATATTGAAAGAGATATTAAAACAAATTCTCATTTCCGAATTCAGGTGCAGGACTACGTTATTCAAACTTTGATGGCTCAAGGTACAATTGTTTTTTCACAGTGCGAGAAACGTACATACATTCTGCAGAATCTTCATTATTTAACTTTTTAAAGTATAATACAGAGCGATATTATTTGATGGCAACAACCTTCGCCACCAAATAATGAAACGGACAACACGTCGTTTCTAGATTAATAGCCCTTCTGGGCTAATGCTTTTTTGGGCTAAATGTTGTCCATGGGAGAAAAATAGCCAGTTCAATCAATTAAAATAAAATCAGAATTACTCAACATGTATCTGTGTAACTTTAAGCATCTAACTAATCATCAGAGTCTAAGTTATTGATCAGATATACAGATCTAGCATTTAGTATTTAATTTTTCTCGAAAAATCAATCGAACAGTGCCAGTAATTAATTTACGTATGGTTAGTGTGAACCGCAGAAATCAGAGAATTCTGACCAAAATTACATACGGTTAACCTGTTAATTTATATTTTCTGCCAACATCCTCTTCTCAACATATTTGCATACTCTTTTGGAGTAAGACTTGGGTATATGAAGTTGGAAGACTTAAAACAAAATGTTCTTAAAAATGAGTAGTAACTTAGAAATAATCATCCAGATTTACAGTAATAACTGTGATTAATTATATGTCGGAACATTTCACAAAAGGGTATGTTTCTAAATATTTTCCATTGAAAATTTACTTGCAATATTAACTGAAGTCCGAAGTTACGGATTGAGAAGAACCTAATCATTTGTATTCTTAAAATCTTTATTCAACCTTTCAAATAGGCTAACAGATAGTTTTAGAAAGCGGAATTCTTTTATTATTTGTTTCCTTTATCATGCGCAAAAATCAATGAAGTTAAAGCAATTTCTTTCAAGGGAAATCTGTAAACATCCATCAGTATTCCGTATCACTCCTTCGTTTGCTCTGGAAAGATGCAGTTATGTGAACTTTACGTGTTCTGCATAGTGATGGATATTTTAAGTTAGAAGATACTGTTATCTACTCCTATTCAATGATACATATAAATATACAGGGATATTAATATTGAATAAGTTTTTATTAGTTTTTATTAAAGTAAATCGAATATTACGTAACTGAATTATCCCTTTAAAAGGTTATTTTGAGTACATAATAATTTAGCGGTTAAAACTGACAAACGGGTTATTAAACTCAATTCGTTACATAGGATGCTTTAAAACGTCATATCTACAGTTTCCAAAACTCATTTCGAATTAAAAGAGTTGCCATATTTCTACCGCAAATTATGCTAATATTAAATTTCAACAATTCTCTGTCATCTAAGAGCAAGTTTACAAGGTTTTCTTTAAAGTACAGTAAAACCTAGTTTATATCTGTAGCAACTGTATCCTTTGAAGCTCCTGATGTTAAGAATAATACTGTCCTAGTATAGGTGCTTATTTGCTTCATTTTCGCATTTGAAAAGATAAAGGAAAAAGTAAATGTTATACAAGTTACATACCAAAGAATTATGTGTAAGGTTTGAAAACATTTATTGTTACGCCATTCATCGTTTTGCTGAGTTACTTTTCTTATCAAAATATTATAGTTCTGAATACATGAACATTCGGGCCATGGGTGAATTGCAATAAATTGTTTATACTTCATACATTGTTTACTTTAAAATTATTTCATTCCGTGTAACATGCTTTTGAGGTTTAAAATTAATTATTTATTTTTAATATGTTTTTCTTTTATTTCCGGCTGCAATATTATACATTATCTAAATACTGTAATCACTAGATTTCTCGAAGCTTAGCAAGTGGTTACCGTAAAAATGCATCATATATCTTTATTGTTACATTAATCTAATCTAACATCATAATCTTTGTTGTTGCAGATAATGTTCCTCGCATCATTTTAGAAAATCAAATTAGGTAGTAGATCAGAGAAATCTTTTAACAAATACATGGAATATTGAGAATGGTTTTGTTTGTTAGATTAAATTACCTTATATTTTCATAAACGAATACGTCAAATAATTTTATGTAGTTACATCAGTAGGGTTGCCTCCTAAAAAGTTTTCTTCTTGATTATTGTGTTTTTAATAATGCAGTTTTTTATGTTCTAAACAGTTCTATAAGTGTATTTCTAATACGAGTTTCCACTGCTTTTTCAGCATTCCGATGCTTCTCTCGTTTCCCAAATCTGCTATTTTTTTATTCTCAGTATTCTAATTGTAATCCTGTGAGCAGATGATTTTAAACGCAACACTTCAGCAACAATTCTAACAGTTACCAGTGATCAAGTTGCACACAAAACGTCATATGGGTGAGGGTTTCGTATTCGAATAAAGCAAAAAGCGTCTTGATCTCACAATCGTCAGTCATTGCCGTGCCTCTTGGAAAGTTTAACCTATTTGAAGTGGACCCTCCATATATCTCCTTCAATAGTTTATAAATTTCATTTCCATTCTTGTTAAGTTTAAAGTGAAATGTTAGGTTAATTAGTTGTTCCAAAAGGCATTGCTTCTTATGAAAAAAAAATTGTGGTTTTGCTTTCTTGGCATAGTGTTATTGCCAGATAAGAAAAATAATTTCAATCGGCGAACCTTTTGACCGACTACATATTCCTCTCAATAAAATGAGTTCGCAGTATTTGTTTGAATATTGAAGTAGCGAGTAGTTTTAAGAAATGAGAGCTCAAAAGAACGAGAGTACAGAATAATAAAAATGGAAAGTACTAATAAACTGATGTCTGAATTTCAATCAGCAGTCCTGTTTCAGATACTTCATTCATGATTCATGAACTTCATTCATGTACGAATTTCTATGATACCACACTCATGACTCTCTTCTTGAAGTTCATTTTGAAATAACATTTGAGCCGTTACTAGAACTTGAATCTAATCCCGAGTTTTCAACATGTTCTGATGATTAAGTGAGATGTTAACCTAGCATATGGAAAGGTAGGATCGGCTTTACTAGTCTAAGCAATCTTCATTAATTTGAATGTCACAACTCTTTGTTTAGAACTTAGCTCGAATACAAAAACTTCCTATCTTCAACTTTATTATTGAAATAATATTTCTTCTATTTGTTTAAAAATTAGAAAAATATCATTACCTACCCATATGCTAATTAGCAGAATCAGATCTATTTAAAACTTTTGTACATTTATTTATTCTTATGCACTTGCTGCTAGTTACCTGATTGACACTTTGCAAAAAGTGCCTATTAGTTGAGTATTTTGTGACCAGAATCATGAATTTTGTGAAACTACGACTTCACAAAAATTCGAACCAGAGAACTTCCACGTGCTAATGGATGTTCTCAAGGGGAAGTGCGATAAATACATTTAAATGATTAGTGTGTTCACCAGTACTCATTAAAACTGTTTTAAATTTTAAAATTTCGTTCTTCTGTATTTTACGAAACAATTATTTAAATGAGCTCTGGAAGCTGTAAATGCGTTTTTCCATTTGCTTTAATAATGATATTACTAGTTATGATATAATAAAAAGAATCAAACATGTAAGTATGATACTAAACATAATTTTAATTCTCTTATCAGCTTACGTCGATATTTACGTATTAAATATGATTTTAATAAGCATTCCTTATATTTAGATTTGTATAGTACTTAACATACAAATATCAAATATCGTCTACAAACCAGTAGAATTGAAATTTTTTTTGAGTCCCACCTAAGTTAATAAAAACATTTTAACAACGTTGATTTCCTCAAATGCCTAAATTTGCTTTTTTTATTGAAAATCAGCTTATAAAAAATTATTAATTTTCAAGTCCGCAGGATACATTTAATTTACGTATTCAAGGAATGAGAAATGAAAAGCAAGAGACTTATTTTTTTTGCGATATAGAAATATTGCTGATACGTTTGAAGCAAAGAAAGGTAAATTTCTTCTTAGTCTTCTTCTTTATTTGTCATATTTTCCTCTTGCGGGCAGTTTTTGTTATGTAAAGTCAAAATTCACTTTAAAGAATATATTAACAGAACACTTCTGGAATTGAAAAAAAACAACTGAATTAAGAGTTCTGTTGCAATACGCTTTCTGAAAAACATCACAATCTGTAGGAAATTATCAAGAAGTGCTGACTTAATGTTTTGCTTACATTCCTTCTTTTGCTATAGGCATACGTTAAGTTGTGATGTTAAATCTTTATCGAAAGCCTTCATTCCTTCACTCAACCTCCAAAAATTCATTCCTTAACATCTGCTATTGTGCTGTGCACAGCATTTAGCAAACTAATATTTTAAGTATTTTATTCCTGTTGAAGGTTTCTGGCTAGAAATCTATATAAGTTTCGCCGCAATAATAAATAGTGAAGTTAGATCAAATTGAAATTTAGAGTTTTCGGTCCTATCAGATGCAGCTAGAAAACCTCATTACCGTAAGTTTCAGTTAAAAATGCCATGCATTTTATAAATTTGATATATATATATAATAGCATGTTATATTGTTACGTGCGTACGGGTTCGTTATATATTGAATGCACAATTCGTAAAAATTAAACAAAAACTCATTCTTTCCACAAGAAATAAGTTAAAATGCTGAAATATTTCTTCACAGACATTCGCGCAATATCACAATATCTCAAACGTTTAGCAAAAACTCAGTACAAAGCAGGTAAAATAATTCTATCTCACAGCGAAATCGCTACAATCAATAACAGTACACAAACAGCAGTTCGCTTTTTACAGCTACAACTGCAACAGTAACAGCAACAACAACTGAGATGAGTCTAGTCTAGTCTGGACAACTATTGCTGGGATATTGCCAATTATGGGCAACTTATCCAGCTCACTGAGGAATTGCATAGAGCCCCTAACGTGCAATTTCCTTAAATTAAATAAAACCAAATATATGGTATGAAGGAGATGCCGTTTGCACCGCAAGGTTGCAATAAACCAAAGTCCTGCAATGTACAGAGAAGTCCTAACTAAAATTCTGACCGCGGCAGAGCCGCGTTAGTACATGTCTGCGTCCTAACCAGTGCACATGAAAGTAACACAATTTATTAAACTTTAGTTATACAATGCAATGCAAATACTGAATTAATACATGAAATATAACATACAAAATGATAATAAAAATTGAAATTCTTGATTAAATATGATAACTAGGATAAATAACGGAAGCCTATTTACATATGTACAAGTTGGAGCAAAGCTCTAACAACTACTAAGTTGGGAAATTCAGATCCCTTAGTAAGTGAGCCGTATATGGTCTGATGTTGTAATCCTCATCTAAGGCTATGTAGTCTAGAACATGGAAATGTTGAAGATGTTTACATAATAAGGCAAATTTAAAGAAGTTGGCATTCATTCTATGTAAATAATGATTTACATATTCAATCCTCAGGTCTCTGTGCAAGGTCTCATTAGATACGTAGAAATGGGCATTTGTGATAAGTTTTTGTTTTGCTTAATCTGAAGTTTTTCAACTTCCTTTTAGAGTAAGCCCCCTAGGCAACTGAGATGAGGTGTTTTAATTCGGCATTTTTAAGCTTTTTAATTATCAATAGAACAATCTCGATTTTTCTAGTTTTTTCTGGATGGCAACAGTGATTACGAGATATTTATTTATTATGCATTAAATGCACGCGCTCTTTTATTTCTTTTTCGACGTAGCTTTCTCTTCAAAAATCGTCTGCGTTGCACGGGGAAATAAAAAGGTATTTTAATTACAATTCTAAATAAATAGCCAAATAAATGTGAAATTCGTAACAATATATATAATTTCATTTTTGAAACTACCGTAACAACTGTAGTTCAAGCATAGCTTATAAATTTCGAGTGCAAACACTATTTTGGCTTTTAAGTAAATTTAAAGGAAATAAATATCTTCTTACTAAATATAATTAATATTAGAACTGTATTAAACGTGGAAGGTAAGGGCATTCTGTTTATGTATACTTAATACTGATGTAAATAATTTTCTTCTTCAAAACTAATTCTAGATCAATCAATATTAAACACTGATACGATAAATGCGAAACGTCCATAATTTATATTAAAATATGATTAAGGAACTTTCATGGAAGATAAACCAGTTGTTTAGCTAGGATATTGCATAAATAATAGTCTTAGATTTTAAACTGTATAAATATTTATGAGTACCTAACTATCTTAGATAACATGCATTACATCGCAAAGGAGCATAGTGAAAGCATTAATAAAAGTTTCGAAATTACTATATTAACTGAGAAGCCTTAAGGATGGCATCTTTAGCCAAGAAAGGTAACGACAGTGTGAGGGGATTTACAGAAGATGAGATGTATATCTAGTGAGCCTTCTTTGATTATATCTGGTGTTCGGGGAATGCATTTCTGTTAAATGTACCCTTATCGAATAGACATAGGGAAAATAAGCTTGCATAATTAACAGCAAATGTAAAATTAAATTTAGAAGAGGTTGTCTCTCGAATGGACAAGTTACAAGAGAAAGCAATTAAATTAAATTGACTCATAGCTTTACTAAGACTTGCAAACTATTTATTAACGTGTTGAATGCCAGACCTAATTTACTCATCTCGCTCTCTATGATGGAGTGAAATGTCCTCGTAAGAAAACTTGTCGTAAAGTAATTATATTATGCTAAATTTCCATTCTCAACGTATTTACTTCACTTAACGTATTTATCACAGAATACTTACCATGTATAGATAGGATGTTTTCTATTTCCATTTTTCAGGACACGGCGATAAACAAAAGTATATTTTATGCACACATTTTTAAAATGTCAAATTTTGTAAACAATTATTTTGTACGCTAATCATGATTAAAATATGGTACTTATTTTTGAATTTAATTCGCAAAAGCATCTTTTTAACTTTTAGAATTCTAGGATTTTACAAGTTGGGCCTACTAAACTGTCCATTCAAAACATTTTAGATACCCTAATTGTGAACTGAAGAAGCGAGAATTAGAATTTTCAGATAAACTATTTAAAACGAAAACTTATGTATTATTTAACATCAAATCGAATGTATCTTTCAACTAAAAAGCCCTATATCTTTAGCAGAAAAACTGTGGAATTGCATTGATTCAATTAGAGAACTGTTGTTTTTTTAGCGAGCTGAACTGGCTCGAATCTCTATTTCCAAAACCTAGGAAGATGGTCAAACACTTTTATAAATATGATGTAACAATTTCTTCTGTTTAGTAAGGAAAGGTGTGTGGCTTGTTAAGGGGATTCAAAAGATACAAATTGAAGAAAACAAAAGGAGATACTTACGCAAATATCCTGTTCTAAAGAAATGGGTAGAACATCATAATATCAACCAGACACATGCTTTGCTAATATCTATTCTATTAAATTATGAGCCTGTATGTCCTGTAACAATTTCCTTTAGTAGACTCTAAGTTAAAATTGCATCTCGTATTCCTCTGCATTCATTTGATTTTGTTGGCAGTTAGTATTATGCCTTAAAAAGGGTTCTTTGTTCTAAGAAGGATTCTTATTACATTTGTAAATGGAATGGGCAAGTTCGTTATTGTTTCATAATATCGATGCTGCTTTTTTGTAGGGATAGGAAAGAATACACTTTTCACTGAATGCATTTGTCGAGCTATTGCGAATGAAACTGCGCTGTGATATTTTTAATATATTTTGCATACTTCAGGTAATCAATATCGCAATATCTTCAACATCATGCTTGAAAAGGAAATATTATATTATTGTAAAAAACGGTAAGGTAAGTAATATTAAAACTTTAATACTTAAAATACACTGGTATTTTAAATAAGAATTTGAATAATTTTTATTGAATCCAAAACTGAAAAGAAATTCCGCATTAAATGCTAGAAATCGAAAACAAAATAAGGTTACAATGGAAATTTTTGTATGGCATAGAACAATCTCTGGTGACAGTCCAATGTTTATTGTAATTTAACAACCCGTTTTATGAAGCTGACTACTCCGATCACTCTTAATTTATATGCGCATATTTCCTACAGCCTAATTCAGATTTTTCAAAGGCAAGAAGAAGGTTTAAAATATACAAAAATAATAGTTAAAAAAAACTGAAAACTATCAGATTTTACATTACGCACAAAGAGACTTTTTAACGTTTTGTGTGTTACCTTTATTTATTAAATATCATGTTCTTGGCACTTAAACCACATAAAATTCAATTCAACAACAATATCACAAAATATTTAAAAACAGCATATCTTTAGAATTTCTGACAAACAGTCTCGAGCGCTGGAGATAAAAATGTTTTTTTTCGGACAGTGTTGTCATTGCTGGCTTTCAAATAGTTGAATTTGTTTATCAGAAATTCGTATAAAAATATATAATAGTACAATATATGAAATAGATGATAAAAGAAATTCGAAATTCAAAATTCAGCCTTTCAATTGCCCATGTTCGGGTAGAGGATTATGTTTTAAAAAAATTGATAGTCCTAGGTACCGTCGTTTTTACACAATGCAAGAAACATACATACATCCATGAAGATTCCTCATTATTTAATTTCTTTAAATACAATACATGGCGATAATATTTTGTGGCAGCAATTTAAAAAGTGATTCGCCGTTTATAGTGCAACGCCACAAAATGTCGTTTTGAGAATAATAGTTCTTCTGGATTACCGCCCCTTTGGGCTAATAACTTTAATAGAATTCGTATTGCTTGATATATCAACAGTAGTTATCAATTCTCAACTGTAGATATTGACCCTTAATAACTTAATTCTATGATCAGGCTTCACGTTTTGGTCTCGAGCGTTTGATGCAGTTGAGTTAAGGAACGATCTATTATTGTAAGCATTTTATTATCTACTTGATATCTTACAGTAAACATAATTTTGTCAAGGCTGTTAACAAGGATTTGTAGTCACAGAAGAAGGAACGGTGGCGACATGTTATGATTTTAATTGATCTTATGATCTAATGATTTTAATCTTATGATTTTAATTTAGTTGCGGATCTGCTGCGAACAGTTAAAAGTTTTAATTTTAGCTTGTAGCGATAACATTTATTTCGTATTATTTTTACCCAAACTTGCAGTATTTATATTTCTGTTTAAATATTAATTAATTCAAGATGAGAATACAGTCACAATGATATTTTCTCACTTATTAGTATACTATTGAAAGGAAATTTAATGCTATAAGGTCAATAACACATAAATAAGAAGGGGAATACTAGAATATAACTATTAAGTTTTTATGTCACTTTAGAGGGTGTATGTCTATACTGTCATTTTAATGGTCAAGATGAAAAATATGTCAATAATGTTATAAAATAAAAATTTATAAATTCTAAATTTGAGTCTTGAACATACACTTAAGTGCCTAAATCTCCCTAGAAAATTATTTGCAGTGCCAAGTGATAGCCAAACTGTATGATGTAACACAACATGCAGAAATATACGCTATATGCATATGCTGAATCAAACATCGTAATGTTTAATGCAACGTGCAACGTTACAAAAAAAAAGTAACCTGCAATTTAGTTTTATATTTCCTGAGTTGTACGATACGCTTTCAGCCAGCAGAGGAATATCCTTACGCAGTTTATATTTTAATATTTGAAACATCAAATCTGCAATGTAAAGATTCTTCTATTATAGTCTAATATGAAGCGACGAACTAGAATCTCTAGGGTTGACTGCGGCCTATAAAATCGCTTCACAGTGTCGCGTATTTATCAGCATAGATATTTCTCATTACTTAAAGAGAGCTGCTTCAGTAAATGTACAGACATTGAATGAATTTGGAAATTACGAGGATAAGCAAACTATTCGTGTTGAGTGGTTTTTAGAAATTGATCAATGTGTGGAAATGCAAGCATATAAAACCGCTGTTATTTCGGTATGGGGATAAGGGAATAGTAGCAAGAGATTCGAATGATAGTTGGCCAATTTCAGAATTTGAAATAAATGTCAAGAGCAGTACCGAAAATTGACATTGTTGAATTCTTTGGAAATTTTTCACTAAATCTAAAGTTTTTTTAAGGTATAAATATTTTACAAAAACAATATTTCTTACGAGTGGTTCTGCTGTAGAGTTTCAGTCTGTTACCCTAATTTTCGATGTTCTATACACGGTCTGTGTTTGATTTAAAACAAAATTAACGAAATGTTACTAATCCAGCCTTCGATTCAAAGAGAACCTAAAGTATGAAAATACTTTTATATGCATTTATAATCACATATTACACATATTGCATATGCTATTTCAGGACATATCCCACAATGCCCGATGAAAGAAACTTGTGCAAATAAAACTGATTCTGACGTTTTATTTGCATTTTTGAATTGACTTCCATAAATTCAGAAGTTAATGACAATGTAATGTCCTGAATATAAACATCCGACATAAGAAGAAAGAAACGGAAGAAAATCAGCTCTGTCTTTAAGAAAGAATATATTTGTTTATAGCACCGATTGATATTAGAGTAATTTATTACATCTTTACAGTCTTTATTACATCAACTGTGTAACTAAAATTTTAAATTCAAAAATTAGTCTATATCACAATTTTATGTACTCCCGAATTATACAAATTTAATTGCGCACACTTTAAGCATAAGGATAATTTTGAATACCATACTTCAATCTTAGATTTACTGATTTTAATCGATTACCAGGGAAGTATTCAATTAAAATTTTATTAATATTGAACGGCGCGCAAGTATTACAAAGCAAGAGTCATATTAATTTTGTGCTGACATAAAAAAAATTGCTTTAGAAGATTTAGCAGAAAGAATACAAAAATATTGCAAAAAGTAGACGCACATTTCAGATAAACTTTCTGCTTTGTTTTACTGCAGTAACATTGATGTCTGATGTCCAAATTTCAGTACCACAAGGAAACATTAATCCGTACTGTGAAAGTTCAAGTAACTTAAAATTTTACTGTCAAACGGGGTTTCCAGCAAAGCTTGAATTGTTGCCATAAAGACAAACAACATTTTGCATTTATTCCCGGAATTTAAATTCTCTCAAAGTTGTAGCAGGCAACGTTAATTTCAAGCAACGTTATTCCGAATTTTTAACTATTTACTAGTTTAAGATATAGGAATATAATTAAAGCTTACAATATATGCAAGCAATATCGTTGAATTCTATCTATTCAATCAAATAAAAAACGTGAAGCAAATTCTAGTTTTATTTTGGGTAATTACAAAACAGTGAAATTCCTAACATTAAATCAATGTCCAATGCTGCCTGATAGAGCTATAGCAAGGACGTTTTTACATAAATAGTGTTACGAATTTTGTATTTGATTAGATATTTTTAACAGAATTGTAATTACAATTGTTTTATTTCCTAGTGTAATGCAGCGCGTAACAAATTTTATGAAAAAGCTACACCGGAAAAGTAAAAATACAACAGCACGTGCATTTAACATTGAATAAAAGGTTATCTCCGTAACTGATTTTAATTTGAATAAATGTAATTACGACTATGCCAGCTGTAACCGTAATTTTGCTCTTTTTGCTTTCCAGAAATTGCTAGAACTCTGTCGCGTCGCTGATTTAAAAATCTATAAAAGCAGGAAAGAAACATCTCAGCTCAGTTGCTGAGCTGAGTTGCTGTTTTTGTTGATTGTAGTGAATTTGCGGTGAGATCGGTTTACCTTTCTCAGCGCTTTGGCTTTATTTCCATTTAACGTTTTAGTAATTTAAACTATAGCTACTGTTTATATTGCGTAATACTGTGATAATATACGAATATCTTTGGGGAATAATCCAGCGTTTTATTATAATACTTGTGATTAGAATAAATTTCTATAACTTTCTATCGGACTTGAGAATTCAATCTATTACGAACCCGTACGCACGCAATAATAGTAATAAATATCACAATATACATTAACGCCTCAGGTAAAAATGTCATCTTGATGAATAAGTAATGAATTTCTGAAAAAAGAAACAATTTTTAGTTTAATTTGCATGGTACAAGCAGAAGTGATTTTTAGTTTAATTTGCATGGTACAAGCAGAAGTGATTTAAAAAACGACAATATACATAGAGGAGTGACTTAATATACACTCTTAGAAAAAAACACCATGACGCACCCATATGATATAAAGCACATTGGACACAAATTGATATGCATAATACAGGTTTCGACGCAAAATGCGAAATTTTACATTTTGGCTGCCAATGAATGAACGGTTGTCGCTACAGCGCATCTGATCTGCGCAACTGGCTGGATGTTTAAGAGGAGAAATTACGATTTCAGGTCATAAATTCTTCACGAATTTCATTCCGTGTACTCTGGTAGACAGTAACTATGCCTCGCATACAGGTGCGCGAACGATATGCGCATATGTCAGAATTTGAGAGAGGTCGTGTAGTTGGGCACAGAAGCCGGAGCAGGAGCGAGGATTTGAGCAGGAGCGATGCCACTATTAGACGAAGTTGGCAGGAATGGGTGAATCATAGCCGCACACAGCGTCATGAAGGAAGCGGTAGGCCTACAGAAACGACAGAACGTGAAGACCGAACAATCGTCAGAGCGCCACTCACAGCCCCAGATGCATCATTATCATCGATTTTACGTGCAACTAGTGCTTCAGTGACTGCAAGGACCATTCACAGATGGCTCACAGAAAGCGGGCTGAGGTCACGACGCCACTTGCGCCGACTACCATTGGCCTCTATACAACGTCAAGCCAGTTTGCAGTGGTATCTGGCTCCTTCGCACTGAAATGTCACTGACTGGAGTAGAAGAGTCTTCAGTGATGAGTCCCGTTTTGAATTGAGCCCCAGTGACCAGCGAAGCCGAGTCTGGAGACGCCGCGGACAGCGGTGTGGTACCAACCTGAATGTCTTCCGGAAGACAGGCCGACAACCAGGAGTGATGATCTGGGGTGCCATTTCATTTCATAGTAGGACCCCTTTGGTTGTCATCCGTCGCAGAGCAGAGCGGTACGCCAACGAAGTTCTAAGGCCTGTTGTGTTGTCCTTCATGTCACGCCACCATGGGCTTACATTTCAGCAAGATAATGCCTGCCTCCACACTGCAGATGTTTCTACTGCTTGCCGTAGTGCTTGCCGAACATTATCTTGGCCAGCAAAGTCGCCAGATCTCTCTCCCATTGAACACGTTTGGAACGTTATGGGCAGGGCCCTCCAACCAGCTCGGGATGTTGATGTTCTAACGCGCCAGTTGGAAGGAATTTGGCACGATATCCCTCAGAAGGCCATTCGCAACCTCTATCATTCGATGCCAAGCCGAATAACTGCTTGCTTAAGGTCCAGAGGTGGACAAACGCGTTACCGACTTTTTCACTTTATGAAGCTCTCTCACTTCAATAAATCATCCAATTTTTCTCAAACTGTAATCATTTGTTTTTCTATACATGTGCATCACTTCTACCAATTTTCGTCCGATTCGGATAACTCCTTCTTGGTGCGTCGTTGTTTTTTTTTTTTTTTTTTTTTTTTTTTTTTTTTCTGTCTAAGAGTGTATATTGTATATCCCGGGCCTTAAATGAGCTTTTACAGTTTAAGGAAATAAATAGATTTTAAGAAATTCAATTCGAGTCAAATGACAATTTCCCATAACATGATGCAATATGAAAAATTGGAAAGCCAAGTGTTCTTTTATGTCTTCCTTTCCATAAAAACAAGCATGCGTACGGACCGATGAACTTTACACGCTGCCTTCGTAGTTAAATGAAATTAGATCATCTTACTATCCTATGAAAATTTATACTGTGTTTATACAGCAATTTTACATTATTTGGACATTTCTTGTAAGATATATTGTATAATTGTGCAAATAACTGAGCTGATTTGGTTATATAGTTGTTTTTGTGTATTTGTGCTATAATGTTTTGGATACTTTTTATTTATGGTTTGCATCTTATAGCATTATTTTTTATTTTGTTTAATTAGATTTGTTTCCATGCATTACATTTGTAGATGTTTTCGTTCTTGTACACAGTTGTAGACTTTTGAATCTCAAATGATTGAAGTTTAAATTTTGAACTTGTACAAATAGAATTTTAGATCTAGGTAAAACCATCCTGATTAGGATTTACCGATATTTAAGAATTTTTCTTAGATTTGGTAATGCTTATGAAGCTTCGATGAATGCATTTTGAAAACTATAGTGCAATTTTTTTTCGATGCTTCCAGGTTTCTGTTTGGTGGCCTATGGCATTTAGTAATTCAGCTAAAAGGAGAATTCGCCACTAAATCCCATACGAGCTCTTCATGATAATGACATCCTGGCAAATATGAACGACTGTGTGAAAGTTTCCAGTGGATGGAATAAACGCCAGTTAGGAGCTCGTGTCAGACAGCTTACAGATAAAAACCAGCTTACAGGTTTCGCTTCAGTGTTAAAGGAACCGCCATTGCCATGTAGTTTGCCGATTCGTTGCACCCGGCACCCCACATCATTATGTTTTTACAGATTCCCATATCACATCATTATGCTTTTATACTCCTCATACACGGCACTACTGATCTGTGAATTCGAGCTACTGAGCATCGGGAAGCTTGGGTGAAGAACATTAATAGATGCATTTCATTATTACTTGGCTGCAAGTAGTTGCAAATAATTACACTTGAATTTACATACAACTATGTTGAATAATTCTTTAATATAGTCTGTTTATTTATAAATAGAGTAAGTCATATTATATATGCAGATAAGGGCTCTATAACAAGTTTGTTATAGAGCCCTTATCTGCATATATAATATAATTATTATTGCATATTCATGTCAATTGCGTAGCATAGATTTTCTTTTCTGTTACTCATTCTTACAATATACAGTTTACTTGTAATCTGTAGGAAGTATTCTTCAGTGCTGTAGTATATCCTTTTCTATACGTATATATTTCTCTTCCCCGGTACATTTTTCAGCATTCCGATGTTTCTGTGTCTTACGTGTCGTCTATGGGTACGGACCTGAGGGACAGACTGCTCGTTTGGAGTTCTTTCCTCTGTTTGAAAATTAAGCACTTTTCTTATTTAGTTGTCAGAAAGCCGCGCTTTTTTGCGATGAACCTAAATCTCTGGAAACACGGATGATTTTACATGAATCCAACACCAGTAATCAATTATCTTTGAATTACCTTAGAGTCATGTTCTAAAGGTTACTTGAGTAAATCGCGAATACGAAAGTCTTCTTCAAAATTCTTGGATATTTTTCTAAAAGCGTTGTTATTCACTGATTGAATATTATGGCCTGCGTTATATCCTGGCATATTGGCATTGAGTTGCTCGATTACATGTATTTTCTTTGGCCGGAGGTTCATACCTTACTCCTTACTAGTCCCTACATAAATTGGTAGTTGTTAGTTCGGAAGATCTGGTTATGAAAATTTTTTGAAATAATTATGCGTCAAAATAACGGGAGGAAAACTTCAGTTTCGTCTCCTGGCATTTGAAATGCGACTTTAGGTACCGTATCACCGCATCACAACTACAAATCTTTGTCTTTCAGATCTACTAAAATACAATGTGTATGAAAAATAAACTGGGCAACAAAATAATTCAAAAACATTATACCCAATGATATTAAAGCTGTTGATGCCTATATTTAAAAAAAATATTTCAGGATTGGCGAAAATGGATAGAAATAATCTTAGATGTTGCCGAGTCATTAGGTTTCTTTCTTGGAGCAGGAGATGTAAAAATATGTAGTGCCATGTTTAGCGCTCTAACCTAGATATCTCGAATACGCGCCAAGAGTGCTACAACTACACCATCAAAACATGATGGAAGGCGAGAGAAAATACCCTATATACTTCCTCTTTTTAAGAGCAGCTGGGGTTTAGGGAACCCAATCGCCAAGTATTTGTAGTAACGAATTATCGTTCACCACCTTTTAGTTCGGGTGCCATTTGCAGATCGTTAAGCTATTTTGAAGCAGGAGATGTGAAAAATGTGTAATACCCTCGCCAGGACTCGAACTTGGATCTCTCGAATATTCGCTGAATGTGCTATGGTTTCACCATAAATACATGTTGAAAGGAGGTAGAAAATACATTGTAATATAAAACATAACTCTTAGTGTGAAGTATGTTCAAATTTTTTTCCCATTACGAAGATAAGCGTATGAAGACTTTTAAATTATTGCATGAATAATGTAATTTCTGTAAGCAACAGTTTGAGGCCTGTAGGAGGAGAATTATACACAATGTTTTCCTAGATATTGTTATACGACGCTACTTCTTGGATTCCCTCCCTAACAGTAATAAACATTTAAACATTTCAAAAGAAAATTACTCTTGGCAAAGAAACTGGATGGTTATCATTGGTTGTATAACGTCATAGGTATTTATAAACTGCAGTATTGTCACTTCAGTTTCGTGTTCCGATGATATTTTTAGTTTTGCAGCTATATGAAACAGATCAGAGCAAACAGAGAACAGACTCTTTATGATTTTGAAGACACTCGATCCTTGGGAAAAATACTGAGTAAGCTGGAAGTTGTAAAATCTAATATTGAAAAATTTACCCAAACGAAGAATTAATGAATACCATTGAAACACACTTATATTCTGATCTAGTATTTAATATATATTTAATATATGAGAACATATATATCATCTTATATAATGATAATAAAAGAGAAAGGAAAGAGAAGTTACAGTGTCCTTACACTATCACTATGTTCCAATCTATCTGGTTTTAAGTTTAATTTGAGAACTAATACAAGCATGCCATCTATAGATCGATAACGGGCGGGACTCAGAAACGTGGTTACATGTCTCATCACATCTTGTGATGATAATATAGCGAATAGGAGGAATAATATAGCGGTAGTCGAAGATGTAGTCTTTAACGTAAAGACCAATATTCAATAATATCAAGCAAATTCAATGTACTGCGTCAAATGCTCGCACTTTCGAACGATCCCACAATAGCATCTTGGCTACTGCCAGTTCTTTCAATAGGTTTTTGTATATTGCATGCTTTCTGTCAGACCAGCAGCTTTTTCCACTCTCTCAATGGCAACAATCCGTGATTAATATAATGTCTGTACGGCCTTATGTCTCAAGATTATTTCGATATGCAGTTGCTCTAGCTGAATTTGCATATTATTGCTTCTTACTTAAAGCCGTTTCAGCAAATTATATATGCTATGCTTCATAGCTGAAGCTTAAAAAATACAGATTAAAGTTTAGTATGGTATCATTCAACATCCCCCTGTACAGTATACGACCCCCAGTCGAGCAGTAAATGTGCTGAATCCTATTAATTCGATTCTAGTCTAATGGGCTGGCTGCATAGGTGCTTTTCGCGTGTAAGGTTTATACCAGCCAGTTTCCCTTATAAAGTCTTCCACGAAGTAGTTTTCTCTTTAGGCAGATAACCATAGTGTACGCTGCCATAAAAAGACCAAAGTAAACCAAACGTCCATGCAGCCATAATTCTGAGTCATGTTGTAATCATCCTTTTATGAGCAAAAGGAACGAATTATTTGAATAAAAGATTTATTTTGCGAGAGAAAATATCAAAAAGTAGAAACTTAAAGATTTCACGTCTTTTTATCAAAAATGGCGAATGAAGAATTTTCCCTGCAGCTACATGTTGAAGCTTAAACCGGGACACAGAGCAGAAAATTCAAAGAGTACAAAATTACACTATTGGGATTCATTATACAAGCACTTTTTATTGAGAAAGGAAAAACGTTCCCTTTGATCATTTAACATTGATCCATAATGTGAATTTATTTTCTTAAAAAGTGTACTGTCTTTAAAATAGCAGCGATAGTTGTTTAAATAAAAGTCATAGCTTCTTAAAAGTAAAATTCTATTTCTCAGTTATGTTTATCAAGGGAAGCGGAATTTAACAAAATTAAGAGAAAGTAGTTTATCAGATAATGGTAAATAATTTTCTATATTTTAAGAAAATTCATATAACTTCAGACAAATTGTACATAAATTTATTTTACGCAATGGATTTTTACTCTGAATTATCATATTTTTATCATGAAGAAAATATCATAATCACTGAAACTCAATTAAAATTTGTTTCCAAAATAATTCGCAAAGCAAGGTTGCAAATAATTTCAGTTCCCCGTCTCTCAAATGTAAATGTCTATGTCAAAATTTTCCCAAACTTTTGCATATAAAATTACAAGCACAGATTATTAATACAAAACAATATGAAGGATTTATTCAATCGATTAGAAAAGATACATATAAGCTGGTTATTACTAATTTCAGATAATAATAGAAAACGCAAATGGAGTAAAGCATGAAGGAGCTTTACAAAATAAAGTGTTCTTGGTAATTGCTTCCAAAATGGCTGACTAGAGGAGACTAGAATATATTGCTTTATTGTTGTTATCGTAGTTTATCTTAAAACTGCTATCACACCTGTAAGTTATTCGTGACATTGTGTCGGTCGAAAAAAACATTTCCGAGAATCTTCATTCTTCGATTTTTATCAGTTTTGCTGTCTATTGAATATATACGCTACTATCTGAATATACAGTATATTGGAATATAAATAGATAGGAATATAAATTAAGATTTCGGTTTTGTACAATGACAGTACTTGCAAAGGCGTATGATTTTTTGTAAGAATTTTATTTTTCCAGAACATGATTTTGTGTGTCAACTAATAAAATAGTGTACTTCGAGTTGTGAATCTTTTAAAAATCAATTCTCACTATTATGATGTATACATATTCCGAGGATGATATTTTTGATTGTGCATCAATTTCCAAAACACGCGGATAGCTGTACAACTGGCTTAATTGAACCATGAGCAGTTAACAGTAAAAAACGAATGAAACATTATACTAATGAAAGCAAAACATACAATAGAAAAGCAATCATTTAGTGTTTAAATTCGGTTAACAACTTAAGTGCTGATTATATTTCGTATTATTTTATTTGAATTAATAAATTTTGTGTAAAAGGGAAAGCAGATGTCTGACTATCCATAATGATCTTGTAAACTATTTCAGCAGCTTAAGAAATGTTCTATCACTTAAAATTTGACCATAGAGCGTAGTCATTAGGGCGGACTGGATATAAACAATTTAAATTTGGTAAAATAAAATGCACTCAGTTTGTTTAAATTATGCAGGAGATTTAAATTTTGAAATGTATGTGCTTAACCAGAGATATCAAAAGAAGATAATTTTTCTATCCATTATAAGGTATTTCTCCCCCCTTCTTAGCATGCCTCCGTTTTGTAAATGGTCAGCACACTAGGCGCGTACTCGTGAAGTGCGAGTCAGAGTCCTGGCGAGGGAATTGTTCATTTTTTATGTCTCCTTCTTCGAAATACCCTAATGGCTCTCTACAGAGGCGCCCAAACTAAAAACAGTGGTAGATGACAATTCTCTACCACCAGGATTTGGCGACTAGGTCCCCTAATCCCCAGTCGCCCTTTAAAAGGGGGAGTATCTAAGGTTTTTCTTCTTAGCTCGCCTATGTGGTGTGATGGTCAGCACACTCAGCGCGTATTTGAGAGGTCCGAGTTTCGAGTCCCGGAGATGGCATTGCTCATTTTTCATATCTCCTGCTTCGAAATAACATAATGTCTCTACACCATAAAATATTACTATATATATTTTATTGCAAGTAATATCTTCTGTATGCGTTCGATGAGCATAGGAATACAGACGGAGGTCAGATATTTGTATTTTTCTCATTTCAAAGTCACCAGCAATTCCTTTTAAATTTAATTTACATTTGTAATACCCATGTGTCTCACAGGTTGATTTTCTAATATAATTATCATTTATTGTATTTCATTTGGCACACTTACTATTTGTAACACTGGAACCATTTACCATCGGAGCAGTAAAAGGTATGGCTAATGTCATATATTTTCTTCTTTCCACATTGCTGCCCTTAGTGAATCTTTCCGGAATACGCAGAAGTTATACCCACCATAGCCTTTATGCCTGGTCTAAACAAAATTCCTTTTTATCACGTATAGAATATGGGAAGAAATTCTTTCTCACACTATCAGACAGACACCTCGTTGATTACTCATCATTTAGACACAGAAAAAATTTATTTCCGAAAGTTAAGTGTTTGAACTTCCAGTATTCATCGGAATCTTTTTTTTTAATTATTATTTTTGGTTTACTAGGAGACAAGTTAATGGCTTTCAAAAGTATAATTAGATACACAATGGCGGTATAAACCGTTGTATCGCCATTGAGAATGTCAATTGCATATGTTCTGAAGCATTATGTCGGCAATTTCTCCTATTTCTTGTAAAGAGTTATTTATTTTTAACTGACCAGTTATTTTATGTTCAGAATATTTACTATCTTTCTCCTTTTCCGTTTTTCTGCTCGAATGAAAATTTTAGTCCTCGCGTATTCAAATGAGAAAGAGATTTAAAGGAAGGTTTTAGTTTGCTTAATCGGAGTGTGTTCTACCTGCTGAAAGCCATAATACTGGGTGAATCTCTTGGATAGTAGTCTGTCTGTGACGCTGCATTATTCTCAGCATTAGGCTTGCTACGCCGGTATTGAGTTTTATTCAATTTGGACGTTATTTATTCTTGGCTATTTTACGACACACGTAACTTAGCTTTACTTTGAATTCTTTACTTTTAAGTTACGACGTAAATGTTGGCTGGTTTTTAAGCACAAATAGTACATTATATTAACTTATTCTGAGTCTAATAAAAGAGTCATTTACATCCTTCGTACGTGTCTGTCTGTTTACTGGACATTGCCGTAAGTCGCTTATTTATTATTTATTATTTCAGATTTGGTTTCAAGTTTTGTTTATGCTTCCAAAGAAGGTGATAATCTACAGCCTTACGTAAAATATGTTTCACCCTTCGTGTACGTTTTTCATCTTCCATCTTACCCCAGTCTTCTGCGTTATATTCCTTTACTTCAGAATTGATTCATCAACTTATTGGTTAAGCAAACTCTTAAGTATACTTTTAAAATCTCGTAGCATATATAAACAACTAGCTTTCAAGTTCCGTATTGTGATCCATAAGACATAACCTGGTTATTCTAATGTGATATGGTTGAGCATTCACGGGAAACTGTGTTTCTGCTCTAAAATGCATTAATAAAAGACTGAATTTAAAACAGAGTTTATGATTTCTTTGTAATCGACAAAATAAGATCACGTTTGTAATTGACAAATTACGATCGCGTAAAACGCGTCGCGTGTGTCAAAAGCGAAAAAGTGTGAGAAACACGCATTTAGAAATGCACTGAATTTTTTCATTGATAACTAATTACTCCGTGTTTGCAACAAACTTGCACTTAAAGTTATTGTGTTTGTACAGCATGTTCTGCTGACATTATATTACTAGCTAATTTTGTTTACAAAGTTACGTAAACATGAAACTTTATGCAAATGTATATGGCTGTGTAATCATTGCTCACAAATTCAAAGTTGCCTAAAATATGAAATAATATATATTAATATATTGCAATACATTATATTTATTCCTTGCAACTCGTATGTTGACTGCGTGCGTTATGAAAACTTTTCTAAAATTTGATGTAAATATTCAATAGCATGAATTTATAAATATTTCTTTCCTTGAATCAGTCTTACACCAGTATTAAAATTTAAATACGATATTTAATATGAAATACTATTTAAAAGTTATTTTGGATGATAATAGACTAATGAAGACAATAGTAAAGTTATTTATGTTCCTTGTATTAAAGCATAGTGTATGTCAAAAGCTTTAGTAACGTATTTGCAAATACCATTTCCTCGATTACTGTTGTTAGATTTGCATTTCTTTCGTGAAATAAAGAGTTCGAGCAAAACTTACATTACAGTGGAAACATTTAAATGCTCAATAATGAAAAGAATGAAGATTTTTAAATTAATTATAATCGAAAAAAATATTTCATGAGTGAAAGTTATGAAAATATGGAAAATATTATTGTTTGAAGCCTTTAATTACATTAGTATAACAATTTTAAATTTGAATTGAATGCATTTTTCTAATATTAGGCGTGAGAGTTATAACATTATGATTGATGCTTGTTTATGTAGCGTATATGAACTACATTTGATAAACCAGATTATGCTCTTTGGATTATCCCAAAAATATAGGAAGACTTTAGATATGTTATGAGCTTAGTTGTTACATAATATATATAGATTAAACGAAATGCAGATAAGCCACTGCGTTGTTTCTCCACAATATATAAAGCAATTCGTGAACCAGTGGTAAGTATCAGGTAATTTTTTAAGGCTTCCAAATATAGCTAATCAGTAATGTCTCTAAAGATTAAAAACATCAAATATTGTTCAATGATTCTATTAATTAAAAAGAAAGCTCAGAAGGTGTTCATGGACTTCCGATTACTTTCTGTGATGATATTGCAAATGGTACCGGTTGTGTCTAGGCAGGGATAACGGCACTTGATGATAGCCCCTAATAGGCCACAAAGCAAAGATGGCTACAATAGACACGTGTATAGTGGCTGAGAAGCATGCGTTGAAAAATCGATGTGTCACAGTTACACAAGCTGCGGATATTAATAGACATTAATACTTATAGAAAGATAGAAAGTGTGCAAATTGCATAGAAGCAAAACGCAGAAATGCGCCACAAACGTACCTAGAACGCTGTCACTAGACACGATGAAAAACAAGTCGATTAAACCCGTGAATAGCTTTCTGCAATAATTGTGGATAAAGTTACCTTTTTGCTCACCCCTGGAATCAGCAGACGAACTGTTAAATAATCATTGTGATCATAAAATGAAACAAAATACATGCGATGGAAGCACATTGATCTCTTCACCCACACGAGTTTATAAAACCTAAACGTTTTTTGAGAAAGTTCTTTTAAGGATGAATAGCAGACGTTGCTCCTTGATTATTTGTTGCGTATAACTTTACAATAATGGGGGTTTATTACATCACCTTCTTGCTCTAATCTGAATGGCCCTAAGAAAAAAACATACATTTCTCAGACTGCTGTTTAAAAGCATGGATTGCAGCTTCTTTATAAACGTCCTTGTTCACTGCATGCGGATTTAAATGAATTTTGTTTTGCTTAAAAACTAATGCAGTGCTTGCGTGGTTCACTTTATCATGGCGATAGTGATATGAAGGGTGCCGCTCAGAAATTGTGAAAAATAATTTTATTTCGTCTGAGAACAAAGCATTCAAGAATAGTGGAAATGTTAACTGATATGAAGTCAAATGAAACTTCATTTAAAACTGTGTAAATCTTTTCGGATACTTTTTCGTACACAAGTGCATGTAATACTCAGTGCTTCTTCTATAATTATGAAATATTTAAACTAAACATTGCAAAGTTCCTACAAAGATGCAAAACACAGAAAATAGTAAAAGTTTCGGTTAATACTAGAAAACGTAAAGGTATTCAGAAAACATTTTAATTACTTCTTACTTTTTATTTTTCTTTTGCTTAAGCATCATTATATATTAAATTAGTTTAAGCTGACCATTCGTGTGAAACTCAGATTTATGTGAATAATAATGCGGTTATTAATGTAATTAAAGTTTTTCCTTATCATCTGTTATTTTAATTTTTTGATTCAATGAGTAATTATATAATTACGTTACATGCTTTTATGAAATATCCAACAGAAACAAATATTAACTTTAACACGCCAAACACGTAATGTGCTTGTAGAAGTTCATTAAAAAGAAATGAAATCCTACAATGACTGCTGAATATAATTTCTTAAAAAGTTTTATCTGCATAGTCATAATGGATCGAAAGAAATCACCTGCAATATAATCGCATAGAATGTGCGTAAAAATTAACTAATTTTAAGTATATCATTATGTTATGAGTTTTATTCCATTAAAAAGTAAAGAGAATAGTAATTTACAGTTATAAAGAAATTAAAAATTTTATTTGCAGTTTTAAAGAATCGTTATTAAGTATTTGGAAAAAATCAACATCTTTTTACATTCCAAAATATCCATAGTGTTTTACATAGTTGAAATTATGATCATGTATTTTGACAGTTAGTGTGTTATCGTGGATTACAGACATCTTCATCAATAATTAAGCAACATTAAGAAAATATGATGTCTTATTCCGATTAGATGCGGTAATGTATTTACAGAGAAAAAAACTGAAAATTATTTCGCAGGTATAACCGAGGTTCTCGTTAATAAAAGCCAAATATGGGACAAAGTATAAACTCTCAGGCACACCCAAAAGTTAAAATTCACTGAGCAACACACTAAAAAAACATTAGTTTACTAATATTCAAATGATTAACCCTCAGTTGAGCGCTAGGTGGAAAACGCAAACGAATAGATTAATGCGAATGAGCTTTGAAGCCTCAAATCTTTCGGCTCTGTTAAAGGCAAATGTGGACATTTAACTTTACGATTTCGTCAAGTGTGTATTCCAAAATGGGAAAATAAGGCAGAAAACATAGAAAAGAGGAAGCGTGAATAGCTTCAGGCCTGAACACAGCATCATATATAAATCCAGACATCTCCTCAGGAATACCGAAATACTTTTCATTTTTGAATGATTTTAACATCAAACTTTATTTTAAAATAGCTTTCCTTACGAAGTGCATTGCAGTACCTTTTCTTATTCCATTTCCATAACCTATTTAATATCGTTCTTGGTGTCTCGAAAAATGTTTTCTCAACCCCTTACGAATGTAATCAGTTTTTCTATTGATTCACAAAAAATTTGGCTGAAACATCTCTCATCCAGTTCCGTTTCAAGGTCTTCACCTTAAATTGCCTCATTCTTTAATCCATTTGAACAACTCGAACGTTAATCAATGGCTCTTTAAAATTATATTTGAATTAAATGTTTACAAATAATCTAGATCATTTGATATAAACTACTGCACAAAATACACACCATAAATTTCTATGAAATTTCCTAAAAATGCGTTAATATATAAATAGAAACAATACACAACTGTTTAAAATTACATAAAATAAAAAATAAACGCACATATTTGCAGGGTTTATATTAGTACAATGTTCGGATGTGTACTGAATATCCATCTGTATTCACATCATAAAAATTCATTTAAATAATTAAGGCTATTATTATAATTACGTTTGCGAGTCGACTGTTAATCTGATATTATTTTCTTTAATTTCATAAAACTATTTTGATTTTAATTTGTTCCATAATTTAACATTTTTTAAACTCCATAAAAATTTACAATTTTAATAACTTTGCAAGAACGCAGTTAGTTTTAAACTAACTAGTTTTGTTCAGTTACTTATCTTTTTTACTTTCCCTCATTGCCATTTCCTGCCAGAATTATATTTCAATTTCGGGTGATATGCAAAGTAGAGTAGAAAGATATAGTTTAAGCTGGTGCCTGAGTTACTTCAGACAGCTTGTGGTCTGCCTTACGGCCGTATTGTTTCGCTTATTTAAGCTTGATATTTTACGGCAGTGCATATTAGTCGCCGGTTTGTCTACTCGGTGGTAGTGCTAAGAGCTAATTCGCGTTAATTATCTGTGTGCAGCTTCGGCTGTTTACTTAACTTAATTTTATATTAATACTATTTTGAGTTGCAGCAGTAAAGCAGCAGGAGTGCCGTTTGTAAATTCCTTCTTGAGTTGAATAAAAGGGTCTTTTCTTCCTTAGTCTGTCTTGTCATTGAAACAGATCGCACTTAGCGAATAATTACTTCACAGTTCAAGTAAAGATCTAACCAGCAAAGTAAAACTAATTTAAATAGAATCTTACAATTTTAAATTTTTATTCAATCTATCAAATTAAATGCATTCAGGAATTTAGATTTGAATTAAAATATCCTAAATTATGTTCAAAGTTAATTAGATAATAATTATAGCACATTTATAACACTTAGTTTACGAAGTATATGAACATTTACGGTGATTTGATTCTAGACCAAATAAATTCCCTTTTTCACCCATGAGTTTTTTCTTTAAGCAAGTATGTATATACTTTAGTAAAATGCATTTTGCTTAAGAGTAACATAATGATACTTTTGATTAGAAAAGGAAAATATTTCAAGATATCTACCACGTAAATTGCTTTGTTAACGCATTTCAGTATAAAAAATATATAATCAAATGGATTTTGCAAATTCATTGATGTGAAACATAAAGCATTAGCCATTCCGTTTGAAAATGAAATGATTGTGATAATAACAACCACGTAAATTGTGCAACACATTTTGGTTTCTCTGTGTATGAGGCTTGTAGGTTGTCTGATATAGTTATTAAATGGAAAAATTAAATTTTGTCAGAGAAATCATGAAATTAATTAAAAAAAGTGGTTTTATTTAAACATTTCCGAGATTCATTTACATTTCAAGCACGAGATTCATTAACATTTCAAGCATTCTTGAAACGAACCAAAATCCAAAAACAGAAAAAAAAATATAATCTTTACAAATACCAGCTGAACATACTTCATTTGCTCCTCTCGTATGACATTTAAAGATTAGAGTCAGTCTTCGTTTCGAAGTTCATTTCAATGATTGCGCATCTATATTCTCATAAAAAGTATCTCAGCGTTGAGATTGCATGATGATATTTAAAATTCAATCTAAGGCGTTATTTTAAATGATGTTTTAATATAATTAGACTCAACATACAATTTAAAATATGTATTACTATTATGTCTTTCCAATTTATCCAGAGATGAATATCATAAGCCGTGTATAGTTTCGCCTAGAATAGCCCTCACAACCACAAGGACAGCCCGCACAGATGCCACAAAGTAATTTTATGTAAGGTTCACATCCTATATAAAGTCGAAATAGCTATATTTTGCGTTTTAGTTTTACAATATTTGTCTGCATATATGATCAAAAGAATTTTGCTATTTAGAATAGGATTAAACAAATCTGCAAAAATAAATTGCAATAAAATTACTACTTTTACATATAGATCTTCGAAAAAACAGGAATAAAAGAAGTTGAACTTCAGATATGAAACCTAAAATTTTAACAATTCCCAAAACAAATTTCATCAGATTTTCGAAACATACATCCATATTTTCGAAGGTTGTGCATAGTTCTAAAAGAATAAAAATGCAGATAAGCTGTATGTCTGTAAGTGCAAATGTTTTAATAACTAGGGAGATTTTACAAAAGGCCAAAACATTCGTTTCATGGAATAATATGACTCTCAATGAGCACGTGAATCCAAGAAGATTATGAATGAATATTTTCTAAAGCAAATATAATACTATTAGGAAATAAAATGAACTGAAATGAAATATTAATCGTTAAGTTTCTCATTGTTAAAGAACGTTATATTTGCATACGCCTGTGCAGCATCAAACAGAGCTGCAAATTCTCTAGGAAACTGATAATTATATTTTAAGATAATAATCATATTTAAATTGTTTATTTAAATTAGGCTCCTTTTTGAACTCATAACCCTTAATATAATTGTAAATGGCATGTTAGATATTTACGAGTACATTAGAGTGATCACTGATTGCTTAGAGACATACAAATGATGACTTTAGTTACCTAAATTCTTTATTATCTAGGACTGAAGCAATATTTTACATGTTGTTCAAAAAATTTAGTCATACATTTAAATAAGGAAATTAATAATGATTTAGAATAAATATTCTATGATTAGAATAAATATAATATTCAATACATAATAATACCATGCGCAGCATATGTAATTAAAAAACATTAATTAAAAAACGCAACCTATAAGTACAACAATTATAAGAGAATTAGATGTATAACTAAGTTTAAATTATATTCAAAGTTACTGAAAGCTTATTAACTCATTTGTATCATAGCATGGTCAAAGAGCCTCATCAACCCTAAGCTATTAGCATATTATATTATTGCAAATTTTGTGCAACTCTGCTTGCGTCATAATGCAATACAAGAGAAATGATATTGAAGTACTATTTACTTGTTAATCATATGTCAGTTTCAATGATACAGTATGGATTACTGAAACCATACTGTAACATTGAAACAACTGTACAGTTGCGGTAATTTTCATTTTAAGATATGCAGAATAATTTTCCGTCAAGTTCAGCCCAGTTCCACTCATGTCCGCTGTTTAATTAGGTACACACATCAATGAAGATTGGCCCATCTAATGCATTCTTAATTATGACAGTACGTCAATAACAACCAATGAAATCAACTGCCATGTAATACAATGATTTTCTTTTATTGACGCTTCTATAATCGAAGAGTGCATGCACTATTGCGACATAATAAACACTATTAGAGAATGAAATATTAAAAATATTTTATTATCTTAGTAATTATTATAATGCACATTTATGGATTTTCCTGCTGTAGAAGGTTTTATATTATCTTAAAATTAGCAACTTTGTTAATCTTTTGACTTCATCATCTTGCTTTTTTCGCAATCGTACGGCGATTTTTTCATTTACGTGAGGTGACGTTATTATAATGCACATTTATGGATTTTCCTGCAGTAGAAGGTTTTATATTATCTTAAAATTAGCAACTTTGTTAATCTTTTGACTTCATCATCTTTCTTGCTTTTTTCGCAATCGTACGGCGATTTTTTCATTTACGTAAGATGAATCATACTGTACAGTTATTTTGGTTTCGAAGAAAGTAAATGTTTCAAAATATCAGCATCTCACTGTTTTCAGAAATAATTAGGTCATATTTTAATTTCCATATATTGCAATTTATTTATTTTACCGGGGTTTCTAAAGGGTATTTAAAAAATTATTATCTTCGAAATCGATTATAGTTTCCTGTTTTGGCTGGTTAAATTTAGAATCGCATTTCCAAATCTTGGCAAGAAATTCCATTCAAGAAACAAATTTCGTACTTTGGGTGTCTACAGGTTAATAAAAGGCGCATAAAATGTTATGGAATAGGCATCTGAATTGTAAAATTTTACGAATGTTGAGAAATATTAGAGTTCCTGGACTCCACGAAACTGCTCTAGGGTTCTTCAAATCAAAATCAAAATTCGAAGAATTCCGAATAACAGCTCTGAAGTTTTGAATTACACGTGAAAATTAAATATCTAAAAAATTAATTAAATATATTCTTTTAAATTTATTATTATTTTTACCTAAACATATAGTAAATAGTTTTGGTTTATGAGCAAAGGTATAACGAAATCATGATTTTCCCTTCTTTGTTTCACATAAAATATGCGCAATATTAAATTTTTCTCAATGCTTTCTTAACACTTAACTTTTGATGATAGAAATAATGTTATAGTTTTGTAGATCGCTGCATTTCACAACTGTTAGAGAATACTGATCAAAATAAACGCAATTTTAGTATAGCAAAATATATGTAATCATTTATAATATTGAAATTATTTTTGATTTTGCGATGTGATAAAACAAATGTTCGCACCAATATTAAGTATTTACCTTCTGCATAACATTTTGCCTTAACTACAATTTAACAGTTATTTTGCTACTTGGCAATATCTCCTTGTGAGTTAATGTTTTAGGTTTAGTTTCTGCCTTAACCCAATCAAACGCATTTTGTTCGGGATTATTATTGTTTGCAACTTTAATAGTATCTGTTATGGAATTTCTCATATGCTACAAAGAAAAAACGTAATGTAATACGTGCGTGAGTAATATCAATCTGCATCTTACACGCGTAATATCAATCTATTTCTTGCTCATATTAATTACTGAAAATCGATAGGAGAAAACTGCAATTTCTGAGGGACGACTGTCTGATTAGATAGCCCATGAGCTGATTAAGTAGCGCACGTACTCCTATTATAGTATTCTATATTTCAAAGAAATCTGTTATTGTCTTTAAAATGATTTACTTACATACTGTATTAATTACGCATTAAGTCTTTGTATGTTGTTACCATAATTCAAAACGTTTGCGAGTCCTATTCTGAAAGAGTTGAGGGGTATACTCGATGTGAAAAGGTATGTGGGTAAATAAGATATTGTTTGCTGAAATTTAGTAAACAGGAACTAAAAGCTAAAAACGTTACCAAACACTGTTACAAAAGGACTAGGAATTGAGTCAAACTTTCAAAGTTTAACTGCATACAGCCGCATTACAAGTTAAATTTCAACTAAGATTTCATGTAACTGCCACCTACTTAGAATTAACTCCTAACTTAAATACTCACATTATGTCTTCAGCATTGCAACTATCTCATCGCGGATTTTAAAAATTGATTGAATCAATGTATAAGTTAAGGCATTTCAAATTCAGATATCTAAATACTAGCTTCACTTTTTAAACTAATTCTAATTTGAGTTTTGATAAATGCTGAATCAAAGTGTATTTTCTATCCATCAGTGTATTTTCTAGCCATCTGATCAATTATATCGACAATACAGTTGGTTGCATTATAAATACTTATTGTTTCTGGAGTTTTCTTTTCCATGCTACTTATATCGACAGCTGGATGAAGGGTACTTAAAATCATTACATTTTTCTTTCTCTTTCCTTGATATACAGTAAGAGTAACATTTGTTTCGCCATGTTTCAAAATTTTAGATTCATAGAGTGACTCTCGGGAATCTTGCATGGACTTCGGGATTTCTCTTCTTGCCTGCTGACGTTCCTACCAAGCTTGTTCCCTTCTTTTGCAATTCTTCAGATAAATGATTTGATGTAAAAAAATTATAAACTGTGATATAGACCTTTGTTTAGAAAAAGTTTCATCAATCTTATAACAACGTATTCAGATAATCTTTGATGAGATGATCGTTCTTCATCTTTCCTAGATAAGGGAAAGCAGTGAGAAGGTATTTTGGTTTTACATCAACAGCAAGCCAAAACCTTTCTGCATATTTATCGCGTTTTGACGGTATAAATTGCGTAAACGCACATCGTATTTGCTTGGAAACGGTTGTTCATCTACGCTATATTTTCCCCCGGTTTTAAGCAAGAAATACATTTATCAATGCAGTTATTCCAAATTTATCTGTTTGCAAGCGCGTAGAATGTGTAGATTTTAAATCAAATCATAAAAATCGTAGAATTTCACAAAACCTGTTTCTTCCCATATTTTCTGTGGAAAAATTCAGACCCAGGTTTTAGACCACAAAAAATGAAGATCTATTCCTTTCGCACCCTAAGCATATAGTATTCCAATAAAGGCAAGTAACTCATCTGCTTCAGTATTACCTGATGCAACTTCTTAAATTTCCTTATTCTCACCTCTACCAGAATCTGATGAATATCATTTACACATTTAAAACCCTCGTCTTCAATGTCTGATACTTCCCCCTTCAGATTCATTATCTGATAGCTCACGTAAAAGATTTACTATTTCCACTGGCGTTAATTCTTTTTTGAGAGAAATTTTTTGCAATATAGTCAAAGAAACTGCTTAACATAAACATTTATGAAAAACATAAACACAAATATAAACGAAATAACTGCGAAAGGAGTCATCCCAGGAATTAAGCCAGCTGGATCAGCAGGTGCAATGAACTGACCATTTTTTCAACTTAGGGGTGGAAAGAGGAATGTCATAATAATTTATACATCACTCTTTCAAAAGGAAAGTACAAAATCATGACCCCCTAAACAGGAAGGAAATGATAAAATTGCAGCTTTTTTCCCAAGGAGCAACTCGATTGGGCGACTCCATTGGGCGTTCTAGGGATTTAAGCCCATAAATATTTAAAAAATTTAATTAAATACTTATGGTTTTCTTAAGTCATAGACATCACTGATTCATTAGAAGCTACGAAAGGAAAACAACTGAAATGAAAAATTAGGAAGATATGTGTGTTTATTTAACGTGAGGAGTCGAAAGGACTCCACTCGGGCGTTCTAGTGTTAAAACAGCACTTAGTAAGTAGATTTAATACAAAATTTGCAAGCAAAATGTCGCCATTGAGGGATGGGATGTTTGGGAATAAAGTTCTATGAAATAAAGGGAAGGGTTTTCAGAATTACGAATAGTGTACGGGAGTAAGCTACTTTCTTGCATGCTAAACAATAACCTTTCATTTTGTAACTGATTATAATATTGTTTTTTCTCGTAAAATGTATACACATTTTGATTTCGAAAATAATACATTTTCAAAATTTTACATGTTATACTGAAGTGTTCCGTACATGTTATGCAAACTGAAATATGTATTGCTGAAAGCTAGTGTAATATGAATACATTATCAGTATATGATAGCTATTGTCATATATTGATATTGTATTCATGATATGTTGTATTTCCTAGAAATTCAAATATTCTAGATTTTTCAGAAGTTTTATTATTTAAGGGAAACGTAATATACTCTGAATTTTGTATTTTTAAATCTAGTTACGTGATGCATTATACGAAATTTCTCATTATTGCTGTTGAAATCATCATCATCACCATCATCCTTTTATATGAATATTGCTACTGACAGCAGATTTTATGATACTCATCTGCCTCGTGTTTTGTTTTTAAAATCTATAAAAGTTATGGATTGTACATAATAAATGCGCATTTCAGATCAAGAAACGATGACTTGGAAAATTGTGCCACGACAGAAACAGGAACTGAAATCACGAGGTTCAGGTATATAAGCATGTGTGTGGAACATGTATGTTCATACATGTTGGGAACAATGAAATATTCGGAATAAAATTTACTGTCTGGAGTCAATTTCAAGACTTGCTGAAAGGATTAACACCGTTAAACCGAAATTTTCCTGAATTTCTCTTAAGAATATTCATAATATTAAGCATTACATTTCAACATTAAGCTTTAGGTTCCTAAATTTCTTTAAAAATATTTACCAAATATTGAGTTAAAAATGGTATCTTATATTTTCCATTGGTGCAGTAATACGTATATGCTCTGTATTAAAAATGCTTCCGCTGGTAATCAGAATTAAGTGCAATTAATATTCCAAAATAACGTGTGTTTACTATTCTCTAATGCGCTCTTGATTAATCTTCTAAACTATCATGCAGCCTTTGATTTCCATCACACATGTTGCTTTTGGTGCAACATAAATTGATTCTCCAACTTATCGAATTTCTGTACTTCTGTTTCAAAGTACTCTATCTTATTTTATCTCTGAAAAAGTTCTTATGTATCTGTTTATTAAGTCTTATGTGTTACCTAAGTGAATAATTAACTGAATGTTTTGTTTAATTCTGAAAAATTAGTTATCAGAAGTATCAAGTAAAATTAATTCTAATAAATCTCTTACATCTCATTAAGCAAACTTTATAAATTTATCTGCTGAAATTTCAGTACTTACTAATTTTCCTTGAGGATATAAATAAGTATACAAAAAAGACACATTTACTCTCACTTTAGCAAAGTAATTTTAGAAATACTTAAAATATATTCTTTAATAGAATTATGAAACGAAAAACGCTGTACCGCATATATCCGTCTGCATAAGCAACTGACAAAAATATTGAAGCAAAGAACCCTTTTTCGATTCAATGGTATGGAAAATTTTCACATTTGTTTAATGTATTGTGTCATGCTTCCTCTTTATAAATGCAGTAAACGAACCTTGCCATCTTACCAACAAGAACGAAGAGTATTCCTTTCAAAGTAATTTCACCTTGGATAAAGGCCCGCATAGAACAACAGCAATTTAAACGTAACTCTGCCGTCAATTGCAACACTGTATATTCCAGAGTTTTTACGAGTTCGCCATCGCCATAAAAGTGGAACTTAAGTGTCCTAAGCAAAGGTGGAGTGGTGAAGACTTTAATAGCAATATTTTACAACAAAATGAGCCAAAGAGTTGATGGAAAAGTGAAAACAAAAATATTGGCCCCCGCCATTTTAGGAGAAAAATAAACGGACAAAGAAAGCGACCTACGCCAGGAGAATAAACAGCTACGAAGAAAATTTCTTCCGAAGATGAAAATAGTGCCATAAAATACATAAACAAGTTGAGAAGTTTGTCTTTTATTTGCTTTCTTGCCGCTTTTAAAAAGGACAGAATGTCAGCGAAAAAGACATATTTTTAGCTTGCAAGATTCCAATGTCTGCATTGTTGGCGTTTTTTCGGCGTAGGCTAAACAGCAAAAGTAAATACTTGCATTTTTATGCTCATAAGGATAATGTAATATAAAATATTCAAATCAGTCTCTCGAGTATATTGATTGAATATTTGATGAGTGGTAGAAGTGTGAACGGAATAAAAGTGAATATACTTGCAACAAAAAAATGAAATAGCTGTGGGAGTTTTGTAGGTATACTAAACGACAAACTTAGATATGTCTGATTTACAAACTTTAATTCCAATAACAAATGCACGGATAATCCTTTAGAAATGTTTCAAAAACTCTGCGTCGGTACATTTTTATTATTGCCAAATTTGACGAAGCATATTGTCTCTCGTCGTTAAACAAAGCCTTGGGATTTATATAAATATTAATTTTCTCTTCCATTGCATACAATTAAACTTCTTACAGTACCCTAACAGTTTTTTTCGAGCGAATGAATAAAGTGATTATCGTGGAATAATTTTTTACGTTCGTATTTCTTAAAAATAAATAATTATTTATCACAATATAACTTTGAACTATGTAAAAATTCACAAAATCTGCAGTTATTTTCATTTCTTATCTATAACATATCAAAATCTTTCTCTTTCAACTTATTCCTCAGGTTCTTTTCCTCTATATGCTGCAAACAGTATTTTTATTTTGTAAAGGATTACGGTACAGTTGCTTTTCATAATGTCACATGTAATTTTGTATTCGTGCCTTTTTCATTCACTTGTTTGAATCAGTATGATTTGATGATTCGTTTGATTTCATGCTCTATTTTACTATATTATAAATGCATATCGAGAATGATTAAAAATAGGTAAATACACATTTGCACCAAGACAACAGGTTTGAATGTTTACTCCGGAGACTTTGTAATAATTAGATCAGTACGGGAAAATATGACCTTACACTAAACGGAAAAATCAAACGTCCGAGTGTGACTAGTTCTAGTAGACTGGGAACGTTTCAAGCTTGAAACAATCATTAATGGATTTTTGAAGTGTGAAATATCCAATGACTTAGACAGCTCTGAGAATCCTGCGTATCACGAGTCGAGTATGTATGTTATACTTTTTCCTTCTGTTTGTCACGTGCTTTTTTTACTCTCCTTATCTGAGGGTATCTCAAGCAGGTCTTTGGATTCATTACGGCCAAGCGTCAGCAAGACTAACGGCCGGGCAGCACATAAGCAAAAATTTACTTCTATCCTAACTTGGAATGAATATCCCCGGAAAGCGGATCCGAAGGCCGCTTAATAATCTGTCCGTATCACAAGTCTCTTGGGAGGACTTTCCGTTAGCCAGTCTTTTAAGTGTCCCATGCCACAATGACATTATACACTTATAAACATATCTGCCTTTTTCGGAATTTGAACTTGGCGCTCACATGCCGCTTGCGAAAAAGAGACAATTCTTTTCTGCGAACATCATGTACAAAACTGCTGTCGGTGATAGGTAAATGTCTTCTCTGTCTTTAATTTAATATTCGCGAACCCAACAGTACTTGAATCTTAGGAAACATATCCTTAATTGAAAGAAATCTGTTAAAATGCATTAAAAGAAATTTTTCAATAATGTGTTAATCTTCTTTTTCTTATTCAAAAAAGATTATGATTGTCGATATTATTATATCAGAAGTGGTTTTAAAGAACTTCGGTCAGTATATTGGTTAATATTTTGAGAGAAGAATAAATCAACGCCTCTTGTCGAAAAGGACACATAATGGCAGAGCTTAAACATCATTTTCGGTAATAAACCAAAATATTCCTTGAAACGTAGCTATTTATAGAAATTTTGAAACATTTGTTTAATCTTTGAACTGTACTACCACAAAATACTTGAAGAACTACCACAAACTGCGTTATCAGAAAATTCCCGGATCGTCTTGCATTGCTCTTGTTTATTCTGAGGTGGATTAAAAGCATTTCAGGAATTCCCATATCTCAAATTGTAATTGGAAGAATAGAAGGTTTTCTAAAATTTGTGAGTCTGCAATTCGAGGCTAGTTTGGGAAAATTTACTCTGATTACTTCTAGGCTTTTCAAATCGTTAAGACCGATATGTCTGTTATAGCTGAATCAGTTGCATGTTTTAACTTAATAACCAAGAATCAATGCTTGAAATTTAGATGCTTTTGATTATAATTCATTTCCAGAAGCAATTATGAACTATTCCATACTTATTCATGCTTATAGCAGGAATAATTTAAAAAATAATTTAAACATTTCCATCTGGATTTTCATTTTTTTTATCTATCTCAGTGTTGTAAAATAATTAGAATAGGAAAATGTAGATTGTTATATAAATTTTAGAAATTCGATGATGATTACTTCAGAAAACATAGAAGAGTTACTACATAATTTAGTATTTGCTGTTAAACTATTCATGACATCACTGGCGAAATTCTGGAGGAAGAAGACATTTATATATTTATTTAATGGGTAATTAAGTATTTGTACGCGAGAAAGTGTTGTAGCACTAGGGAATCTGGATCTAGGACCCTACGCTTAATCGAATAAATACGTTGTTTCGAATTACTACACAAAAATAACTGTATGAGAAATAGATTATACAGCGAAAGGAAAATGGGACAGTAATATATCTCCCGTTCTACTAACCCGATTAATGAAATTCAACTTCGTTTTTCATATCTCGAAAGCGCGACTTAAGATATATATTACATTTACATATAGCATTGTTCTAATATAGGTATTTTGACACACAGTCGGACTTTGTCTGAAATGACATACCAATGTTTTTCTATATTTCGTTTCTACGACTCAAAGTGTGCCAAACTGCCAAGTTTTATAAAAATCGCATGATTAGTTTTTAAAAAATTGGCTCTCAAAATTTTAGCTCCTCAATGTTAATTGAATTTGCTATATATTTATTAATATCTCTTTTTTTTATTCCATCTTCCCAAATTCGAAATTCGGGCTGGAAATTTGTCCTGCCATTTATTTAAATAACCGAAATCTGCACGTTTCATTAGAAGACGTATGTCTGGAATCAGTTAAAATAATTTAATAAATAATTTGTAAAATACATAAATTTTAAGTTTACCTTTCTCATTCCGACAAACCACTGATCTCTGCAATCCTCATTTTTATGTCGGTACGCAAGTAACACTTAATGTACGTATTAAGTTGCAACATTTTGCTATATAATATTCTATTTACTATGATTTTATAAAGCAAGATTTTTTCATGAATCCTATCCTGTACTATAATAAAAAATAATACATAAGAACGTTCTACTTCAAATTAACATTAAACTACAAACAGACAAAAGACAGAAACATGAATTATTTGTTTCTTCTACTGAATGTATTTATCTATAAGGTATTTCTAACTCCTTCTTGGCATGCCTTCGTGGTGTAGTGGTCAGCACACTCTGCGCGTGTTCGGGAGGGCTTTATTCGTTTTTCATCTCACCAGCGTTCAAAAGATACCTAATGTCTCTACAGTGCGCCTGAACTAAAAAAGGTGGCGGATGACGATTCTCCACCACCAGAATTTGGCGATTGCGTCCCCTAATCGCCAATCCTGGTGGTCAACCTTTAAAAGAGAGAGTATATAAAGTATTTCTCCCGCCTTCTTAGTATGCCTTCGTGGTGTAGTGGTCAGCACTCTTGAAGTGTATTCGAGAGTTCCGTGGTTCACGTCCCCGCGAGGACTTTGCTCATTTTTCATCTCTCCTGCTTTCAAAAAATACCTAATGTCTCCACACATCTAAAGATAATTTCAACATACTTCTTTCTTAATTGAATTAATACTTTAATTGCGACTGTAACTACAAATTATTCTTAGCATATTTGAATTTTGTCTCAACAAAATAGTATAATTTTCCTTAAAGTGAAAAAGGAAATGAATTCGAGTATTTTGAAACATTTGAAAATTTGTAGAAAATAAATTCAAATAATAGTGAGGAAAAATTTGAAATATTCTACTTTTGACTGTAGAAAGAACACGAAATCCTTCGTTATGTATGTATATAGAAATGTAGATACTATTTTGCAAGTCTTCTTTCTGTATATATGCAAGTTGTAAACAAATTGATGCTCGGTGTTCTCTTACAACAACTTGTTGTTTTGTTGTGCAATTGTGTCTGCGGATATGAAAGGCATCAAATAAGTCAACGCAGAATATTTCAAAAAGGGGTTTTAAAGAAGAGTTTATTCTTAAAAAGATATCTGAAGATATTTATTTATTTTATGCAGAAATAAATTCTTCATTGCTGTAAAAAGCATTAAAATATAATTCTTCCATTCTGCAAATTTTGAATATATTATCTTTCCTACATTTTTATTATTATTGGATTTTGTAAATAAACTGTTTACATATATGTCCATATGCACTGTTCCATTTTATGATGGATATAATTTGAAAAAAATATATAGTTTTCTCAATTTTTAAGATCTGAATAGTCATGCTGCTTTATGTTACGATACCATTAATCAATCAGAGAGATAGCAAGTTACAAGGGATTAGAGCTGTTACTATTTTTGTGGCAAAAAATATTTAAATTATATTACAAACTATATAAAGAATTTTTATGTCACGTAAGTGTAGCAAACTGAGAGGCTAAAATAGTAGACAGTTATAAATGGCTTTTTTTATTTTAAGAAACATGTATTTGATATAATTTCTATATTTTTATAAAATGTTTTCATCATTGGGATATTCTAAAATTATATATCTTCTGCTCAATTAGACAGCTATCTTAGGTTGATTATTTTCTAAGCAGTTCGCTACTTTTATGTTGTGAAATTTCCTTATACATTGTCCTTTTTTATTAGAAAAGACTTAACTACTCGCGTTATCTCGCAGTTTTTTTTATAGTAATGGAAAATCTTCCTAAGCACATTTCCTTGTTCCTCACATAAATGGCTCTAAGAACAGGGGTACTCAACTAGCGGGAATTTCATAATTTGAGGGGTGATGCGCCCAGCCTTTTATTTATCCGCCAAGTATTTAGTTTTAGTTTATGAATATAAAATATATTTTTATTTAAATTTTGTTAGTTATCAACATTTTCTACACTCTTTGTTGTTTAATTTGTAAAACACATTGGTAACTCATCTAAATCTAGATATATATATTTCAAGTTGTGGAAAGAACGACGGTTTATGACCATTTAGCAATGGTGAAAGGTTGCTTGGGGCGAAACTATTGGAAAACCTTAGCTGTAGATGAATCTAGAGGATTCGTCATTTAGTAATTTGTTGGCGCTTCAACTAATAGTAAAGCAATATCCATAATCTCCTTAATTCCAAGGTTTTAGAAATTTTAGAATACATCGAAATTTAAAGTGGAGACATCTGATTTTTTTTAATTATTTCTTCTTATCCTTAAACTATTGACCATGAGGGTTCTGCGAATTGAGTCTTCAGTATGATTTCAATGCACTGAGAGAGTTTCTTTCGAGCTGCTTTCTGATCCTTGGATTGATTTATCTTTACAATCTGTGTTAATATATTTTGAGCTTTTAACTTCTTCTTAAGTTAGATCATCGTCACCAAACAAATAATTTTTAGGAGTTCTTGTAGTTTTGGAAGCTTATGTGAAGCAGTTTAAGGATAAAGGATCCATCTGTATGAATGATATACGGATCTAAGTATCGTATACTTCTGTAGCTGGCTGTATAGATTTAACGTGAGGTGTTTTTGCAGCTTTTTTGGTTTTTTCTGTTGGAGATTACAAGAATATCAAGCATGTTTAATATCTAATTATTATATCTACAAAAAGAGAAATTCGTTATCAGATTTAGGAACTGAAAATACAGCAGTGATGAACATAAATAATATATAATTATTAATATAGGAATCTGAAGTTAAAAAGAAAATTTGTGAAAAGATTTGCCCGATAAGGGTATCAGCATTTAGAAAATTTTCACAGTTTTACGAAGTTGTTGAGTTCATTTCAGAAAACCAGTTTGCGCAGCCTTATCAAATCCTTTATTTCTGTTTTTGGAGATTTTCCCTCAATGTAAATCAGCAGCTGAAATGCAAGAAACGTGAGAATCGATTACATCTTTCCATCTCATTTACTGCTGGTGTAAAATTTTCTTTATCCAGCAGCAAATAGCATCGTTTTTTGTTGATGTGACGTGCCAAGATCTGACTATCTTACCTCGAATTTGCTTTTTAGCTGGCAATTCTAGATCTTTTTATGGACAAAACTAAATAACACTTTTCTCTAACTCAATTTCTCTGCATTAAAACTCTTTTTTCCCACCTAAAATACTTAAGAATCTGAGCTATTGGTGTTGTATGAGCATGTAAAAACAACATCCAATCCAACTGAATCCGAAAGAAAATTAAAAATGAAAAGAAATACATTACAATCTTTTACATAATTTTAAAATTTCCATTATATTTCACCAACTATAATACCTGCTAACTACATTATACTTAACACGAAAACATGCTCGAAATCCTTATTCTATTTTTGCACTGTAATGGATTTTACTTGAAAAGAGCTGTTTATCATGGGAAAGAGACCAAGCCAACACCAGTTTTTTTATAATAAGCAAAGTGAAAATGTGCAGAGTTTTGTTAAATTATTTTTAAATACTTTTTTTAGCTTACTAGAAAGAGATGTTATTGTTTCTTGAGAATGGAAACTTCATCAGAACTTTCCAAAATATAACAGCAATCTTCATCACGGTTAAAAACCTTCGTAATCATTAAAAACCTTCGTACCTATCTTTGAGAACATAACAATGCATTGCATATGAGAGGATCAGGGGAATAAAAAAATGTATTTAAAAACTAAAATTTTAACATTTTTCTTGTTTCTCCAAAAAGCAGTAATGGCAAATAACTTTTACAACTGCAATTTCTACTCAGAAAATAAATTGATAATGATGTTAAGGTAATTTAAAAACGTTATATCAGTTTAAACTCAATTAGCAGTTTAAATACTTGTATTTAACCTTCCCATCTTTTGCGAATTCTCATCTTTATAATTAAACGGAATGCCACAACGACACAGACAAGAGGTTAAATTGACCTAAAAGGTCTATTAAAACTACACCTTGTAATATTAAAATGTTTATTAAAATTACATCTTGTAACATTAAAAGATTAAAAACTAAAATCTTCTAACACTAAAAGTTTATAATACTGGCCACCGACTCTTACGGAGTTTCAGCCATGGAGGATTGCAGGGTCATCGACGCTCAGAGGCACCGATACTTATAGCGAATTGAAATATTTAAAGAAATATGAGACAAAATTAAGCTTTCACCTGTTAACTCCTGCAGTGGTGATTCTAGTCTTCGCCCTAACATTTTCAAATTTCTGTTGCCAATCCACAGTTCGGCTAGGTGGACATTCCAAAATTCGCCGTTAGTTCTCAGGCTAAACAGCTATACGGGATGATTGCCATAAATGTTGACGAAGCCATGTGATTGCTTCTTACTTTGAGTTGAATAAATTTGCTTTTTGATGGAGGCAAAGAGAAAAATAATAAATGTACAGAAACGAATGAATAAGAAATGACGCATTCTCTAAAACATCGTAACAATCTATGTTTCGATTCCAATGTTTTAAAAATAGAAAAGAAAAAATCAACTGCCCTCTAATAATTAATAATGAATCTTCTATTTCTTAGATGGCTACCAGATACTAAGCAACAAAAGACATGTAATGGAAAGGGCTATAATTCCTTACAATTTAATACAAAGAGTGAGATAAAATATAAATTTCAGAAGACTTTTAAGTAGTCTATAGCCTTACTCTATCAAAGAATGAATACCTATACAGCGTCATTTTGATCCAATTGGAAAAGAAACGTACTAATGTAAAATTTAAAATTAGTTGAACCATAAACTTTATTTTGAAGCAAATTTTTAAATAAAATTCGGTTATGATTTTGAGGTTGACCAGACACACGGCCCTCTTTTTCAGGAGACAAAACATATTTTATTCAAAATTTATCGCAAAATAAAGTTGCCGTTTTGGCTGATTTTAAATAAATACTATTTTGCTCTTCAATGTGAGAAATTAAAACTCGTATTTTTAGATAAAACATATTTTACAGATAAAAATTAAATCTATTTTTTATTCCTGTTCCTCTACCCCGATTCTAAATTCTTCTTTATTGGGTGGTCTAACTGAGAAACAATTCAACAGTTGTTATTTTTGAGATCAATAGACCCATAATCATATGTTATATATTTTAAGAAATTGCATATAGTTAGTTTAGATCTTTGCATAAACTTTACATAAGATCATTTACATTTGATCTTTACATAAGACGAAAAAGAAAATAACAGATCTTAGCTAAATAAATCGTTTCCAGATTTAAGCCAGATTCTAAAGGAAAAGATCTATAAATTTTTTAATATACTTAGTTTTGAAAAGAGTTATTTCTCTGTTTCAAGCCATTCATCCAACATAAAGGCCGAAGGGAAAAAACTACATTTTAGCTTGCGACAAAAATGTAACGATTTTGCTACGGATGTTTATTATTAATCTCATAGTACATTTATGATCATAGTTTACGTGAACAGTTTTTGGTGGTCATGCATAGAGCATTTTTATACGAAATGATTGCCTAAATTTTCCATTTTACATATTGATTCTACAGCAGTTAAATTTGATTATTAAAAACGTAACTGATATTTTCAAGACATTTCTTTAATGGAATGACACTGATGTTAAACGAGATTCACATCGTCATTTAACACTCAGCATTAAATTAATTATATACTCTAATTTAATTAAATCATACTCTAATTAACGATACTGTTATTAAGGTCAAAACTATTGTCAGTATTAAATGCCTTTTCAAAACTTTACACAGTTAGTAATGGAAGTTTTTATGGTTTCATTTCATATGCGTGAATTCATATTTCCTTAGATATGCACTATTATACATTCAAATGCTTAGATGTAGAATTGTTGGCGATGAAAGGGCAAATTTATCCTCTGTGATTTATTAGAATGTCCTCACATAATAACTCGCTTGAAATGAGGTTTCTTGGAAACCTAGAGTTTTCCAAAAAATGTTAGGTTGTCCTTGAAAGAAAGTGATGAATAAACAGTGCATAAATATATGATAATTAAACGATATTTATACAGGGTGTCACTTGAGAAATTTCCAGAGACACCTACGATTCTATTTCAAGAGGTTTGAAGTTGTAGAAAAGATGGGAAATGTAATTTTAGGCAATAAACAGGATCATTTTCATTGTCACAAGCACTCATGGTTAATGAATTCTCGTGTATTTTGTAACTGTAGTTCATTATATGCACTTATTTCAAAAAGATTTATTACGTATATAACATACAATTATTATTGCATACTAGTTCTATGTACACCTCCGGGTCAATTAATGAAATTTCTCCTATCCGCAAAGAATATCAGGCTATAGCAGTCAGCATGATATTAGGAAAGGAAGCGAAAATCCATCACATTTTCGCTTGTACAAAATGGCAAAATATCTGGAACAGCAGTATTCTATCAAATTATACCTTGAATTTTCCAACAATCAAATAGAAACTATTGTGAAATTCAACCAGTCACTTGGTAGTTATGCAATATGAATCAGATAATAAAATTAAATCAAATGTTTTAAGATTTGATGACATGTCAATGGAGATCCAAATGTGTTCTGTTAGATAATTAATTTATTAAGTAGCCAGATTGTATTAAATGAGCAACAACTATCGAAGTTTCGAGCGAGATTGCCTAGATTTCTCACCCATGTCCATTCTATTAACTTAGAGAAGAGGTATAGAACTTTCAAATGACATTAGCGCAATTTCCAAAAGAAGGCATCCCGAAAAGAGTCCTAACAATAAATGGTTATACTAGGGATTGTATACGAAAATAGAAATCCAAATTTTACATGAATAGTAATTGATTACTCCTAATTTGCATCCTGGGAAGTGTAGAATCGGCTGTGGCAATCTAAAGAGGTTGGTTGTCAATCGAACACATTCAGGATATGCTGGCTCCAGCACTTACGTTACGAATAGGTTAGCAAACCAATATGACAGATAATTTATCAATTGCAGGCTTCCGTCATATTAGGAACCGTTATAACATAGCCAAAGGAGCAGCGAAAACGGCGATTAAAGTATTCTTTCACTATATTCTCTTTTGATAGATAAAATCTGTCATTCCTAAAACATACGAACACTTCTGCCCATGCTCCTAGCGGCGAAGAAAAAGCAAAGTCGTATATAAATTCTGCACATCATATTGGCATACAGAGGTAATGGACTCAATTTTTTTAAATAGGAATAACTGGTAATAGGCCGAGGTTTTAGAGGTATAATCCAGAAATTTAAAGGTAGCACTTCCATTGCAAGCATCGTCATATTCGTGACTGGAACATCATGAGAGGGACGTGCTAAATTCATGTATACCTTTTTTTCCCTCTTGAGATGAGTCGAACTTTTTATCACAAGCACGCATCAGGTCGTTTGCCGATACTCGATTGCTCGACAACTCAACTGCCCGACGCCACTTGCCGAACAAGTTACTTTTCTATTTACCACTGGATGACAATACATATTGCTCTTTTCTCCCGTTCTTTCCTTTCGCCAATGCTTTTTTTCATGTGTTTGTCTCTTGTCTATAAGTTAGTTACATGTGAATATAACATTTATAACTATGCAGTTTTTATTATTCATAAAACGTATACTAAGTATATACGTGTGTACGTTTATTTAATTTGTAAATATTTTCTTCATACCTTACTACTTTAGGTAACTCTTTTCCCATGTTTTTATACATTTAGTCCTGTTACCATTCTTTTACCTTCCCTTGAATATTTCTCAGATGTGCTACTGCTTTCCCATTCGAGCCTCTCACTGCTGAAAAATTTTTGGATAGCTATCTCAAAGCGACGGAATCTCCCAGAGGTGTTTTGTTAGTGCTTCTGGGCACTTATTTTGCAGATATGGGTAACGTTGTCTTCCCCTGTATATATATACAGAACTCGAAGAAGCGTAGAATATAACTCTTGATCTTACTGATTCAAATACTAAAAGAAATGTAGGACATCAGATAGTACCTCCTTCGTCAGTCTCATTAACATCTCTTCTGTTTCATTCTTTGCCGTGTATTAAGTGGATGCATTAGGAGTTAGCGTATATATCCCTTTTGAAAATTGGCTTGGGTATGCGAAGTTTTACCTTCAAAAAGAAATCTTCTTATTTTGATGGTTATTTGATGTGCAGAGACAAAAACAGATGTGATTTGTTTTATTGATGCTTTAAAAAGCGCAAAATCCTGAATTGTGGAGAGTATCCAAAGATCATACTGTAAATGGACAACATCCCCTTTGGAATCAAAGGCAATATGTTAATAAACCTAATGCTAAGCTGTAGCAGTAGATAATACAAAACGAAAAGCTCACCGAACTCGCGACACACATACGCAAATAATTGAAGAGGAAACCAATGCTGTCCGGTCATCTTGGAAAGTCTCTTGTAGTTAAAAAATCCCGGCTGCACTTCAAGTTAAAAAAAAAAAAAGAAAAAAAAAAAAACTCGTAAAGAAGTTTTGCCTTCGCAGCCAACTTTTTGAAACGCCTCACTGCCTTTTTAATGATAAGCTGAAACACTATATATACGTAGCTTCCATGATATTGCACATAATGGTGCATTATAGACCAATGAAAATAACGAAACTCTTGTTGGAGATTTCTGACACCTACGCAAATTCACATGTACATAAAAAAGACAAAATAAGGAGAAAGGCGAATCTTTTAATGCTAATTAAAAGTCTGGAAGTTCTCAAATCCTTAAAAAAGCAAAGGGGAAGGTCAGTACTCAATATGCATATATATCGGATCACTGACTTGCTGGCAAGTATTCATGTTATACAAATATACTTGCCGGGCATCCGATTCGTCGGGCGAATGAGTGTCGGACAAACATACCAAATCCCACAAGTATGTGCTATAGAGTACAAACACTGCAAAAGATTACGATTTTCAGCTTCTCTGTCGCTTTTATGACATTGCTTAACGCAAAGACCGAACAGATGAACACGAAAACTTGCCAGCCACAGTCAGACTCATTAATTGCATTCAGTTTAGAATTTCTTAACAATCCGATTCTTCGGGTCTGGTTCTTTTACTTGTTCTTCGGGTTTATTACTATCCCAAAATGTTACTAATTTTTTTTTGCCTTTACTAAGGACAAGATTCCATTGGAAGAGATCAGATTTTTATTTAAGTAAATTAAAAAATACAAAAATTACGGAACAAAATGCATAAAAAACATAATATGCTAAATATAGAAGTGCTTCCAATAACGCAGAGGCAACTGGGAAAACTTGTGTGCACTAACCAGGTGTTTTCAATGATATTATGATTTTTTTCAATATTGTGAAAATTTCGGAGTAGGCATCGTATTTTAAAAACACATATTACGTAAATATGTGATTGTGATAATAATAATGCACATCGCTTTTCGATTTTCATCTAACCTCCGTAAAAGTGCATACATAAATACATACATATTGCTTACTAAAATAAGGACTGCATATCAGCAAATCAAAATTATATTTTAAATTTTATAAGGTAAGGTATTATTGTTTCCTTTCTGCTTCTCTCGTGGTTTAAATTGTTAGAATGTCCAGTTAGCAAGCAGATGATTGTCCAGTAGCAGTGTAAGCTTTCAGGTGTCAGCTTCGAAAAACTAGTACTCGTTATAGCAGTAGTTAGTTCAATGGTAATTTCGCACTAGTAAGATAAATTCAAGAAAATGTCGTTGCCGTCAATTTAAGCAACGGAAAATTAGTTGTCAAAATTATGTATTAATCTGACACTTGATTTGAGAACAGCTAACCTAATAGAGTAAGAAGCTGTGTTCAGTTTACAATAAACAAAACGTCATCCTTTGCTCATTGCGCTTTCTTCCATCAAAATGCGATGGAGTTTAAAGTTCCCTAATGCCGAGTAACTTTCTTTAAAGGATTATTTTCAAGCAAAAATGTTCTTTGTTTCGGGAATCCAGATATTTCAACAAATGATTTTGGTAAATATTATATCTCAGGAATAGACAGGACTCAAATACAAGTTTTATACTTCAAGTTATCCTTCTTTAAAATTTTTTATGTCAAACAATAATTAGAATAGCCAAAGCAAAGCTGAAGAAAATGAGTTATTTTATAATGAATATATTTTGAATATCATCAAAGAAACAACTATTATAATTTAGAACGGAATTTTTTAAATTATAATTTGCTCCCTGAAGTTTATATTTTAAGTGCATCACAAAGCGTTTATACTAGATATTATAATTTGTAATAAAATACACTCTTAAACAATTTTTAACCGTTAGTGACGAGTTTGGAGCAATATTTATTTTGATTCAGTTTAATCAGGTTGTTTAATTAACGCTGTGTTTAAATGTTTTTGTAACTGGTAATTGTATTTCTTAATATCTCTTTTACGTTTTATGCATTTTGTATCACCTGCAGGTAATTTATTGCTAGGTCTGGATATCTGGAAATACTAGCTTCTGATGATCTGAAGTTGACTCTGCTTGAGTTCTGTGATCTTAGCGTAAACTGTAGTTGTAACTTGGATATTATAGTTAATCGACTGTGTAAAACTGGTTGAGATAAGAGAAACCAGCAAGGTATATAAAATAGATTCAATTATTTGCGTTCGAACGTCACCAATTTTCTTCAATGCCTGATTTTAGTAAGTGGCTTTCGAATGAACCAACAGAGGATTCTAGGGATCTCCTGTGACATGATTAATTCATGCTGTCTAAAGATCTTATCATCAATCATTTACACACACGAACCCAGGAAATGTCATCATTTTCACCCGGATTACGTATTATATTATCATGATTGCTATAACTACTGATACGTAATAGAAACCATATTTTTTTTAAATATTTCCAAAGCATTTCTAACTGAAGGTTATAAAAATCCCTAAAATATTATTTTTATAATTTTAAATGATAAATATAAAAAAATATCCACCAAAAGTTTGTAAATTCAAAATTGTATTAAGATTTTAAATACAGAAGAACATAATATCATTTCATGAAATAATTTGTTTAATATGTATGAACTAATATGAAATTACATACAGTGTAGACGTTTTAGTCCTTGCATAAGCTCTCGTATATGTCCTGAGTATAAATGCATTTGAAGATGTCAAGGCAAAATAGAAAAACTATTTGTACTTCAAGACAGAAATGGAACAAGCTAAAGTAAATATTAGCAAGGCAACAAACATGTGTTTGGCGTAGATTTTAGTCAAGATTCTATCAATTTCGAAGGCAAAGAGCTAGCCGTCCGTCTCCATCAGGAACAAAGAAATCTGCAACGAAGTTTCCAAGTTCCACTTTATACGCGAGATATCGGACAGTTGATGCGACGTTTTCCGGCTCCATGAAATTAGGCCCCAAGGGCACTTGAGAGTGATGTGTTCGTAAGCGTGAATCTCCGAAGAGCAGCAGTGAGGGGACGAAGGGGGCCGCAGATCATTACTGGCCAGGTAAGACATAAAGTTCGCCTATCAAATTAATATCAAAGGTGTAAAATACTTAAACAAATAGTTACAGCAGTATATGCAGGTAATAATGAATACACTTATAGAGCGTGACTTCATCGCATTTGCAAGTAGAGACCGATGCATAAAGGTTAAGTGCACCTAATGCCCAAAAGTGCAGGAAATGGCAACTAACCACTAAACATGTTCGTTAAACATGTTCGTAAAAATACAGATTAAGATCAGAAGGTGCTTAGGGTGTAAACGTTTGCAGACCTGAAATCAAATTTATCATTAAATTTCGAACTCTGATTAGCTATCGAAGACTTGGTTAATTTCGTCCTTTCGGACGTAAGATTTCGTATTCGTGGATAGGAAACTTTAACTCTCTTTAAGTTAGGCTTGCTTATCTTAAACCATACTGGCAGGATATATTATAAAGTCATGTTCCCTGTTTAGACAAACAATAGCTTCCTTTTACTATTATATACTTCGCGCTTTTTGGAAATTTAACCATTATTTTGACATTGGGCTGTAGAGTCATTAGGTTTCTTTTGGGAAGCGAGAGATGTAAAAAATGGGCAACGTCTTTCCCGGGAATCGAACCAAGACCTCTCGGTTACGCGTCGAGCCTGCTGACCACTACATCACGAAGCCATGCGAAGAAGGCAGGAAAAATACCTTATATACTCCCTTTTTAAAGGACGACTGGGGTTTGGGGGACCCAAGCGCCAAATCCCGGTGGTGGAGAATCATCATCCACTACTTTTGTAGTTCGAGGGCCATTAGTTTAGTAGGGTCATTAGTTTTTTTGGGGGGGGAGCAGGAGATGTGAAAAATGAGGAACGCCTTTCCCATGAATCGAACCACGCACCTCTCGGTTACGCGTCCAGTGTGCTGAATGCGAAGGCATACGAAGAAGTCGGGAGAAATACCTTATAGGGTCTTCAAAAATTATCGAAAAAATGCCTTCCTTTGGTGAATTGGATTTTCTTGAAGCTTTTCGCATACACAAAAATTTATCTTGTTTAGTTAATGATCTCTGTTTCTGCAGTCATTCTAACGCTTATAAATTCTATTAATTTAATATTTTTATTTTCGTTACTATTTCTACCGACAGATGGCGATGCATTCTAATTAAGACAGGCAAATCGTCAACATTGTATTCGGCGTAGATTTTGTAAAATCCCAATCGATTTCGAGGGCAAAACGGGTCCCCCTTCATCAGGAGCAATCGGTCTGTTGCCCTTAACCGAGGATTTTCTATCGTAGTCATTGATAAAGCTGTTCGAATGTTCTCGTGCACGCATTCTGATGTCAGAAATAACATTAATAACCTTATTGTGCTTCCATTTCATCCATCTTTCAGTTACAGAATTGCACGGATTTTACACTGTTTTCTCGCCTATAAATAAAATCCGAGGCTCGGATCTTAAAGATTCTATTTCTGAATTTAATTTTTGGGGACTTTATAGCATATCGTTCAGTGTGGTTTAAGTTATATTCGCTAAACGAAAAGAGTATTAAAGCTTCGCATAAAAGAATATGAATCTTACGTCCGAAAAGGCGAAATTAACAAATCTTCAGTAGCTAATCATAGTTGGAAATTCAATCGCAATTTTGGTTTTGCTTCTGCTAAAATTATCCAGAAAGCTGGTTCTATTAGGGAATTGAATTTTCCTGAAGCATTTCACATTCACAAAAATTTATCTGTTTTGTCAGTGACTTCAATTCCAATCCAATCTTGCCTAATGCCTTCAAAATTCTACTACCTTTTTTCTTTACTATTTCTGCCGATAGTTGGCGCTATCAGCTCTTGCACTGGTCGCCTGTGGGTATAAATATGATCGAGATTCGCTTTCTCGCTTTTGCAGAACTTTTTGCTCCTAATGAAGAGGGACTCGTTTTGTTCTCGAAATCGATCGGGATTTTACAAAATCTACGCAAACAAAATCTACGCAAAACGAATACAAGGTTGTCGATTTGCCTGTCTTATTTTCCACGTCGGCGTGTTTCTCTTGTGTCTTGATATTCTCATTAGTTTTACTCCTTTTGAGTATACATGTAACTGTGCCTTTCCCGTAGTTGTAGATTCCTTTGTTCCTTGTGAAGAAGGGCCCCCACCTGTCCAAAAATCCTAATAAATTTAAAAATAAGAACGCACATTACCTGTCTCATTTTCGCATTAAATATCGATAATTGTTAATTGTAAGTAACTGCGTGTCTACGCATATGCAACGATTTATCTGTGTAACAGTATTTGACAGGAGTTTCATACTTTCAACTTGCATCTATATGTAAAACAATTCACTGCATAGGCTTGAAATGGTGAAATATAGTTCAATTTTTATGAAATTTTGACCATAAAAAATGCTATCATAGTGCGTGTTTTTAATCATACGCATTTCTCAGTGCTTAGCATCAAGTAAGCAAAAGGTTTTAATCTGGTGCGAGAACATATTGCGTATTAACTAAAACACTTAACGTTTTTGTGTCTACCCATCAAGACAGTTTAAACTCTGAAGCTCCTGCCTTGTAGCTGCAGGACATAATTTGAAATAATATATATTATAACTTTCCATGTGAATATTTTTGTAAAATTGTAAGCAAAAACCGCTATAAATTTTCATTTGTAGAAATTTGTAGAAATATTTAATCTCTTTCATTGTGTGAACTCATATTAAAATATGTATTGAAAAATATCTGCTTCAAAACTATTGCAACAGTATTTAAGGTTTTTCCCACAAAAACTTATTGTAAAAATAACTTGATAAAGGGACTTAATGGCAATTTTTAGCCGCTGAACTTGCCTTGCGACCTTTGGAATGGCAGATCCAGCAAATGCTTTGGATCTCTAATTTTTTCCTTACACCTCATTTCCGTTTAGCACATTTAGCTTTATGAAAAGCGTGTGAATGGAGGTAGACTTCAACTACAGTCTCAAATATATTGTAGAAAATAAAGAAACGGACTATACAAAAGCAAAAGACGGAAGAAAATTGAAGAGATTAAGAATTCAGGGAGAAACGAAGGCACTGCTCTTGGAAAATGCGTTATTTAGTTATTCTATATCTCAGGTCATACTCTGATGCCAATTCAATAATTAAACATCAATCCACTTTCTTCTCAAGGAAACCTTATGTAAGTGGATGCAAATCTCTTAAAACGTTAATCTTCCTCTCATACAATAATTATATATTAATTTCCATCCTTTCAATACTTCTTGGTTAATATAATATTACATATCAAATTTTAAAACATTAAATCAGGAAGATAACGATTACTAATTTTTGTCTATTGTTTTTGTCTATTATTTTGTCTATTATATTTGTCATTTTCAATATTTTTGAAATTGTCATTGCAAGTTCCCGGATTCAAACTCTCATATGTGAAATCTAAAATGTCTTATGACATCTAACATACTTCTTCAGTTTGAGGAAATATTAGCGTTAGAACAATCAAGAGGTAATCAATGGACAACAATGTTAAAAGTGAAAGTTTTAGGTACCTCTTGTATACCAATATCTCTTATTTGTTTCATGAAGAGATTTCAATTGATAAATAGCACATTAAAGTTTATATCTTAGTCATTGATATTTCTTAACATTGATCTTTATTAACACCAAGTGCGTTAGTCTAGAAGGGCTACTAATTTCGTTTTGTCATTTTGCGTTGATTCACTTTTCAAACTGTTGCCACCAAATGTTATCGCCTTGTATTATATTTAAAGAAACGAAATAATGAAGAATCTGCTTGAATACATGAATGTTTCTCGTAGTGTGAAAAATCAACTGTACCTAGAACCATCCAATTTTGAATAACATAGTTCTCCAAACGAATATGGATACCTGGAAGTCCGAATTTGGAATTTTGGATTTCTGTTATTTTCTATTCCGTTTTTCGTAAAACGTTAACGAATTTTTTATTAAAAAATTCAAAGATTTCAAAGCGAGAAATAGCAATATTATACGAAACAAAATCTCCAGCGCACGAAACTGTATATCAGATATTCTAAAGATATGCAGTTTGGCTGTTTTTAAATATTTTATGATATTGCTGTTGATGTGGTTTAAGTGCGAAGAACATGATATTTAATAAATAAAGGTAACACGAAAAACGTTAAAAATGCGCTTTTATATGTAATATAAAACATGAAAGCTTTCAGATTTTCCTTTCTTTCGTTTTACTGTTTGTTTCATAAAAGTACAGGAAACGATCCTGAAAGTGATGGGCAAATTACAAAATTGTGTTGAAAGTGATTTCAAAATGATCGGATTGACTTCCCGAAGTTGATTGTGTATTGTCACTAAACTAACTTTGATTCAAAAAATTGCAACTTGTGTTTTAGTCTATGTTTTTAAGTGTGAAAAAATAAACGCTATCAAAAGACTAGTTCGTACAGAAGATAGGCAACACATACTTCTAAGTATTGATTCTCTCTGGGAAAATAAAGTTCGAGAATTCGAATCCTTCTTTTCATAGATCATTTCATCTGTTATCTTTAAACTAAATTTCAGGATGAAGTTTTAAGGAAATAAACCATTATCATTATATGCCATAGGAAATTTTCAACTGCAATAAACACAAAAGTCAAAAATACCTTTTTACGCCTAGACAGGAAGTAACAGTGAGTAGCTGTGCAATCGAATGCTATAAACCGATTGTGAACTATTATTTAGTGTTTCTTGCTTATACCTATTTATTGGGGTCTTCCTAAAATATTTGTATTAAATATTTTATTATTTGTGAACATTCCTGTTTTTCAAGCTTCAAGTTTGACTAACAAGAGAAGAAGGATATCTTAAGAAAATTATTGCCCACAAAACCTAACATATTTACTTCCATATTTAGCTTGCTGATTTTAGGAAGAGGATTATCAGCATGTGCATTATTGTATGTAAATATCTTAAATTATAGAAACAAATGGAGCAATAGAAGTGGTGAAAATCATCGAATTGAACATATGTTTCTATAAACTTGTTTGATAGAATAGTTATAATTAAGTTCTTATTTTGGTAACTTGGCATAATTATTTTACGTTAGTTGCTATAGTTTAGAATAATAATCTTCTTTTTCATTTTTATTTATGTACCTATTTACTCATTATTAATAATTCACGGAATCTATTTGAAGACCTCCAATCTTCTAGCAATTATTTTATGATTAGTTGTGCCTGCCTTTCTAATGAGTGAGTTAAAGATAGGCAATTTTTCTTCAGATTCTTCCTGTTCCGCTTCTAAACCGCATCTTTATCATCGTATTATTTTAACTTCAATTTTTAACAGTATTCTTCTAAATGGGCAGGAAACAACAATTACAATTAGAAAATACAAGTTGAAGAATAAAGATACTCAAAAGCTGTGACATGGATTTTTCACTCCATTGTTATTCTGGACTTTTCATGAGAGGTTTTTTTTTTAAACTCTTTATGAAAACCTTGAAAGTCCTTGATACCATTCTACATGTATTCAACTAATTCACCTCCTGTATTTTCGATATTGTTAAGTCTGTAGACCAGTTGATCTCTGCTAGAGTTTTTTAATGTGTGTTTCCTGATATTCAGCTGCTAATTTATCATTACACGGCTAAGAGGTTTCTTTCATAAAAGTGGCATGTTATATCTTTTGTTACCATAAGAACGAAACGGCTAAGGACATCAATGGGAGCTTAAAGGAATATAATATACCTTGAAGAAGAAGACCTTGCGATTGTATATAGAGAGAGTATAACAACCTTTATTTTAAAAATATGAACTTAAGATAACTTGTAACTTAAACTTAAGGGATACTATTTCAAGAGCCAAAATGATCCAATTTAATTACTTCGGTAAACTGAGACTAATGTTAAACTGTCTCTTACGAAGATCTAGAAAACTGTATCAAACGGTAATCACACTTTCTACACTGCCGGTCATTACAACTGCCACACCATGAAAGAAAGTAGATAGCAGAACATAAAATTAGAAAAGCATCAACCTTTTCTTTGGCGTAGATATAGTAAAGAAGTTAATCGATTTCGAGGCAAATAGGTACGGGTCCCTCTTCATCAGCAGCAAAGTAAGTTTCTTGTCTTGCAGTTCATGAGCTCTGTAATACCATCTGCAACAAAAACTTCTTATTAACAAATTAATCATTGCTATGCATTACGTCTGAAATCTACACAGTAGACCAAAAATTCAGTTATATACACAAATATAAATACATACGTATATATACACAAGCAAATACATATACATGTATACTATCATGACAATTAAAGCTTACTTTTAATACATACCTAATGCTGCTACACATTATATAAAAACTAATAAACTGCATATGATGATACTAACAAAGAGGCGTACTTACATGTAATTTAAACTGATTCCAAAACAATGAGCAATAATAGGTTAGGTACTTTAGTAAACTATTCAGATACAGGTACAGTACAATATTTGAGCATGAATAGCTAGTTCGTGAGTACAAAATTATATTTTACACTAAAGTTACAGTGTAGACCTTTAATTGCATAAAGATAAAAGTAAAGTTGCCAGTGTAAAATCATCAGAATCTCATATGGTGTGGAAATTATTTTGATTAATTTATAGATGGCGCTACCGTTTCGTGTGAAACATGACATGCCTTTTCGAACTTCCAACAGACTCACCACCAGGAGCTCTATAGATAGATAGATAGATACGAGCGTAACTTTGCGTATTAGTTGAATAGGAACATTTAAGTTCCTATTAAACGATTAGATTTTTCGATTCGCAAAAGTATTTCGGTCTTTTATGATGAATCCAAAGCTGTAATAAATTATTTGTAAATAATGTTCATATTAAACTTTGCGTTTTCAAAATTATTCAACCTCTGATTTCTACGAGTCTTTGAATTTTTTAAACTACTGGTGCATCGCTCTAAAACGGATTTAGCACATAGCAAGTGTGCGAAGACAGCCAAGGTAAGGCTAAATTTTCTGTTTTCTAAACTAGAACCATGGGGGGAGATTCTCTTGTTAAACTAAAATCGAAACAAAAAGTTCTAAGAACAAACGTGTCCAAGATTTTAAAGAAACTCGAAACGGAATTAGGTAAAGAGGGCATTAGTTTAATACAAGAAAATTTAGATCAATTAATCATGAAATCGAAATATCTGAGTGATGAAGATGCTCAAATAGAGCAAGATTTGAAAGTAGAAGCGGACGAATTTCAACCTGAAATAACATCCTCTATAAAATACGAAGAGAAAATCCAATTATGGCAGTTTAGAGCGAAGAAAAAATTGAAAGCACTAAATAAAGTGACAAATTCCGATAATGAAAATAGCATTTTTAACGAAACCGCTAAAATAAACTAAAGATTCTAAAAACGGAAGCAATAAATTTACTTGTCTCTCAAAATTAACTATCTCTAAATTCTACGGAGATTATGCCCAGTTGGGACGTTTTTGGAACTCTTTCAAAGTAGCAATTCACGATAATGAATCTTTAAAAAAAATCGAAAAGTTTAATTATTTAAAATCGTACTAATGCGGCAACGCTGCAAACACGATAGAATGTTTCTGTATTTCGGAAACAAATTACGATGAAGCTGTTGAAATACTTAAAAATAGGTTTGGCTGGAAAGATATCATTATAAACTCACGCATAGAAAAACTCCTGAATCTTACCCCAGTAACTAAATACAGTGACATTTTAAAGCTTCGCAAACTTTCTGACACTATAGAAACTGAAATACGCAGCTTAAGATCGTTAGAAGTCACAGCAGATAAATACAGTTACACAGTCCAGTCAGATTAATGTGACCACCACGTACTTTCCATGTCAGAGTTAAATAACCAATCACAGAAGGCAGGTGGCAGCACAGTGCAGTTGAGCGTATATAAAGGGTGTGTGAGGGCTTCGGAAAACATTTCAATCGTTGGCGTAATGCAGAAACGAAGCGATTTATCCGACTTCCAAAAGGGCATGATCATTGGCTTTCGGGCCAAGGGTGGAAGCATTTCCGAAACGGCTGAGTTTGTGAACTGTTCGCGTGCCGCCGTGGTAAAAGTGTACCGTGCATGGCAAAATGGGACTGTCCAAAATCAGCGACGTGGCAAATGTGGTGCACCACGGGCCATAGATGACAGAGGCGAACGACGGTTGCGGAGATGCGTTCGGGCAGATAGACGGGCTACCGTTGAGCAACTGACCACCAAAATGAACCAAGGGGCTACCAAAAGTGTCTCCCAAAGTACTATTCAGCGAACATTGCTGCGTCTGGGCCTCCGAAGCAGACGCCTGGTTCGTGCACCTATGCTGACTGCTGTTCATCGACGGCGAAGGCTAGAATTTGCACGCCAGTACAGCAGCTGGACGTCCACTGAGTGGCGACAGGTTGCGTTTTCGGATGAATCGCGTTTTATGCTCCATCGGACAGATGGACGTTGGCGTATAAGGCGTGAAACCTCTGAAAGGAACCACCCTGCAACCATTGCCGGAACGGTCCAAGCTGGAGGCGGGAGCATTATGGTCTGGGGAATGTTTTCCTGGCATTCTCTAGGTTCACTGATCATTGTGGAAGGCACAATGGATCAATACAAGTACGCATCTGTCCTTGCGGACCATGTTCACCCCTACATGCGCATTGTTTTTCCTCAGGATGATGGCATCTTCCAGCAGGACAATGCGAGGTGCCATACAGCTGCCAGTGTACGTGCGTGGTTCGAAGAGCACCAGGATGAGTTTACCGTCCTCCCCTGGCCAGCAAACTCACCTGACTTAAACCCAATCGAGCATCTGTGGGACCATCTCGATCGAGTTGTTCGCGCCATGGATCCTCAACCGCGTAATCTAGCGCAGCTGGCCACGGCATTAGAGTCGGCATGGCTCAACATCCCAGAGAACACCTTCAGGGACCTATGTGACTCTCTTCCTGCACGTCTCGCAGCAGTCCGCTCTGCGAAAGGTGGTTATTCTGGCTTTTGACAGATGGTCACATTAATGTGACTGGACTGTGTATATGTTGATCCCGGCGACAACGAAAACACTGCCTTCTGATATAACTTAAGAGTTCAATCGTAAAACGGATTCGTCATGCTTTTTTAATGTTACAGAGTCACTGCGATTTTTTCGATCGGAAATAAAACGTCGGGAAGAAAAACCATCTTTTGCTCTCTAATCATAAATCAGAAAACACTTCCTGTGCGTATAAAGAGTAGAAAGGGAGAAGGAGTATATAACGTCTTCTGCTTGCCAGCTGTTGCTGCCAGTTAGTGAAAACAAAGATACTAATTAATGTCTGTTTTGTAATACCGCTACACATGTTACTGAGAACTGTGAATCATTGACAGCTGATGAGAGGAGAAATTTATTGCGTAAGCAAGGAAGATGTTTTTTATATTTGAAATCCAAAATCGAATAAAGGAATGCAAAAGTGGTGTCGTTTGCTCGAGATGCAAGGGGAAGCATAACCGTTCTATATGCTTTCAGGCTAGGAAAGAACTAAAAAAAAAATGAAAGTGTGCAAGATTCGCACGTTCTTTCAGCATTCTCTCGGAACAAAATTCAAACCATTTCGCTTCAAACGTACCGCGTAACACTTCGAACAAATACGCAGTCGGTTTTAATAAGAGCTCTTGTGGATTCAGGTAGTATGCGTTCCTTCGTGGGAAAAGAAATCGCGAAAAAATTGAAGTTTCCTATTATTCGAACAGAGACACTTTCAGTGTTTACGTTTGGAAATAAAAACGCCCCTTAGAAAACATTTAACGTTGTTAAGACAAAGTTAGAGAACAAGGAAATACCGAATTCCAAAATCGAAATTAAAGCCCTCGTGACTGAACAACTTTCGAGTTCTGATTTACTACCTCCTATGAATAAACACATTGTAGGCAAACAGTTAGATGATTTACAACTTGCAGACTCTTGGGATTGTAAGGAAAAAATAACACTTTTGATAGGAGTTGATTATTAGCATGATATAGTGACTGGTAAACTTAAGCGTTTAGACAAAAGTTTAGTAGCTGCAGAAATGTTATTCGATTGGTCTCTGCTAAGTTTTTCTAAAGGTACAACATGCACTTCTACAGCATTTAATATTGTAGTTGAGGAAGATATAATATCTCATCAGTTAAAAAGATTTTGAGAGGTTGAAAGATTAGGTATAAAGTCTGAAAATGAATCATCTGATCCATTGGAAGATGCTATAATGGAAAAATTCGAATCGGAAATTTTATACAAAAATTCTCGTTGCAAGGTTAGGCTGCCATGGAAGTCTGGTAGAAAATATGAGTTACATGATAATAAAGCGGTTGCGGTGAAACGATTTGAGAAAGTTTTGAAGCGATTTCAGAATAACCCCGAACTTTTTGATTCACACCAGACAGGTTTACAAGATTATTTCCAACAAAACATTATTGAACCAGTTTCAGGCACTGAACTCAAATCACAATGTGAAACTCAAATCACATTTTGCTTCACAGAGAAATCGTTCGCAGTGATCGAACAATTAGTAAACTATATATATGGTATTTGATGGGCCCTCTCATAAACCTGGTGAAATTTCGTTGAACAACTGCTTACATATTGGTCCAAATTTGTATCCTGACATTTTTGAACTTTTATTAGCCTTCAAGCTTCCTCCTCCAGCCCTTTAGTGGCATAAAGTAGGCTTTTCTTCAGATAAAAGTAGATGAGAAAGACAGAGATGTAACATGTTTTTTGTATACTGAAAACCCATTCGAAGATCCACAAAATTTCATAACTTACCAATTCACTCGTGTATTATTTGGCGTAAATAGCAGTTCTATTGACTGCAACCATTAAATACCATTTGAAACAATATAAGAAAACCTACCGTGCCACTTGCGAATTTCTAAAAGATCACATTTATGTAGATGATATCATTGGAAGACAACAAAACGTTGAGCTTGCTTTCAGTACCAGTTTAGAATGCATCAGCATTTTTATAGATGCCAGTATGAATCTACATAAATGGCACACTAATTCTCAAGAATTGCACGAATTGTGGATTAAAGAAGGATTGAATCCAAGGAATCTCCACAAGTTTCGGAAGCTAGAAATTCTCCATTGAAAGTGTTAGGAGTCGCTTTGGACAATCAAAATGACTCAATTTACTTTAATGTAAAAAATTTGATAACATTTATATCAAAATAAGTTAATACCAAACGTTTTGTCTTACAAGCAATAGGACGAATTTTTGATAGGTATGTCTATTATCACCTGTATGTCTATTATCACCGTATGCACTTAGAGTCAAAATCATGTTGCAACAAATTTGGGTACTTGCTTTAGAATGGGATGATGAACTTCCTGAAAATTTCTGTTTTGTATGGAAAAAAATGGTACAAAGAAGTTTCCCGTTTGGACAAAATCGGTATTCCACGATATTATTTTTCTGCAATTGGTAATAGTCATGTGAAAAGGATTGAGCTGCACTGTTTTCTGGCGATAGCAAAAAGGAGTATGATATAGTAGAGTATCTGCGTATAATTTCCAGTTATGAACAAATATTTAGAGTTTTTGTTGCTTCCAAGGCTAGAGTAGCGCCTTTAAAACCGCTCACCTTACCTAGGTTTGAACTCATGGGAGCTCTTTTATAGGCTAAATTACGCACTAGCATCGTTAAAGTTTCGAAAATCACACTTTTCTGGATAAAGAACTGTGCAAAGAAATTTAAGCTTTTCGTTAAAAATCGAATTCAAGAAATATAAAATTTAACTTCCCCTGAAAATTGGCATTATTGTCCTGGAAATAATAACCCAGCTGAATTGGCTTCCAGAGTAGCTAAACTTCATGAGCTGAAAAACAATCGTATCTGGTTTCGAGGACAGAATTGCTTAGAATGTCTTCTGAATTGTGGCCTCGACAGAATGAAGAAAAACTCATCATTGAAGCAGAATTAGAATACCGCGAGGACATTAATGATATTCATGAATTTATGTGCACGGCAGTTGAAGAAAGGCTAACAGACATGTCAAAATATAGTAATTTAAGAAAATTGTTGAGAATAACTGGTTGGATGATGCGATTCATTGGTAAAATTAGGAAAACAAACCATTTGACAGATACATTAATAACTAAAGAATTAATAGATGACGAAACTTATTGGATTTTATCTCAGCATGAAAGCTTTTATCCCACAGAAATCGAGTGTCTGAAGAAGACAAATAAAGTCATAAAAAATCATCTTTATATCTTTTTTATCCCTTTTTAGACCAGAACGGGATACTGAGAGCAGGTGGAAGATTAGAACATTCTAGTTTGTCACATGATGAAAAACATAACACGATTCGTTCAAGAAACTCCTCCATAACGAACTTACTAGTAGAAAGTACACATGTTAAAATGATGCATGGATAATTAGCAACTTAGCTGAAATTCGTAGTCGTTTTTTGGATCCCAAAATGACGTCAGGTTGTCAACAAAATAATGAAAAAGTGTCTTATTTGTAAAAAATATTCGTTGAAATTTGCCGACCAGACCACTTCTCAGCTTACAGAAGATAGAATCAATGAGATGCCGGCATCCTACGTTTACGGCGTAGATTTTGAAGGACCGATATACGTAAAAGAGTCAAAGGAAGTCAAAAAGCCTATGTGACATTATTCACTTGAGCTGATATATCTGGTAGAGTTCCAGGTACATCTGGAACTTGTAACAAATCTCTCTAAGAATTCTTTCTTGATGGCATTCAAAGGATTCACCTCTAAGAGAGACAATTATCGAGTAATTTATTCGGATAAAACACAAACTTTTAAAAGGGGACATAAGGAACTCGAAAATTTTTCTAAAGTATTGTCAAAAGAGAAATTCCAAGATTTTCTGTCAAATGAGAAAATCGATTAGAAGTTTATAATAGAACGAGGGGCTTGGTGGGGAAGCTTTTATGAGAGATTAGTAAAATCAGTAAAAGAATGCTTAAGGAAAATTCTCGGTAAAGCCTTGCTAACGTTTGAAGAATTGTCAACGGTTTTAGCACAAGTGGAAGCTGTTTTGAATCCTCGTCCATTGACCTATGTGTGCAATGACCACAAAGAACCATTGCCACTGAAACCAGTTAATTTCTTTATTTTCGGAAAAAAAGATTCTACACTACCTATCAAATTTAACTTCATTGTTAAAGATGGCCCGACCAAGTCCTCTCTGACCAAAAGAAAGATTTATCAAGATTTATTGGTTAGGCAATTGTGGACTAAATGGAAAAAACAGTATTTAATGGATCTTCGAACAACTCATCAGTTAGAGAATCTTAACTGTTATGATGATCTCGTCTTAAAAAAAGGTAAGAACAAGTGCAAACTTTTGTGGAAGTGTGGCAAAGTAATAAAAATTTTTCGTGGTCGTGACGTTCTTGTGAACTAAAAACTGCTGATGGAATAATAATAAGACGAGCAAATCAATTATTATATCCTTTAGATAATGAAAGATATTTTATTATTTAGTAATGAAAGTTGATTCAATATATTTTGTGCAATTGTTTATTTTTGCTATTTTGTTGTTAACATCCATTTTTTTAGAATTTAGTATAATTATTATAAATTTAGTATAATGATTATAGTTTAAATATACTTTCTTTTCATTTAATATACTTATTAATTGTTTCATAAATATATGTTAAAATACTTATTTATATAAACGATATTAACGAAAAACGATAAAACGAAACTTATTGATCTATTTATTGATAATGGAAACGAAACTAGGTCCTAAAACTCCATCTTCTAGGCGGAGCTTATGACTATCATAGCAGCCCTTCTCGAACTGAGGGATTAGGTTATTTGAATGCGTCAAACTCACAGGGTCTATCTGGCAAAGAGGAGATACGACTTCTTGGAAGGTTTTCTAAATGGAATCTGTGTAACACATGAGGAGCGTATTCGCGTTGCACATAGGGAAAACCGCAAAACCAACCATGCAGTCAGGTCTTTCGCCCCGATTTGATCATAAGCTAGGCAACATACCAGCATTCAGCGTTTCTTAACTACTCGGCCAGCGGGCGGTTCCGCCTGAGGCCTACCAATGCTTTGTTACAGTACCCAGTCTTATCTACACAGACTCAGCCTCAAGCCACGTTGCAATAGTTGGCATTCGATTTGGAAACCCTACTGTCAGCAGCATAGGGAACCATAACCATGAGTCATTTTAATCCAAATGTGTACTTCGAAAAGACACTTACACACCCGGTTGGCCGCTCAAATGAGCATAGTAGAGAATGACAGCTCAGATCTTTCGGCAAAGAACGCTGCAAACTAATCAGATTACGAGAAATCCTGATCCTCACCTAAGGCCGCTATCGGACGTAGAGATTCGGACATTCAAAGAGCTGATCAGAAGATTACAAGAAGGCTGGGAAAATTCCTCAGGGAGGGAACACATTCCTATGGTTGAGACGGTAGTCTGAGCCATAGCGATTACATGATGTATTATTTCCTCGCGGGTTATGAGCCCTTACTCTATGGCTTTGGCTTCAAAGAGGATAGAAACTGTGTGTGTGAGGAGGAGAGACATCCAAACCAAGAGGGTGTTCTTGCCCACACACAGCACTTAGCAGCCTTAAGCAGTCAGGAAACAGATTCAGAGTGAACAGCATTTTGAATCTACAGAATAATAAAGTTGTTCAGCGGAAACTGAAGACAATTATTGACTACTGTAGCAAAAATTACATTAGGGGGGCACGAAGACAGCAATCATAAAGCGCAAAGCTTGGGTCATACTTAACGTATGTTAAGGATCTGATATTGCTATTTATAATACGTAGGTGCTATAAATTTTGAACATCGTATTTCATGATTTAACCGGTACATTCTATAACTTGAAAGACAGGTACTATTTATAATGTATAGGTGTCGTATTCAAAGAATAATATCAATAAGCATTTTGGTAGTGGCGTTTTGTTCCACGTGTTTCAAAACTTCAAAGACTCATAGAAGTCAAAGGTTAAATAATTTTAAAAACGTAAAGTTTAATATGTACATTATTAACAATTCATTGATTTATTGTTACTGGAAGGGGAGTGAATGTAACGGCATAAAATATAAATAATTAGTTTGAAAGTTACTCACAATATTTTGATACTCATAATACTTTAATACACTCATAATAATTTATAAATATAAATGTTTACTTTGAATATTATCTTATTCACCAGCTCCGTAGTCCGAAAAATTTCATCTTCTATTTTTAATAAAACAAATCGAAATCTATAGATTCTAAAGACAGTTGCTAGACTTGATAATAATTGACCAACTTAAACGTCGAGATAATTTTCTTGACGAGTGGATAGAGATTATTTCATCCAAGAAATTAGCTGAAAAACCTTATGCCTATGATCACGTCCGGGTCACCAAATATAACAATTATAAATTGTACGCCTATTATGGATCTTCATTTAGTACCATGTAATACAATGCAAATAAAATCTTACTATAATATAAAAAGATTACCCAAGCTTTGCGCTTTATGATTGCTGTATCCGTGCGCCCCTAATGCAATATCTGCTACAGTAGTCAATCATTGTCTTCAGTTTCCGCTGAGCAACTTTATTATTCTGTAGATTCAAAAAGCAGTTCACTCTGAATCTGTTTTCTGACTGCTTGAGGCTGCTAAATGCTGTGTGTGGGCAAAAACACCCTCTTGGTTTGGATGTCTCTCCTCCTCACACTCACAGTTGCTATCCTCTTTGAAGCTAAAGCCACAGTTAAGGGCTCATAACCCGCGAGGAAATAATACATCATGTAATCGCTATGGCTCAGACTACCGTCTCAACCATAGGAATGTGTTCCCTCCCTGAAGAAGTTTCCCAGCCTTCTTGTAATCTTCTGATCAGCTCTTTGAATACCCGAATCTCTACGTCTGATAGCGGCCTTAGGTGAGGATCAGGATTTCTGATTAGTCAGCAATCTGATTAGTTTGCAGCGTTCTTTGTCGAAAGATCTGAGCTGTCATTCTCTACTATGCTCATTTGAGCGGCCAACCGGGTATGTAAGTGTCTTTTCGAAGTACACATTTGGATTAAAATGACTCATGGTTATGGTTCCCTATGCTGCTGACAGTAGGGTTTCCAAATCGAATGCTAACTATTGCAACGTGGCTTGAGGCTGAGTCTGTGTAGATAAGACTGGGTACTGTAACAAAGCATTGGTAGGCCTCAGGCGGAACCGCTCGCTGGCCGAGTAGTTAAGAAACGCTGAATGCTGGTATGTTGCCTAGCTTATGATCAAATCGGGGCGAAAGACCTGACTGCATGGTTGGTTTTGCGGTTTTCCCTATGTGCAACGCGAATACGCTCCTCATGTGTTACACAGATTTCCTTTAGAAAATCTTCCAAGAAGTCGTATCTCCTCTTTGCCAGATAGACCCTGTGAGTTTGACGCATTAAAATAACCTAATCCCTCAGTTCGAGAAGGCTGCTATGATAGCCATAAGCTCCGCCTGGAAGATGGAGTTTTAGGACCGAGTTTCGTTTCCATTCTTACGTTATTAATCCTTCGGCAAGGACACAGATTTCGCTTTCAATGGCCTCTGGCGGTGTTAACACCATTAGTTAAAACGCAGTTTGGAAGTCTGGTGTCCGATATTCTGTTAAGTGGATGGATTCCGCAGTTTTCCTTTACCTGGGTGACATGGAACGTGGAGCTTTAGATTCTTGTAATGTGTGTGGAATGGACGTATCTCCAGAGGCGTATGATGTCTGGTACGCAGATAAATTCAATCCCTGAAACCTCATTCAATTAACAATCTAAATGTCGCTTGCTTGCCGTAATCGGCAGGACTGCTCTAGACGTGGTGTCATAAGCTGTGCAAAATAGAAGTAATTGGTGTCATTGTAAGGAGATCAGTGGAAGGTTAGATTTGGAAAGAGATGTTACACCGCAGGTGGCGGCAGCATGCAAAATAATTCTTCCCACATCACTTTTTACCATATTTTAAGAAAGTGACATAGGCTATCCCATCTTAAGGAGGTTGTTAATCCCATCGATGAGGTCAGTATGGGGAATCTTAAATTCCGAATGGAGATATGCGGTTGCAGGGAAAATCTTTTATGCATCACTACGCCTAGATACTTGAGTTGTTTTACATAATGGAGGCTTCAAGAATTTGAGACAAGCATTTCAATGTACTAGAATGTCTAGGACAATTAAAAGCACTTGTGGTTTGATACTGGGAACTAAAGTTTACGCTCTCTCGCCAACTCTGCAAAGTATTTAGTCAGTCCTCAGTTTCAAGGTCTCGTTGGTCTGCAGAGTAAAACGTCATCTGCATATGCTAAAAGTTAAATTCTTTCTTTGTTTTCAAAGCATGAAAAGACCCCGTTAGCAATTACGTACCAAAAGGTAGGTTTAACAGAGAACCTTTGTGGGCATTCCCTTTTATACTCTTTCCTTACCTATTCTCTGCCTAACGTCACTAAGACCTGCCTTTTCTTGAGATAGCTGAGAATCAGTTATCATATGGATGCAGATCATTTGAGATCATCCCGATTGTTCATAATATCAGGCCACCAATCGAAAGCGTCTTTAACACTTTATCACACTTCTACAACACATCCTTCAAACGCGTTCTCAACTCAGAAACCCGCTATGCAATCTTACTAATTATAGCCGGTGTAGATAACGTTATTCATACCTGCTTTGTGCATATTAGGTGAAAAACTAATCATTTGCATATTGCTCTACATAGTACTTTTTATGAAAATTTAGGGTTTGTTGAAGACCAAATTTAATGGTGTAGCAGTTTTTAAGCTCAGCAGTATTTTAATGCATCCAATTAATACGTTTCGATAACAAGATAAATGCACTTTATTATAAGCAAATGTTCAAGGAGCAATATTTGCTTCTTGTTAAGACGATCATATTCCAAATAGATAGTACGTCATTGATAAGACGATCATATTCCAAATCTATTTGGAATCTATTAGTACGACAAAGAATACTTTGTCTAGCAGTTCTTTAGAATACATTTAACAAGAATTACTCTTGCATTTTGATTGTCTTTTCTTAATGCTAGAGACAAGCAGTGATCCCGTTACTACGTGATGATATTAGAGATAAGCGCGAAGCTTCATATCTGCAAAAAATGGGCTATATCTTATCTATTATAATATTTCCTTAAAAATACGTCTTATCATGATTGCCATCTGTATGTTACAAATATTAATCAGTAAATTATAATACGCATATGATTATCGGAGTGTTTTCGTATGCAGAGCTGAAATCAAAAATGATCAACGAAGTAACAGGAAATTACAATGTAAAAAATACGATTATTTGTAATAAGAATTTATGTTAGCTTACACTGGGTATCGGCAATATCATTAACGTCTTGTATAAAACGTATCATACAACGAAAATTAGCAGCAAGGCATCCGAGGAGATCAAATTAACTTTTATGAAATGCTAGAATAAAATGCAATGCAATATGTTTAATGCCCACATTATTTAGAATAAGTTTAATGGAAATCCTTTCATATTTCAAACTGCTCTTAAATATTTTCAAAGAATATTTTCGAAACAGGAACTGTTTAAGAAGATAAAATAAACAAAAGCTAATAGAAATCGTCCTATTTCGTATGTTCGATAGGGTTTATCAATCAAAAGAGTCCTTCAAAAGCTATTAGTATTTTAAAACCATTCATCATTAGCTTTAAAAGGACAAAACTATGAAATTCATAGAAATAGAATCATAATTGCTGGCAGTGAAAGGAGAAAAATAAGTCAATTTTAAACCCTTTCATGGCATAAAAGATTTAAACAAAGCAAGATAAATATGCCTTAATTGAGTAAAGCATTTCATTAAAATTCTAGAATGCAATTCTGGAATTATTTGTGCCAATGTATGTGAAAGCGATAAGAAATATTCATGAAGAAGCAGTTCATATTACTGAGAATAATAAATAATTAATTAAAGGTTAAATGACAATATTATTTATTTAAACTTAATTTATAACCTAATTTAAAAACTTACTTTAACAGTGAGAAAGCTTTTAATCTATTTCTTCGAAAATAACCCTGCTAAAATACCCCATGAAAATCAGGAAATCATTTTATGGGTACCGATAGAATTCTTAGGTTTCTATTGACTTTTGGTGGTTTTCATTCGTTTCTACTGGCGTTTCTTATTGGTATCAAAATGCTCCACAGAAAGCAGTTTTTACGGGTACCCACAGAATTCTACTGGTTTCTATTGACTTTTATTAGTTTTCGTTGATCTCTGTTAGTTTCTATTACCGGTGTCATTTGATACCCATAGAATGAGCATCGATGTCAGTGGAACTTTCTACTTGTTTGTAGTGGTTTATATTGATTTTCAGTGGTTTTCTTACTGGTATCAATAGAAATTATTTTGTTAGCAATGCAATCTAAATGGATGTCACTATACCAATAGTATTTGTTTATATCGGTCAAAAAAAAAAGGAATATCCTTACTGATATGAAGAAACCTCTTGTGAACAATGAAAGAGATGGGAAATTAATACTGGTAACAATATTCATTGTTATTCATGTTCTCTATTTATTATATTAAATTATTTATTTGCCTCTGTTGAGATTCAGGTTATTTCAGTTTTGTAACCAATAGGAAGATTTAAAATTAAAAATAAAACAAACCTCTCATCTCGATCACTTCCCTATGACACCCACATTTGAAAGCGATCAGTATTTCTAAAAATATAAATACCCATGAGCATTAAGTATGGCCTCTTTAAGACGATCAGAGTAACTTGGACACGTAGATGATGGTCTTAGAAACGAAACAGGAAGAATAAACAATATTTACATATATAATCATTTATACACTCATACACAATAAGGTTTCTTTATGGCGGCCTGCCACACTACCAGAAACTTGTTTCCTTGCTGATGGTGGCCTTAGAGATGTGATGTTCAATACCATTATATACTTACGTTCTCCGAAATAGGTGTATCTATTAAAAGGGATACTGTCTTAGGTTGTCTCCCAGAAATGATTTTCTCCAAGGCTACTAGCCACAAGCCCAGAATTTTCTTTACGTGCGGTCGCCTTACAGAAGTGATGTTCAAAACCATTATATACCTAGCCTCTCTGAAATACTAGTGTCTTTTAGAGGCGGTCATCTTGCGAAGGTGGTTGTCAAGAGTTGGTTCATTTGATGCATGAATATACATATTTATATACGCCTAGATCAAAACGTTTCAGAACACAATTTCTGGTATTGTACATCATCTCTCTAAGGTAACCGCTTTGACGGAAACTAGAACTGTCGTTGATTTAGGTCTTCTAAGAAAAAGTCGCCTTCGAGATATGATATTCAATATTAGTGTTCATGTCCCCTAATACTGATTGAGTTCATGTCCTCGGTAATACCTTTGGTCATCTTAGAGACGTGATTACCACGAGAGGGTTGACTGCCTCTATATATAATGAATACTCTCTAAAACGACCACACATGATTCCAGATACTTTTGGTCAGCTGTGGAAGTGATTGTCGTAGCGAGCTAATATTCAGTGTTTATATTTGCTTATTTTCTACGAAATACTGGTCATTTTCAAATGTGGTCACCAGCGGAGGACTCAAAGTACAAGGTCATAATATAAAAAACGCAATAGTTTTGTCTCCTGTATAAGTACTTACTGTGACAGTTTCTTGAACGCACCTTTTCTTCTTTCCTTTTCGAATCTAAATTTGCATATTCCGTCTCTTAAGAGTGATGGATTTAATTTTTGTCACTGAACTAGAAATTGCTTTGAGAGTAGTCTTTTCTCATGTTAAGGCTGAAAAAATTCCCCTGCCCCATTTTTCAGAAACAGGTGTGGCTTATAAACAACATGGCGCGGTTTTTGTTAGGGTTGCTATGAGACGTTTGTGCTTATATTATGGTCTTGATGGATGATACGTTTCAGTAGGGCAATAAATAATATTTCTAATATAGTTTACTGTGTGAGATATTTATAATTAAAAATCAAATACAAGCACTGCATGTGAATACGACATAATCTACAAAAATGTTCCAATAGAGCCATGCACTTGTAATGAGTTAATGTTTGAACAAATTTCGATATTTCGGTATTATTCTGGTACACAGCAATTATTATTATTGCTATTACTATCGAAGAAGGCCAAAAGATGTGTAGGCTGCGGGCAAAGCAATATTTATAAGGTCTACGTACTGAAAAACGGAAAATAAAATGAACTACTAATTTAATGTACTGTACAGAACGTATCTAACTGCGGCCAAAGCAAAATTTACGAGTTCTATGAGCACCAGTAAAAAAATGCATAAAAACACCTCAGTACGAATGATATCAGTCCATTCTTTCCAAGTAATATCCAATTCATAAATCTGTCGCCAAACCAGAAAACAAAAACCTTTGACACTTCAGGGTAATACGTATAAATGTGGTATCATGTATTAAATTAAATGTAATATAGCAGCCTTTTCACAATATCAATCAAATAATTAACATGGCTTTTTAAAAACATAAAACTTAAAACAGAGTTGAGTTGTAGCTGGTACTATTCAAACAACCTGCCACCTTGCGGTTCGAAGGATACCTGTAAATTCTAACAAAATTTATAAATCAATTCGACTGAGAATTTTAACACGTCTACCAGCTCTAGTGACAAAATCAGGAACTTTGGGTGATGAAGCATCATCCTTACTGGAATCTGAATCATTAGCTGCAGGGCGTAGCGACATCTTCGTAGAAGCACTTTCATCCCTCCGAGCATCTTGAGCAATGAATGGTAACTTTTCCGAACTGTTGATTTCTAACGGATAGTCTCTGGAATGGTCTCAACTTCTCTCCATCAGCAGTTCTACTTTGGCAACTCTTTAGTTGACAACTAGTTTAACTTTTATTAACGAACTTTTGTACTTTTATATTCTTTTAACGGTATCTCCCTGTTTGGCTTTCATTTCAAATATAATATTCAAATTTTCTCCACTTCCATTCATTTCATCTCTTCACCACCCGCTTGGTAAAATGTCAGATGTGGTTTCTCGCCAAAGTTGGCTCGCTTTTACTCTTGTTTTGGCAGTTAGTAAAAGGTCAATTAAAAACAGAAATCAAAATATATATTATCGTTGTACACATTTTATTGTATGCGGGGGGGCGATAAAAAATATGATTGAAAACTAGGCCGCGAATAATGAAAGGTTGAGAAACGCTGGCTTTGAATCTTTTACATAAAATATAACTACAGCTAACTTGTTTCGCTAATTTATGGATCGAAATAATCCAGTAAACTTATCTTAAATTGGCAATCAGAGTTCGAAGTACTGCATGTTGTAGTTTACAATTTTTTTGCCTTACCAGTCGATTAATAATCTTATGGCTTCCAGGCAACAGTATGGAGGACTTGAAATTTTCCCCTTCATCTCCCAAGAGAAGCTTTGTTCTAAGTCGAACAATATCATTTTCGTCTCTGAATATTTGCATGTTTTACAACATTTTCTTTTTTCTTCCGGCAAAACTTTACTGATGAATTGATTTTAGCAAGCAGTTTTCAGCTGATTCAACTTCTTAAGCCAGCTCAGTTTTCTTAATTTTTCTTTCCGTTGTCAGTTTCTAATGAAACGGAGTATCCAAGCAAGAAGTCTAAGAATCTTAGTATATTTCGAGCAATAAATCAATTGTCAGTGAAGTTAACGGATCCATGCTCCACATTACTGATTATCGTTTTAATCTCTTCCGAATCCGATCCAACCAAATTTTCATCAATGACTTGTTGTTCACTTAATGGTCAGAATTCTTGTGACTTCCATTCTGGATCTTTCCCACCATTTGCCTTTCAATAAATGCTTAGTATCACAGCCTCTTAAAGGCAAATCTGCTGGGTTAATATGCCCTGGCACAAAATACCAGTCATTCGGGTCGGTATTCTGTCTTATTTCTATGACTCTCTTTCCTACAAACATGTTCCAAGAACTCTATCTTTTAATCCAAGCAACAGTTGAATCAGTCCAAAAAAACACTGTATTGTCTTTCAATTCAAGGACGTCTACAACTTGACCATATAATCCTGATAAGATCAAAGCTCCCAAGAGTTCTAATCTAGGAATTATAATCTCTTTGGTAGGTGCCACTCTTGACTTACTCGTTACTAACTTGACTGAGATCTTCTCATTAAATTCAGAACGTAAGAACATACAAGCAGCATAGGAAAATTCACTGGCATCACAAAAACAGTGTAGACTTATTCGGCAGTCTTCAGATGGACCTGAGACGAGTCTCTGTGGAATCTTACACACTTTAATTAAAGATATCAGGACTGAGTGTTCTGTGCATACTTTTGGCGAACATTGTAGTAACAGTTTCAAAGTCCTGATTTCGAACAGGGAGCTGAATGCAGCTATGTTCTGTGTGAGTGGTAGAATAACTGCACGTAAGAAGGGTTTAAACTTACCCTTTTATTAAACCACTATTTACAGCCACCTCCCAACTCGGAAGGGATAACAGAAAATAATGACCGCACTTGGGTCTAAACTGAACAATCAAATTATTTAAAATAAAGTTGAGAAGAAATTTAAAACTTACCCTTTTATTAAACCACTATTTACAGCCACCTCCCAACTCGGAAGGGATAACAGAAAATAATGACCGCACTTGGGTCTAAACTGAACAATCAAATTATTTAAAATAAAGTTGAGAAGAAATTTAAGAAGTCGTTGCTCTCAGGTCTATAAACGCGAGGTTGGCTTCTAATCTAAACTATCAATGGCGCGTAGCAAGATTTGGCTAATACTAACGCACTTAGATTACTTCAATGTATATTAGAGTAACAGTGCTAAGGCTTAGAACTTAAATACTAGCTAGTCAGGCGAACGCCGAACAGAGCCAAAGCGATTTGAGACTAAAAGCTCTCTCACACTGAGAAGTTCCTTGCTAACCCTTAAATACAAAACTTCAAATTAGCATAAAGCTGAATAGCGTGCTCATTCTAAAGGGAAGTTGAAATAAGAGTTCACAGGAAAGAGAAATTAACATAAAACTTTGTTAGTTTAACTAAAACCTTACAAAGATAGTTCTTTGACCCAGGCTAAAAATTTATTTGATATATCTATTGGCAGTACATCGTCCCAAATTTTCTTCTTCCAAAATAATAATCCAGTTTGAAGTAATACTTTAGGTATCAATGAAACGCGACATGTTACCCCAGTAGGATCAAATAATCTTTGGGCAGCTAATAACACAACTATTTTAGTAATCCCCTTTTCTGGAATTTCAACCAAATTGCCGCAAAAAGGTTCATCGGTTTCGTTGTCCCAAGAGAAGCGTAGAACTGAAATATGAATCTGTCATGTGTTTCTTCTACAAATTTTTCAGAAGTAACCAGCCTCGTAGTTTGAATTGTGCTACCCGTAATGCAGTTGTCTACATAAAACGATTCTTTGAGTCGATAACCTGTTTTCTTCCTTTCATCCGAAGCGGTCTCTAGATGATAAGCTATAGTTGCTTCTAGTAAAAATGGACTAGGAGAAGCATCAAATACCACTCTACAATGTCGGAGAGTGATTATTTCCTCTCTCCTTCCACCACAGAAATTTAAAATATGCCTTGTCCTCTGGATACAAATAGATTTGTAAAAATGCTTATTTGATGTTTGATGTTACGCCATATGCGTTTTCCGAAACTGCATTACCAATTTGGGTACCAACTCCAATAAAGTTGGTCCTTTTTCTAAACAATTATTCAAGGAATTTCCTTTGGAATCTTTTGGCGACGCAAAAAACCGGGGGAATTTTTGTTGTTGTTACACCAGTTTTTGTCACAAGACGATGTGGTAAATAGTGTCCCTTTTTCTTATCTTTATCTGTAATTTCATAATTCCATCCCGAACCCACCCATTAAATACATCATCGTATTCTTTTAAATGTCCAAATCTAATGAGATTTTTGGTAGTTGATGTTAATCATTTAGTGGCTAATTCTTTATTTGTTTCTAATTCTGGACGACAACGTTTCCATGGCAAACATACTTCATATCGTTTGTCTTCGTTTCTTTTCTTAGTTTTAAGGAAAGAATTACTGTTTCTTCATCGGTCAGTTGCCTTGACTTTACTTCTACAGGACATTATATACCGATGACATCTAGGCTCCACAATTCCATCAAATCTAAATTAGCAGCACATACTATACTCTCCAAAGATTTTGAGTAGTTTCTTTGTTTACCTTGAAGGGTCCATCCAAGTTTTGTTTTAATAGCTACCAAATTATTGTCAATGGGCTCAATTCTCCCAGTAAAGCGACAAGATAATCTGCTCCTATTAATAAACCTATTTCGGACACATATTCTCTTGTATCACTTAAACGTATATTTTTTTATATCAAAATTGGATAAATATGCATCCTGTCGCGGACGCCAGAATTTTAAGACATATGTTTGTTATGCTTGAATTAACAAAAGGTTTCTTGTATGGAGATTTAAGTTTTAGGCTTTGAAAAATAAGCTGTATCTTTTTTGAAAATATACGGTTTGTAAATTTTGTAAATATTTGGAATTAAAGGGCTTTTTCATATTAAATAGATAGTTATCTTCGAATCTCTTAAAATTAAATAATGATTTAAATTTGGAACTGTCCCTTCGATTCTATTAAATGCTGTTTTTAAAAATAAATTCTATCTTTTTTGAAAACATTCTAAATTTTGTAAATATCTGCATTTAAAGTGCCTTTTAATATTCGATCCATAGTTATCTTCGAATCTCTTAAAATTTTGGCAATAACATACCGTGTCAGTTATAATAACCTGAAAGAAAAAAGTTGCTAACAGCAGCTATTTATTTAAAATACTGACACTAAGAAAAAATTTTCGATATACAGTTATGTCACATGCAATAGCTTGCGTTTTCAGCGTCAGAATATGACCTTATAAATTCAGTCACCAAAAAAATGAAGAAAAAAATCTGAATGGCTTCAGATTTTACATTACGTCCAAAGGGCCACTTTAACATTTTGTGTGTCACGTTTATTTATTAAATATTATGTTCTTCCCGTTTAAACCATAAAATTCAGTTCAAGAGCAATATCGCGAAATAATTTCAAAATGAGCACATTTCTTTAGAATTTCCGATACACAGTCTCAGGCGCTGGAGATAAAAATGCTTTTTCTGTCCAGCGTTGCCTTTACTCGCTTTGAAATTCTTGAGTTTGTTAATCAAACATTCGTTAAAGTTTTATAAAATATGAAATCGATAATAAAACAAATTTCAAATTTGGGCTTCCAGATGCCCATATTCGGGTGGAAATATTCAATATTCAAACGTTGATGGCTCTAGGTACCGTGTTTTATCACAGTGCGAGAAACGTATATCCAGTTATGCATATTCTAAATTATTTAATATTTTTAAATATAATACAGGGCGATAACATTTGGTGGCAACAATTTGAAAAGGGGAGCAACGCTTGTAGTGAATCGACGCAAAATGCCAAAAGGAACTTCATAGTCTTTCTAGGCAAATTCCCCCTTTGGACTAAAAATTATATGCAACCAGAAGAAATAGAGCCACAATCACGAAACTCGACAGGAATATAGACTGGTAAGATATATGCAAATGATTTAAATTTCGATGCTAATGAGACAATGGTAAGCACATTATGCGCATATGAGATGCGCAGCTGGGATGGTTTAAAAGCACGATTGCTCGTGCCATAGGGTGCTCGAACTAATCTGTCGACCTGAATGGACGGTACTGTGACTACAGATGCCTCTGAGATGTAACCGGTGGCCGCACTGACAGTTATCAGACTTTGAGAAGAGGTGTACAGTAGACCTTAGAGAAGCAGGTTGGTCGTTTGGCTTTATCGGTCGTCACCTCGGTCGGAGCGATATGATAGATGCTCAGTGTTGGCGACAAGGGAAGGGATAGTCTACCATCGCGGAGGCACACAGCGGCCTAGGAACACAAATGAGTGCGAGGGTCGCGCAATCATAAGAGCGGCTACTTCCGCACCAACAACGTTGCTAGCATCGATTCACGCCATTTACCCTCTTCAAGCATCCGGTTGCTGTGTAGCGAAATTACGTTAATTAAGTAATTAATGAGTTATAAAAATTTAATCTTTCATATTTCAAATTTAGGCTACACAATGTGTGTTTTACTTAATTTTCTGTATAATTTTTGTTTTATCTTAGTTGGCGGTTTTCTTACTTAAGTTTCTACATTCTTACCTTTCATTATTCGCGAAACTTGTAAACGGCAGACAATGAAATTTTGTGTATTTTCCACGTAATATTTGAATTTAAAAATACTTAATTTGTGTTCACATATCTATGATTTATCCTACTAGAAGCAGAAAAAATTTATCTTTAATTTGAGACTCTTTCGAATCAATAGCTAAATTAGTTTTTGAGTTATGACAAATTATTTAATTAATTTTCCTACTTTCTTAGAGTAGGAGTGGAATTGCTTGAGTACGACTTTTAGCTGCATTTTTCCCACTGATAAGAGCATTTCCGGCGAGGAGTTGTATGTTTGCCACATGAACTGTCCCCAGGTGTTAGTTGGCGTGTTTTTTTTTTTTGGCAAGTTAGAATTAATGGTTGAACTGACAATTAGAAATGTGTCGGGTCTTCCTCCATTATGGGTATCCCTGCGTAACGTTATCTTCATTTAAGGGCATTTTGGCCCTCCTGAAACTTCTGATTTATCCTTTCTTCAATTAGTATCGGCTACTGAAAAAAACAAACGCTACGTAATATGAAAGCTACTGCATTTGGTTACTCCTTCATCTCCACCATGCTTATTGAGTTTCCCGGAAGTCGGTTTAGTGGCTGCAGTACCCACGTTTTTAGTTTGGCCTAGCACACATCTGCTTGCGTTTTCTACTTAAGCCAAGGATCCGGTTAAGGCTTAGACGATGGTTATCCGTTCCATTCTGCCGGGAGCCGACCCCCTCCATGTCCCATCTCAGCTCGTTCATCTATTTTCTGACAAAGATTTCAGGGACCTCACCTCATGGCTTCTTTACATTTTTGTGATTGAGAAGCCCCTTGCTGGAGGACAGCGTACTGTGTCAACCGCATTCAGTTAAGCCTTTCCCTTTTTTGTCGTTTCCTTTCTCTTACTGGGTTTAATCTTAATGAAAATGAATTTTCTGTAATTGTAACTCTACACGAACTAGTTTGAATTATTACTTAGAAGGGATTCTCCTTATTTAAATTTCTTACTTTAGATTATCTTTTTTTCTGAAAAATGAAATGCTAAAAGAAGTTAAATTTTGGTTTTATGTGTGAGACTACTTTACTAACTGAGGTCTAAGTAATCGAAATCTGTAATTAATTTGTTAAGGTTTTTTAATCCTCGTATTTTACCTAAAAAGAGCGGTCTCAAGTGCAACTCGGTTTAGTGAAAATTTATGATGGGGAGTTTATTGATTGATTTGAATATTAGTATTCATTTTTCTATGCAGTAACAAGTTGAGTTAAAATATAATTTGTTACGAAATAAAGTAGTTTTGCTTAGGAAGTATTAATTTGTTATGAAATGAAATAGTTATGTTTTTTGAATAATTTAAATTGTTAAGGAAATGAAAATTGTTACTAGAAATAATGACTGTTGAGGAAATGATTATGATTTAAAAAAATTCTATATGTTTGTTAAACAAATTTGTTTCGCTGTTAACGTTTGAAATTTTTTCCCCACTCTCCGGAGAGTCGGCAAAATTAATTAATAGATATTGATTCATACATAATGATCTGATTGAAAACTTAACTCTAAGATTTCTCAAAATTTAATATTGTTTATTATGTTTCTTTTGTTATGTTTAGGTTACATATTTTATTACCTGATCACTAGCATCAAGATTCGTAGGGTTGTTGGTACAATAATTCACAGCGCAATGTGGTCTATTTAGTTAGTTTTGAAACAAATTTGTTAACTTTGTTCTGTGATGTCCTCCCAAAAGGCACTACCGAACATTGTGGTATCAAAGGAAACCCTTCACAGACGACTGGCCAACGTTGATATATTATGCTGCAGACGTCCATTAAGACGCCTACCGCTAATCCACTGAACATCATCCACTGAAAGATTTATTTCTACTGCTAAGTAATGGTTTACATCTGGTGATGTAAATAAACAAATAATCAGTGCTTATTGAATGGTACGTTTATACATTTATCTTTTTCCCATAGAGACTTAGTTTTGTTAAATCAGTTATTTAATATATAGATAGTTATAATTACAAGACATTAGTGTGACTATATTCATACTTATTCAAAGCGATGTAATTTTGTTCAGTACAAAAGTTGATAATTGAGCTTTTTCACATAGAGAACTGTATATTGTATTAATACCTATCCTGTTATAGATTTTATTTATATAAAATCTGTGAAGTATTATGTAGCACTAAAAGCGAAATACAGCTTTAGATAATATATATTATGTGCTGCGATGTATATTAGTAATTCCCAACTGTAAGGTTGAGAATCGGCGTTTGTTGAGTCATATATGTTTTAGTTCCTTGTACGAAGTAAAAAGGAAGTATTGTAATCGTGAAAAATTTCAGGCATCATATTTCAACGAAAATCTGTATTTTGACCACTATCGAATGCAATTTAACGCTGTTTTTGAGTGACATTCGTACGTAAGAACAGAATAAAGGACTCTTTTTCGCCCCCAAAAAAATCTTAAAACTGATTTAAAATTGGATTCTGAGGAGATTTTTTCTTGTCGTATGTGCATACGTACGTATGTAAGCATGAATCTGGCATAACTCAAAAACGAGTAGCCTCAGAACGCTGACATTTTATATATAGGACTGCTATAACATGTAGAGGTGCATCTCGCATTTTGGTTGCAATCGGCCGCACCAAATGTTTATAAATATATGTATACACCGCTCGACATTGAAAATGCAACACCAAGAAGCAGTGGTCAGAACGTGATGAAATTTGGAAAAAAAGACAGAGACAGCAAGCAGCAATAAGTGATCTCTATTTCAAAATGATAGTCAGAATACAGAGCGAGAACGGCGTCAGCTCAGTAGGATGTAGAACCACTTTTCAGTAGGATGTAGGATGTAGCATTTTCTTCAATTTTCGTGTGTGTGTCATTACGCAATCCAGTGTGTGCTTTAATAATTTCACGGATTACCCTGGATAATTTCTGGACTGCCTAGCTATAAACAGAGGAAAAACAGATGAAGCTATGTAACCAAGGTAGGATTCTCAATAGCTAATTAACCAATTAATTACCTCACTCATTAACTGCAATAGTGTTCATTTGCTGTCTTAACGGTACTTACGCAAAGTGCCTTCCTTAGGCTGAATTTTATTTATTTATTTTTCCCCTCTATGAGAATTTGATTCTGTGATTCTATGATTTAGAAATACAATAATAATTGAAGCGCAATTACTGTTTTAATTGATCTAGTAATTAATAATTCTTCTATGACTGTCGCATCTTCCCCGTTCGGGACTTCTTTGTATCTTATTTAGTTAGACGTTCAGAGGGTTTTGCGCCAGAATCTTTGCAGTATAACAAACTTCAAGGGGAGGCACTGGCAATTCAAAAGGCATTACAACACACTGCTTACCATAACATCAGGAATGGAGCAATAGTTTCCGACCGCATGTTAGCCCTACAAGCCATCCAAAATCCGGCACATACGTCCAAAATTATCAAAGAAATTCAATACCATCTAAGGCAGACAGAGCATCTGCATGTTCGCCTGGCATGGACGAAAGCCCACGCAGGAAACACCGGAAACGAGGCAGCCGACCTTCTCGCAAAAGACGCAGCCATCAACAGAGAAGCGGAGGAATTGGAAATTTTATGACCACACTCTACTTTGAAGCATCTCCATCTGCAGGCTCTCGCTAAGTGGCAGGAAGAATGGGACACTGCACAAACAGGCAAGCTTACATACTACCATCGAATGTACGTACCTGGCCGGCTATATTCTAATACGCACTTGGTGCGCTATATCACGGGCCATGGGCCTTTCCTGGAGTACTTTGCTAGGCATGGCACGACTGACACAGATCAGTGCAGTTGTGGCCAACTGGGCACTCCGCAGCATTATGTCACAACCTGCCCACTTACCAGCGAACTGCACATACGTATTCCAACTGTCAATACGCAGGCGTTCTGTAAATTCATGATTAAGCAGAAGCACCTGTGTCGACAGATCATTAAAATCATGAATTTACTTGCCACACACGGCACGTGCAGTCGAATAATTAGTGCAAGGCCTCTATGGCTTCTGAGAAATGTTTCCTCAGATTATGCAAATATAGCGCTGAACAAGCAAACTCTACCAACAGTAAGGCAAACATGCCAAGTACACCACGTATGTGTACATGTACTGTATATCCGAAGCGTCGCATCGGACGTACTGAACAACCAAAGGACACTGCCAAGTACAAGTATAATATACATGTAAACGTATAGCTCTCGTGAGGCTCTTCTCCAGTCAACCTTAGATAAGGGTGGACGTGGTGCTGTACTGATTAATCTTTACGGCAAAGGGACAGTACCCACGTCCACCGTCACTTATCTTTTACTTAAGTGGTGTCCCCGACTGTCGAGATATGTAGTATTTTCTTGTTTTTTCAGAGGGCATTCAGCATTTCTGTGGTTTAAACTACATTTCGCACATCTTATAACTTTGAAGCACACAAACTGTGAGTGGCCAAACCTCTGGCATTTATAGCACTCTCTTCTTAATACGTGCTCTGCCCTTAGGCACTACACGGAAAGGGAGGGATGCCCCGTGGAGATCTTTTTATGGGAAACTGGCTCGTATTCACGTTACACATGGGGAAAACCACGAAAACGCCCATGCAGCCAGGCGTTCAGCGGGACTCGAACCCCGGACCGAACTACCAGGGTTTAGCGGCTTTAACCGCTCGGCCGCTGGTGGGCACATTTATGGCACAGAACAGATTCTTTTTTCTTCAGCATTAATTTCTCTATCTTTATATTAATGTTTAGAATAATATTTACTATTCGTATTCTTTGAATATGATTTATAATTTTTACTAGCTAGCGCTGTTTTATGTTCATGCGCACACACACGTACAAATGCATGCAATAAATTCATCAATTAAATTACATTATCTAATAAGTTTTACTTCTTATTTCATTTCATAAGACTGGGTGGGCTTCAGTTTGGAAATTTATTGATATAGAAACACGCCTCAATAATCAGTGTTTACGTTTTAGACAATTCACAGATTTATGCAATAAGCTTGTTGAATTTTATGTAATAAATTTAGCCTTATTTTTGTGTACTGGAGTTTGTGGCCATATTTGTTTTAAATGTTTATTGTTTGAACATACTGGAACTTCTAGAAGTCAGGTTATGGTATTGTTTGGAGTATTTGCAACTAAAGTTCTTTATTTATGTCTAATAATTCAATTTTATACTAAATGTGCATGTTACTTGATTTTATTTTTAAAATAATTTGCTTTGACTATTCATATGTATTTATTTTTAGTATTTATATCTTATTATTAAATATTGTGTTCTTACTTACATTTAGATTGCTATTATTTGTACTACTGCATGTTCTAAAGAAAATTTGTATATAAATGTTATTCTATTTATCTTATTTAATTAATTTCATATCGTAACTTGATTACATATATTAATGTACTTCTCTCATAACCTATTCGCACTCGTATTTTATTAATCATGGTTATTAGAGTTAATTTATTGCACTGAGTTGCAAATTGTAGAGAATTATTTTTATTTACTTAATTTCTTTTTTAAAGTAAGCATTTTACATTTCTTCTTTAGTTATTAAACAAACAGTTTTTAGTTTATATTTTATTAAATTTATTTATTTCTTTATCCTTTCATTCTACACTTCATTATATATTAAGAAGGCATAAAGCACAGTAATAACTTAATGCATGCACAGAGAGTCGCTCTACTTCATTAGATTGTTATTATTTTGTTATATAAAATTATTTTACGTGTACGTACATAATGTATGAAGTGTATTGTTTTGAAGAATTTATATAAATATCATCATGTTGTTTACCAATTCTCGTGAGCGTCCTCAACTTGCTATCTAGTGTTCTTTTGTTTCAATTGTGTAACACTGAGCTACTTTGCCATTTGTATATCTTAATTGGTAATCGATATTTATAGCCCACGTCTGCACAGTTTTGAAAATTTATCATTATACTTGCTTGTATATACTTCATCAGCGGTATATGTAAAATAACCCTATTTTAAGTTTTTCTGCATTTCCGCTCCTCATTTTCCCTTGTATTCATTTTAGCCTATTCCGCGCAAAACTTTTAACAACTCTCTTTTTTCTTCATCATTCTGTCCTATATTTCCCAGTCCTTTTGCTCCTGCCATTTTTCTTTCTTAATTTATAATGTATGTACTCTTTTCTCCGCAGATAGTAGAAACGGCTTATAGTTTAGATGTAGTTTAGAAGCTCTGCATCAAATGAAAAAAAATAAATTCTGAAAGAGGAAATGTTCATAAATAATAACTTCTGAAATTTTATTGTGCGCCGTCAATTTTTTCTTTTACTCTCTTTTACTTAAAAACTGGCAAAAACAGCACTTAAACATGCATTGAACCTACTCATGAATGTAATAATACTTTAGCAACCCATTTGAAATGTTTCGGTACTTACGTATGTTATCTCTTGAGACATTATTAACTTTTTATTTATGTTGCTTTCAAATTTCTCATTTCCTACTATGTATCACGCATAAGAATTAAAGTTTTATAACATAAAATTTTATTATATTACACATATAGTCATATATATGTTTGCATTTTGTATTGCTTGTTTTTCAAAGCTCAAGGGCATTGTTCATTTTCCACATCTCCAGCTTTCAAATAACCTAAAGTCTCTACAAGTGGCACCTGAACAAAAAAAAAGGTGGTGAATGATGATTCTCCACCATCGGGATTAGGCGATTGGGTCCCCTAATCCCCAGCCGCTCTTTAAAAGGGGACGTATATAAGGTGTTTCTTCCGCCTTCGTCGCATGAGTTCATGGTGTAGTGGTCAGACGCTCGATGCGTATTCGAGAGGTCCGTGGTTCGACTCCGGCAACAGCATTGCTCATTCTTCACATCTCCTGCTTCCAAATAACCTAATGTCTCTAGACGATTAGATACGAACAATATACTTAGTATACGAATTTAATGTATTTGCTGTATGTCATATGTTTATGCAAATAAATAAAAAAATTTTTCTAGTAGCAACAACGTAAACAATGAATGCTATAAACAGAATCTAGTTCCTTCTCAAAATACACTTATGTCCATAAATTAAAGATAATTCGGAGTCACGCGGAAATCGAACTCTAAAATAAATATATCACCTGTAAAATCACAACACACATCTTCAAGAATCGTATGTAAATTTCAGGAAGTAACCAGATGACATCGATAGTTTGTCACAATGACGAGAGTGTAAGAGAGTGATACATAAGGAATACAGGCAAAGAAGTAAAATTGTTCGCAGGCGCTTTATAAGCATTTCAGTGCAATAACCGAATAGTTATGACACAAAGGACGCATTTGGATGATTTTTTACGTGGTAGAATTATCGGCCTTCTGGAATGTGGGCATACCCAACTGGAAGTATCAGACGAACTTGGAATTGCCCAGAGTGTCATCTCCAGGCTTTGGCAACGATTCCAAGATGATGGTAATGTGAGTAGACGTTACAGCACAGGTCGCCACAGAGTTACAACGCCGAATGAGGACCGGTATTTGGTAGTTACTGCCAAAAGAAACAGGCGGAGCACAGCCCCAGACCTGTCTCGTCAGCTCTCTTCAGCCACTGGTACGACAATTTCAAGACAGACCGTCTACAGACGCTTAGGGCAGATTGGTCTATATGCTCGTAGACCTATCAGATGCGTTCCACGTACTGCAACTGACTGTCGCCTGCGGTTAGCCTGGAGTAGAAAGCATGCATTGTGGACACCGCAACAGTGGGCTTGTGTGATGTTTTCCGACGAGTCCAGGTTTAGCTTGCAGTCTGATTCTCACCGGAGTTTCGTATGGAGAGCTCCAAGTGCCCGTTACCACCAAGAAGACATCATTGAACGACACCGTTACGGTGGTGCAGGAGTGCTTGTTTGGGGTAGAATTATTCTGGGTTCCAGAACTGACCTGCATGTTCAAATTGGAAACATGAGAAGCCAAATCTAAAGACAAGTCAAATCTATCGGGACGCCATGGGCGCACAATTTGTGTTTATGGGTGACAACGCCCGTCCTCACCATGCACACATCGTAAGCGAATGCCTTCAATCAGAGGATATCACCCGTATGGACTGGCCAGCATGCTCACCGGACTTGAATCCAGTAAAGCACGTGGGGGACATGCTTGCCCGACGAGTTGCAGCCCGTGAACCTCCTCCTACATGTCTACCGGAACTTCGGAGAGCATTGCTTTTTGAGTAGTGTAATATCACCCAAGATCAGATCGATAATTAGATACTCAGCATGCCTAGGCGTTGTACGGACTGTATTGCATCGTCTGGGAGACATACAATGCATTAATAATCCTACCAATCATGTAGTATTGGTTTTTTGCAAATAGGTGTTTTTTGTAATGTGCTCCAGGGAGAAAAAATCGCTATTTGTTTTAATAATATCAAACGTATAGCATCTTTTTATGCTCTTTAGCTTTTGTTTAATAAATAAGCTTTACAAATAAGTCAAATTTGTTTTGCTTCTAACTCTTCCTTTGCCTGATTTTGCATTATCCTTAATTTATGGACATGAGTGTAATTGTATAAACTTTCCAGCGGGACAGATGTTCTTCCAGTGAAGAAGGAATCACTAGACAAGGAGGCCACGTGTTTAACCCAACGTCGTCTTGCACAGCTCTATCAGTCTAATGGTAGGTAGTATTTACAATTCGGTATCATACTGAATACAGCTGAAGTGTCAGGAGCTTTGTACCTGAAGCAAATTTAATCTTAATATTGAAAGTAATAAAGATTAGATAAAAAGATAAATAAAACATTTCCTCTTCTTTTGAAAAGCCTTGTTTATTGGCTTGAGTTTTGATACAATAGAATTTTAGCTACACTTAGGACGTTGAATAGTACTTCGTTAATATAATTAAATCTTCATTTCTTCTAAACACTTTATAAAGTTTACTTTGCATTTCTGTTATGGCTATTCACAAGATATTTAGATGTAGCCAAAAACAATCGGAAATAACTGTGATCCTTTTGAGGTGGCTTTATGATGTTTAGAAATACCCCATCTAAATGGATTACAGGATTACAATTAAGTATGCATTCTGACTTCGTGGTTCTTGTGAGATAAAACCATCTAATTAGTTATTTTAAAGCCAGAGCGCATAGGGAATCCTTTGAGTTGAGAAAGATTTCTTTTGCGAAGAATTTTTACAGGGGATCAGGTTCCAATTTAGCATAAAGAAAACCGCGAACCTTAAGATTCCAGGTCATTAAAACCCGGAATAAAATTAAAAACTTAAATAGTTTTTATCTTTTTGCCAGTGGTAGCAACAGGAAACAAGCAATGAAATCCATTGAAGTAAAAAAAAGCTAATAAAATGTAAGCTGCATTTAATAATTAATAGTTAAATGTATTGTGATTTTATTACTATTTTATTGTAATTTGATATTAAAGTAAATTTACTCTTAGGTATGTTTCCCATATTGAGTTAAAGATATTTTTGTTTTCCTGATAAAAGATGAGATAAATTGTCAAAAATGAAAACTTCGGGATAGGAGCTTTCTCAAGTAAACTATGTTTTCCCTATTTTATAAACTTGTATAAAATGTCTTTATTACATTAAAATTTAATATTTATTTTTCTAATGTATATTTTATTATTCAAAATTATCATTTTCAAGAATCGGGAAAATATATTATATTTAATTCTGATTGCAGAAAGAATATGCATATACGTTAGAATTGATTTAGATATAATTTTGGAGAAAACTGTCTGCCAACTCATAAAACTAAATATCATATTAAATAGTAAGTTTATCAACTAAAAACGTAAAACTTAATGAAATGTATTTGCTGACAAGCAGGATATTTCAATGAAAATTCAAATTAATTCAAACCTTTATTGCGTATTGTTCAACATGTCTACAGTATTTAATAATTTCTTTCAGTGCTTGCTTCTATAAGTATAAATACAACATTCCTCTCTTTTGTTTCCTTTCCATATTCTTGTTTTCAAATTGATACAAAATTGTCATATTTTGTGCACTTTGTAGTGATTCATTTTAATTTTCTAATAGTTATTTTCCTTTTCAAACAAGCCTTTCCTTTACTTCCTTGTTTCCAACCTATGATTCATTACTGGAATGAATTTCAGGACCGCGTTTTATGCGAATATGGTAGAAACCAGTGTGTATATTGAAGTCTCGGTCAGTTCACAAGAAGCGATTGTAACAGTTTAGTAGAGATTTAGAAAAGCGTGTTCTGCCTTCTGGCCCTGTTGCTGCTAATCTCGCGATTCGGTCGTATTGTTACATGCCTGATAGTATTGGCTGGTGATCTTTAATAAGAGCCAACTTTGTTAGTTATTTCTATGCAGCTTCAGCTGATTTTAGTTTAGTCAGTATTAGATTAGTTTCTTAGTTTCTATCTTGTGTTCAAGCCTAAGTGAAGGTTTACTGTAAGCCCAAGAAAGGGCTATCTGTGAATCATTCTTGAGGTATTCATAAAGGGTAAATTTAACCCTTCTTTGAACTTGTAATTTAAATACAAGAACTCATAGACTATTCGCTACACTGTTCTTAAGTATTCTAGCTTTTAAGAACTGCAAATTTAGCTAAAATGTTACGATTTATACAAATTTTTGCATAACATTTAAAACTTATTTAAATCTTTTGATCGGGTGTTTTTTACAGGTTTTCTGTTTTGTCACATCTGTATTCATAAATATCATCCATTTACTAAAGAGAAGAAAAAATGATGTGGCCACCACATGACTTCCTCGTACTACTTATCATATTATACACATTTTTTGCTGTACTTCATTTAAACTTATTACCTGGAATTTTACTAGAGATAAATTTAGTATTTAATCAACTCATTTCTCCCTCCACAGCAAGGCAAAAATACATAAAAACAGTAATTATCTTCGCTTAAACATTGTAAAATACGAAAAAACCTAAAACGCCAAAAAATCAATTTTTGCAAGTAAAACTACACTCACGTTTGTGAAAATTGCAACACCAAGAAGGAATCGTCATAATTGAATGCAATTTAATACACAGTTGAGTGGTAGTGGTACAAATAAATGATTAAATGTTCAAAGCAAACAAACAAGAACAAGAGATCAGAATCAGTATTTTGTGTGGCCACCACGCGCTGCAATAAGTGCTGCTACACGACGTGGCATGGAGTCAAACAAAGTTTGAATGTCTGACTGAGGAAGAGCATTCCATATCGTTTGTACGCGTACCCAAAGTTCGTCTGCAGACGCAACAGGACGAGGATCACGAGCAAGACGCCGACCAATGACATCCCACACATGTTCAATTGGCGACATATCCGGGGAACACGCAGGCCAAGGAAGAAGCTGTACCTGCTGCGCTGCAAAGAAGGATTTAACAATCCGAGCAGTATGAGGGCGGGCATTGTCCTGTTGAAATACAGCGCCTGGCAAGCTTTGAAGGAAGGGAACAGCTTCGGGCTGTAGAACTTCACGGATATACCGGTTGCTGTTCAGATTGCCCACAATTCGTAGCAATTGAGATCGTCTATGATATGCTATGGCGCCCCAGACCATAACTCCGGGTGTTCGTCCACTGTGGCGTTCGATAATGCACTCCGGAAGGTGGCGTTCACCGGCATAGCGTCTGACACGAATGCGGCCATCATGGTACCACAAATTAAAGCGGGATTCGTCAGAAAACACGACATGCTGCCAATCAGCACGCCAGTCTCTATGCTGATTGGCCCATTGTAGCCGCAGGCGGCGATGGTCGTGCGTTAGGGGGATCCTGTATAAAGGAGTCCGTGCGCGCAGTCCACACTGCAGCAGACGTCTACGAATTGATGAAGCACACAATGAAACACCTGTAGCTATTGACCACAGTGCTGCCAATTGTCTAGAGGAAGCTGTACGGTCCGTCCGCGCCATGCGGACCAGGTGTCTATCATCGCGAGCTGACGTCACATTTCGGGGTCCACTCCCGGATTTCCGAGTTGTCCGACACTCGTCCGTCCACTGCTTCCAAACGCGCATCACTGTGCTGCTGTTACGCTGCACACGAGAGGCTACTGCACGATACGACAATCCAGCTTCACGAAGGCCGATGATTCTCCCTCGTTCAAACTCTGTAAGTTGTTCAAATCTCGCTCTCTTTCGTCGACGAGGCATAAGTACAGATTGAGTTAACGTTTACCACTAGCAGATAACCACCGATAACCATACACGCCTCGCTACAGCCGTCTATTTATTCGGATCCATCAGCCGTTCAGAGGGCGCTGCTCAGCATACGCATGCGCTACGGATTTGCAATTCTAATCATTTGCATATCATGCGCTACTTTGCATTTCCTGAAAACTTCAGCTCACTCGCGTAAGTCCTTCATGGTGTTGCAATTTTCACAAACGTGAGTGTAGAATTTCCACATAAAAACAAGCAATTCGTTTGCGAAGAAAGACAAAATTATTGGGGCGCCGAAACGTGGTTGGCTTTTGATCACACCATGCAGAAAGATGCTGGGAAGTTGGGCCACCAATTGACTTAATTCAACATACTACTTACTAGCAGCTCCACTTACACATAAAACTGTTGACAATTCTATAACTATTGAATGGTGATTAACAAAACGCATAAAGGCCTTAACCGGAACGTAAATACAACATATTGCAATCATTGAAGTCAAAATTGCCCGATTTACCAACATATATGAATAAAAAACAGAGCTCATCGAGCTGGATATATACATTTTCTCTCTCTCACTTTTTTCTATATATATAAACGCAGCTCTACCCAGAACGAACCGACCATTATATATATATACATACATATGTATGTTAGGCACGGCTGGTGTTAATAAAAAGAGGAGATTCGGAACTAGATGTTCCATCAGTACCACATACAAAAGCTCAATGATCTGTGGCCATTCTATGCCGTTTTTGAGTTATGCGAGATATATATATACGTATGTACGCTTGGCACCAAAAATATCCCTTCTGAATCCATTTTAAACACATTTTACAAATCTTTTGAAAAACCATATCCTTTACTCTGCCCGTACGTACAGATGTTAAGCAAAAGCATTTTTTCTAACAGATTCCGGAGTTGTCAAAATAGGAAATTCCTTTAAAAATATGGCATTCGAAATTTTTCGCTATTACTATACTTCTTTTACTTTGCACAAGGAATTAAAAAAAAGAGACGAGGAAGAGGATTACGCTAGATACAACAAGTAATAGATTAAAGAAATTATGCAGGAAATAAATAATCAAAGAAGGAGCACTGTTAAAGGATTGTTCGATGTGATACGAGTTATAGAACAGTACGTTGGTGATTGCCTGTTATTTAATAGGTACGTGATCTGCTTACTGTAAATACAAAACGTTCCTCAGCTGCATTTCAAATTCAAAAATACAAAAGTGATTTAAAATTTTTCTCGAAAAATTTATTTCTAATTGATATCCATTCATTGAAAATATAGGTTGAATGAACAGAAGTTAAAATTCTATAATGCATTTTGCTGAAATATTTATTCATGCAGTTTTGTTTAAAATGTAACAGAAATGAATAAACCCTTTACATTTAAATAAGTAATTAAATTCGATAACAATACAAGATAAAATATGTTTTCCAGTAGAGCGCACAACCTTTTCCTATCGACGAGCATATTAATGCTACATAATAATGGGTTGAAATACATCTTCTTCAAAGCAAATTTATAGAGTGACGAATGCATTGCGGAACATTTAAAACCATGTAAAAATTATTGTTAGTTACTGAACAGAATGGAAAGAGAAATTAATTTATGATATTAAAAAATATTTCAGATCTTCAAAATTGGAAAATATAGTCTAAAATTCTAAAATTCAAAAATATGGTCTCTGCATTTCACCGAACTTCTCGATTTAGGATGGAGAATGATGTTCTTATTTGTAAACAACCGTCAAGAGATGTCATGTTATACCCAATCGTCAATCGGAGATTTTTATTACTTGCACATTTATTTTATCTTCATAAAATAAAAATAACACTAATATGAAAGCCAAACATCTTTCTTTGTTAATTAGATTCAAAATTTTTATTTTTGAAAACGTCTCGTTTTATATATCTGGAGTCGCTAATTTGTCTCCTGCTCTAGTTTTCAATGCTTTTTACAATATATTCAATTATTTTCTCTAAAGTATCGAAAAAATACGAATTAATCTAAAACTTTTCTTTAAAAGAACCCACACACAATCAGGAACTCTTAAGAGAAATAGAAGACGGGAAAATACTAAATGAGGCCAGATAATATATACTATTTCCTACTGCTTTGGAATGTCAGAGTTTATTTATATACCTAAAATTTAGAAATACATTACAAACCCCATTTACAAAGTACAAAAAATTTAAACTTCATATTTACATAACTACACTTTAATTTAAATTGTATAAGAAAGTATGCCAGGAGTAGCAAAAAATGCGAAAACCATTAAAATCCTGAAAACATAGCAATAAAAAATTAATATGAAAAATTACGCTAAAGAGAAATCGAAGAATGCATATTTTGGAATACTTGAGTATACGTAAAAAAATCAATAATTACATAATTAATACCTTTCATACTTTCGTATATAATTCATTAAATGTTGGCAATACGAAGAATGAAGAACCACAAATTGAATTTATAAATGTGTGTTCAAACAACGTTTCAAACTAGTCCAAAATATTGAATTGTTGCTATCGCATACATTAATCGATGATCTAATTTATGGTAAGGATAAAAGATTAGCGTTTCCATCATGAAATACAACTCTAGTCTTGAAAAAGCCAATAACTAAACTAGCTGTACTATCCGTAGATGTATGTAAGTTTAGTACACAGTTTTGAAAGTCCGTTAAAAACGTTACGTATTGTTTCCGAATTTATATCTTTTATTTGTGCATTTCAAGTCAATTGTTTATTTGTGCTTATTGATTTCATTCATGTGTACCAATTAACATTCTTGTAATATAGGATTTTATCTATAGTGTTTTGAATTTGTTTAATGTTGGTCCTTTGTGGCCTGTGTTACAAATGCCCAACTCGGGCGGTATGTTAACGTCAAAGTGAAGTTACACCAAAATCTAATGTTTGAGTTTTGTTTAAAGTAGCAAGCTTTTTACTTTTTTTGCGTGTGTAAGTGTGTTATGTTGTTTAATATAATAAAATTAATCAGAGTGGATTTTTTTTAGAAAAACGTGGACGTGGACCTTTTCCGGGACCCAGAAAAGAATTGTAGAAATTTTGAGGACGATAGATATAGTAGTAACTAATTTATTAGAGGACAAATACCCAGACTTTCCTTTTATATACATAGACTAGTGAAAATACTCCATGCCAGTTAAGTTAGATTGAGAGTAACGCATCTAACAACAGAGAGAACGACACCGTTGTAATGATTCTCTAATAACGATGCAAAAAATACGGTTCATAGTCATGCATTTTTCAGTCTGATGCAATAAGGAACCCACATAAAATTTCGATAGAAAAGTAAGCTCTCTCTCATTATATCAACAACAATGGCATGCAGTTTTTAGTTGTTTTCGTCTTTCTTGCCAAATGGTCGTAAAAGATCAAGTTCCATCCAATATTTCACCTATATTCAATTTTAGTCGATAAAATGTGGCAAAAAATTCATCATAATTGATCAAAAATCATTAACGCGAACAAACAAACAGACGTTTTTCTTTACACGTATAGATTTTGTAAAATTTACAAATTTTTGATTAACAAACTCTGCGGTTTGAAAGCGAGCAGAAGCAACGCGTTTCGAAACAAAGCATTTTTATCTCCAATACGCGACACTGTTGCCACTCGGAAAAATGAGAGTTTTTAATCCACATTTCGGCTGAATAAAGTCGTACGAAGATGCAAACAGTCGAAATGGTTTCCCACGAAATTTTGGAATTGGGAATAATGTATTTAATGTTTGGCAATGCTATTTTTATTTCATAGTAAAACTTCGAAATTTTTTATCAACAGTCTCTAGGATTTAAAAGCGAGCAGTGGCAACATGTTTCGAAATAAAGCAAATAATTGCGGAAGTTATCGTTTTTCCGAGTTTTTAATTAATATCTCTGATTTTAGTTACGTTTTTTGAAACAAAGTGGACTTCAACTTTTTCCAGGACCCAGAAATAAATTGTAAAAAGTTTGGTGATAATAGCTATAGTACTGATTGCCTGATTAGAGGACAAACCAACAGACTTTCTTCTTTATATACGCTGGTTATCATAAATTATGGAAAAATCAAAAATATAGCGATAACTCCCTCAAAAATAAGTCAAACCGTGTAAAATTTGAATATGTTGCCAAGTAAGAGTAGCTGAGTAAAACTGCAATGTGCAAATTAGTGGTGCGGCACACGGAATACGTCACCAGCGAGGAGCATAAAGTCCATGTTTGAGAGCAAGCCCACATACTTGACTGTGAAAATGACATCAGAAATCTGAGATAGCCGATTCGTAACCATGACCTCCAGGCATCATTTGCCTGCCGAACTACGATGGGGACCCATTGGGAGGCAAAGTCAAACAGAAATGGCCAGATGGCTAAATGCATAATATAGTTTTTGTAAAAGAAGGCGTTATTTTAACGCCGAAACTCAGGCGTTATTTTAACGCCGAAATGAAGTTACACCAAAATCTAATGTTTAAGTATTGTTTAAAGAAGCAAGTTTTCCATCTTTTTTTTTTGCGTGTGTAAGTGTGTTATGTTGTGTATTATAATAAAATTATACAGAGTGCATTTTAAAGTACGGATGATAAAATTGTCCATCGGAATAAAGTATTCACTGGCTCTCATTTGTATGTGTAATTTCTGTTTGTAGGAGTAACATTAAAGATGATACAATCAGCTACATTGTTCTTGTTCAAATTTGTAATTTGATTAGATTTTCGTACAAGTTGGAAAAACTTTGAAAAAAAGGATTTTCTAGTTCAAGTACACAGTATTTTCATTTCATATTTGCTACAGATACAAGAATATTGTATTTCTAATAACATAAGAAAATTATTTTAAGACAATAACACCATTACTAAACAGCAGACATCACGACAGAATCTTTGCTTGAATAAATAAAATGAAAAATCAAGAAACTATTCGTCTAGACAGTTATTATAACAACATTTTTTATTATATCAAGAATTTTTCGCATGATAAAAATCTCAGATAAGAAGCTGAATTGTAAATGTAATATAATTCAGTATGCAGTGCCGATTTAGAAAACGACGTTTGCAGATAAATTTTTTAATGTAATTTTAAAGAATGCCTATATAAGCATGAAATATTATTTGAGATCGGATTGAAGTGCGTTACTGCTGTCGTGTTTCTTCGCAGGCAGCATGTTGTGGACGTTGAAAATAAACAAACGTACTTTTTTGCATGTTACATTCTTAAAATTGAAACCCGTACGTTTTGACTCAAGAGAATATTTAATAGAAAAATTGAGTAAAAATAGCGTTCACTATCTTTTCCAGCTGAATTAATTATAATTTAATTAACAATTAGATGTATGATACTTTGCCAACCCTAAATAACTGAGTAAGTAATTACCTTTTAAAATGCATGGAACGTGAAGAATTAATGCGATAGCAAATGTGTCTGGGAATACTTTAAAATATTTAATAGTCTGAATATTTAAAATGAATGTTATATAAACATACTTATTACTGCTAAAATAACTCAAACAGATTGTAATTGCTTTTGCAAAACGCTTCGCATTTATGATTTTAAGACTTTAAAAGAAGAAATCAGTTTTTGTCTAATTCCTTTATGACGCAAACCTTTAGAATGTAATATAATACAAAACTGAGTAAATTGCTCTTTATCAATAAATGCAGATACTAAATAACAAGTAGAGGGAAGGCTAAATATGTTATGTGAGGAATACTACAGTAATATTTACTAATATAATTAATATTTTAGTGTTTGGGTACATAATACTATTGAGAACGATACGTCAGAGATAAAATCATAATTTGCTCTAGAAAATAAAACTTATCTTAATTATATGGATACAGTCCAGTTTTACTGTGATGGTAAAATTGAGCAGTGTAGAATTAATTATTTATTTTATTAAAAATTCTACTGCAATCTTAATTGCATCGGTTTCAACTTCACAACTTTTAACTTATATTCCGGGTTCAACTACTAGCTTGGCCATCGATTCAGGAGGTTCCATTCCTGATTGGACTCCAGATGGTGTTTCGAAAGATGCGTCGATCAATTAAAGGATGGCGAGAGTCGTGGATATATTAAGTATAAATTTAATAATTAGTGAACTAATAAATTTTGAAAAATCTTGTTGAAAGGGAGGACACGCCAATGAAAAGAAAAATATGATGCTTATATGATGACCTTAATCTATTTTTATATGAAAAAAAGAGTGAATTAAATATGAAACACGAAAGCGGAGAAATCTATTGTAGAGCGTCTTGCTATCGTAGTTTTGTTGCTTGAGATGACGAAGCAAGGTTGAGGATGAATTAAAGACGGATGTTAAAGAAGTCAGAGAGAAGATAGTGCAGTGATCGAGATTACTATATGATTTTTCATTTTGTTTGAAAGAAAAACTGAGTGTGATGTTTTCCAGAAGAAATCGAAGTACGGATGGATGTGAACTGGAGTCGAAAGTGATAGAAACAAATCCACTAAATTAGGGGTTCTTAACCGGTGGTACGCAAAAGAAAAATGTGGTACAGCAAAGAAGAAAAGAACGCAAGAGAAAAATGAGATACGCAAAGAAGCAAAGAGTTTTTAAATATTAAATTCAAAAATTAAAAGCCCAATTACTAATTGAGTTTTGTCTCTAACGCTCGTAAATTCATACGATGTGAGCTTTGTTCAAGTGTGGTAGTGGTAGTAGTATTTTGTAGTGGTAGGCGTTAGGCAATTTTTAGGCGTTAGGCAATTTTTGTTTAGGTGGTAGGCGTTAGTCAAAAGGGTGAGAACCACTGCAGTAAATCAAGTGATTTGTGCAGTTTGCTTAGCAGAAGTAAAATGTCCATTCGCCTGTCTCATGATGGTACGAGCTTCTTCTGCGAATTGAAAGCAATTTGAAAGGAGCCTGATTTACACTGAACATTTTCTCTGCAACCGGAGGTGACAGTTGAAATTTTCGGACTCCTGCCTTTGACTGTAAACACTGAAGTAAGCAGATTATTCTGTAAAAGCCATTTTTAAAGTGGAAACATGGCGCCTATATCTAATACCCCACCATAAAAGATAATGTTATGAAACATGTACCCATGAAACTATGTGTTGCTATGTGTACCAAGTAATGTAATGTATTTTACTTGATGCAAATTAGCGCTGAACTGTTTATGCCGCCGGCGGTGGAAGGGTTTGTAGTGTTGGCTGAAGCCAGTTTCATCACTATTAGAAAACGCCATGGACTCGAGGAGGGTGTTGGTTTTTTAGATACGTAACATTACAAGGTTAACGCCTATTTACTTTAGGCAAATAATATGCGGCATTTACACTTATACATTTCACATGCGTAAATCTTCGGCTTCGGGATCCGGCCGATTAGAAATGATTATTTGACAGTAATTATCGTGCAATGATTAGCTGATAACCATTACTGACTGAAACGTCGGCGTGCGAAAAAGAGAACTTCTCAACTGTTGTTTTTAAAATCTGATTTATCAAGAATGTCCATTTCCAAACCAATTTCCATAATACTTGGTTGTATATGTTTCTGTGAACGTTTGGAAGATTCGAATCACATACTTCGAGTGACGCGCATTTCGACTATCTCTCCGGACTTCTTAACGCATTCAAATTTATCCAATCACAGATGTGATCTCGCCAAGTCAGGTGTTATGTTTAAAAACCTTTTAATTATTAATAATATCTTAAATGTCTGGTTGATTTAACTTTCTCTCTCTTTGGTGCCGGACCAAAAATAATTCGCCCAAATTTTAAGATTCTCGTCTGCTGGTTAAACTGAATCAAATATATCATCATTACAATAAATTAACATTTCATAATTTCGAAGCTCAAACTGTTAAGTTATTACTGAAAGATAATATCCTCACTGGTGTTTTGGTTTAATCAAATGATTATTTTTCAATAAAATACGAAAATGTGATAATTTAATTCAATATAAACTTATAAAAATGCTATTTCTGAAGTTAAAAAAAAACTATAGCTTCTGAGTATCCTAAAAACACACAAATCTCAGTACCACAATACTTAAACTCTAAAGATAGACACAAACACATTTCATTTAAATATAAACACAGAACACCTCAAAACACCAGGGAAAGGAATAATTACACAAGTAAGAATCAAATCATCAGTTCATTTAAAATAATTAACTCTATCTTATAGTTCATAAAAACATTTTCCAGCTACACTATCTTCTATAACTTTAATACCCAGGTTCGAGTTAAAAATCCATGTTTTTCGTGAGGATAACATGGGTGACATGAAATAGACCACCATATAAAATAACTGAAATAAAACATACAATATTAACATTTATTAAATGTTCTAGAATAGCAAAGATTTAGATAGCCGGTCAGACTACCCCTGCAGAAACATTATTTAAGCTTTACTCACAATTTAAAAAATCAAATCTAAGCCTCAATTGAGGAACATACAAATTTACTTCACCAGTAATACATTTAATTTTTTATATATATTAAACATTTTAAAACTTCACTTTCTCAAATATTAATTTAGTAACCACCAACATTTCATATTTTCATCTAACAACGTGTGTTCGAGCTTAAAACGAGTTAAAACGAGTGTTCATGCCTTAGAAATTAACGTTCCAAAATCCTAAGAATTCAATATTAAAGAAAAAGCAAATGAAAATAAATCACTCTCAGATTTCAGAACACAAGGGTGCGTAAATGAGATTGATGGTCCCCGATCAATAAACACGGTGGTTTCCAGATCTACTTAAATTGGATCCATGACAAATACGCTGGGGCTGATTATTCAGTCCTCAAGATTAACAGGGTAATATGGTAATAGAAGTGATCGTCCTTTCCTTTCGTTAGCTGCAGCCAAGCTGGTGATGTTCAAAACTAATTCTTTCACTGGAAATTGCACATGTCGCAGGCCCAACTGTCCAGCAGGCCAACTTCAATATTCAGAAGAATACGGAAACTGAATTGATCGTCCTTAAGAAGTTCGCAAACTCATCAGACAGAACGTTCTTTCTTTCGTTTTCTGTCCGATAGCTAGAAATAACCTTTTCCGACTACGGGAACAGTGACACTCTTTAATAATTCCCATCGACTTTTCATCTCTGAAACACTTTAATTATTCTCGTGCAACTACTCTTGAGTGGGCGGAACGGCTGTGAAGAAACGCGCCCTAGACCAATTTTTTTTCGCCGAAAAAACAAGACTCGCAGACTGCGGTCGTCCCGTAGGCCGCAGGGCTAAAGTGAAAACCTCTATGCCTCTCTTCTTTTTTTAATCTGGGAACATCTGGAAGATCTGCTCCTGCATCTTGAACAACAGCTTTTAAAATTTCGGTAAAGCTGAACTGCGGACCGCCTCTAAATTTACTGTTGGTTCAAATTAAATTAATAATTACCCAATCCAGTGCCTATCTGGACCTCTCTCTAACCAACGAGAAAAGAGCAATAATTTACCTCCAAAGTTCAAAGAAAATTCTAACCGCCTTTTAAAAAAGTATACCACGTTCTACTGTCAAACTTTAAAGAATGTTTTCTAACCATAATTCTATCAAAGTTGCATCGCTCGTAGTGATAGGGAAAAACAGAAAATATTCATTACAGAAGAAAGACGGAAATATTTCTCGCCTCGCTCGTAGTGATAAGGAAAAACAGAAAATATTCATTACAGAAGAAAGACGGAAATATTTTTCGCCTCCAAACGAGCAAAACACGTGTTCAGCCCAGAACGTTACGGAGAGAAAAAGGCAACTGTTCGGCGGCCTTTGGCTCCAAAGTGGTAGCTTCGTGGGAACGAAAATTACCCTCCTTTCAGCTGTACAAAACTTTCCACTAGCTTAATAAGAGCATTTCCGTATTAAAAAAAATGAGTTTAAACAATAATACATTAAAAATTAATTCTCAAATATTAACATTATAAATTCACTATGCACTGGAAATTAAAACACAACAATTCCCTTCAGTCAGAAAAAGAAAATTTTTGTGCAACAAAAATTTTCTACACCGCTCTAAATAGTTATAGCCGCCAAAATGAATATGAGTAACTAAAGGTAGTATTTCCCAAATGGATGTAGTCTTAGAGATTAGTAACAACTTACTGACAGCAATTTCATATTTATCTACAAATTACCATTAAATTGTTAAAACATCAAGCAAAAATAATTTAAGAACAAATCAATATGTACCCAAAAATATCAGACAACAAGAGTGTCACTATTATCCTCATGTACTAACTTGGTAATTAAATGTCCATAAACCAAAAAAATTAAACAACTGAGAAAATAATACAAGCTTTAGTTACCTAAGTAACCAACATGTAACATAAACCAGAAATGTTTATAAACAAATTAAACACTCAACTCAAATTGAAGTACAAACACGCAGAGAAAACTCAGAAACGTAATTCACAAACTTGCCCAACTAATCCAAGACACTAAAGCGTCCCTTAGTAGGAAAACCAAAACAGTTCCAATAGTAACGTAAATTGAAAATAGGAAATGAAAGTTCGGACCAGCCGAATAATTCCCTAAACACGAAGCAAGTATGGAGCCAAGAACTCGAAATCGTAACTAAGAGAACTCCCAAACGCGCGCATATAACCACAAGAGCGAAACCCAATTAAATAAAATCAAAAATGAAATAATCCTCAGCAAACAAAGAAAATTCCAGACGCTTCAAATGTATTCAAAATTCATAAATAAACTAATTAAGGAAAAAAAACTAGAAAAAAATTCTCAACAGGAATCCGTCAACACTGAACGGAAGCAAATTAAAAGAACACACATAGAAATTCTGAAACAATAAAGTGTTCAAAGTGCCATAAAATTTTTGAAAATGTGAAACATAAAATTTAATTAGTAGAGCTGTTTAGGTAATGTCTACGACTTTCAGAAAATAAAGATTTCAGCAACATCTGTGAAAACACACCAAATGCACGAATTGAACATGCAAAACCCAATTTAGAAATCAAAACAGCAGTCTGCTAAAGAACCAAACTGCAGGCACTGCAATTTTGAGATGAAATCTTTAGTATAAAAGCAACATTTACCAAAGAAACTACCAATACCTGCAAGGAATAAATCTGAAAATTTCAATCAAAGACAAAGTTCTTTAAAATTCAAAATCCCAAAATAAACGTAAACTCATTTCCAATAAATCTACAAATCACTACACTAAGCTCAATGAAAAATTCTACACCGAGACTTGGCCCTTTCTATACCCATACTTAAAAGCAATACGGTCTTATGAATTAAAAAGATAACATTGGTAAGAAACAGAAAATCCATAACATGTGCTATTAAAAAACGTAATATCAAATTAACACAAAAAACGCTCCAACAACCTGAAGTCTTCAGTATAAGAATCCATTCTCATTTCACATACGAGCGATCTTATTCTGCACAAAACTTTATTACGAATTAGAATTTAACTTTAAGTCTTCCAAAAATTCAATCAAGAACTGAAAGACAGTGACAGATATTAGAAAACTAATAAAAGTTTAATTGATTACTAAAATAACAATTTAGTTCGTTGTTAAAAGCATCTAACACCACTCACTAATTACTTTTCACACCAGAACTGAATTTAAATAACTTGAACGCCAATACAATGAGTATAGAACTGAATGAATAATGAATGAACAATGAGTATAGACTAAACAAAGTTAGCTTCATTTTATTCCTATGTTTTCCGTGCTCTTCAAGTTTGCTTCTCCAAACTATCCCTTGATGAAGAACTAAATTATTTAAAAGCAACAGCTATTGACAGCGGATTTTCACCCAACATTATTAATCAAGCAGTTAAAAAATTCTCATCTCAACACACCAAAAAGGCAGACTCTTGTTTTAGGAGTTTATAAAAATTATGTTGTCATTTCCTTCTTTCCATCAATTAGCTATAAATTTGCACGTATTTTACAGAAATTTAAATTTCGGGTCGTTTATTCTCCCATCAATAAAATTTCGAGTTCCATACTCAAGGACCCTATTCCGGACATGAATTCCTGGGGTATTTACAGGATTCCTGGTCTTGTTAATTTACATTGGCCAAGCTAAGAGAGCTTTAAAATTTTGCTTAAGGAACATAGGCATATGTTAGGAAAAAGGAAACACAGAAGTCTTCTGTTGCCCATCATTGTTGGTCCGAAAATCACACTTTCAATTTTTCTGCTGTCAAAATTATTCAAAAACATCTTCCATTGGTAAACTGATTTTCTAGAGGCATTTCACATTCAAAAAACTCTTCCTGTTCTAGTTAACGACCCTAATTCCATTCCATCTTTGCCTTCAGCCTTTAAAGAAATTATGTTTTAGTTCTAGTTTCATCAACAGATGGCTCCAGTAGCTTGTCTCCTGTCCAAGCTTTCTTATCTTATCTTATCTAATCATTATATCTTATCTCGTTCATTTGCGCTTTTGCAGCTGAGGCAAAACCATCAAAACTAGTCCTGTGAAAATTTGAAAATATATGGCTAATTTTTGTTGTTTGACTTCTAAATTAATATAATGTTTTGATGTCTAAGTACTATAATAGATGAATAGTAGAAAGAGCACATACGTAAGCTGTTTTATATATCTATATTTCAATTCGATTTTTAATAATTTTTTATATTAAGATATTCTTAAATGAAGAATGATTAAATAATTTCGAAATTCACTATTACGGTATTCAACTGTCCATCACGCATCTTTAAAATGACTTTCTAAGGACTATATTCTGCTCATAATATTTATGGAAATACTTCGCATTTAGTAGCTGGACTAAGAATCCTATGCGAATTACCAGTAATAAATAATAAAACACATTGTGTTTTAGGAAGTTAACGACTTTAAACAAATATAAACATTAAAATGCATTTAGTATGCAGATTCCATTTAATTTAAAAAAAAAATCCTTTAAACATTGTACCTAATAAAAATGACTCATTGGTCATTGCGAAATTTTTGAGTAATGTAGAATGCATAATTGCGTTTGGTGTGTGTTAGTTACTCTAAGAAGGCTTAGTATAACACTCACTGTGCATTTTCTTATTTTGTTGAAAGCATTTGTTATTTTAAAATCAGTTATATAAATAATATTATGTTGGATGTTAATAAATCTATGTATACATGCACCTGAATTAAAAGCAATAGCTGGAATATCAATCATGAATCTATTAAATTAAAATAATCCATCTATCAGTCTACTAAACGTTTTAACAAGAAACAATGTTAACACATAAAGGTAAGACATAAAGTTAACTAAATAAATAAATGTAAAACTTCATGCTGAAATTCTAATTATTTACATCTCCTACCACTTCTTTGGTCTAAAGTGTTAAGTGCTTTCATTGTTTTGGTTGATGGCATGTAGTAATATGTTTTTTCTGGGTACGTGAGATGAAAAACTATGAAAGTCACCTTTTTTTCCTCTCTCATTTTTTAACTTCTTTGTGATTTCTTGAGGCGCAGTAAAGCCATTAAATAGAGTAGTTTGCTTTGAAATATTTCAGTTCAAGAACAGCTCTAGCATACTAATAATTTTTCCATTGAAGTAGAACTATTCCGCTGAGCATTTTGCTTGACCAAATCCTTTTGTTCATCGGCGATAAAAGATTAAAGCACTTTCCCTTTATTCTTTATTTTGAAAACAATTTTTATTGAGTTCTACATGCGCGTACGTTTTCTTAACATGTGAAAAATATTATCAAACTGAACTTTTAAGATTTCAGAACATAAATAATTTGATTTCTTAATCTTTATTAGGCCACCAGCGGCCGAGCGGTTAAGTTGCTAAACACTGGTAGTTCGGTCTGAGGTTCGAGCCCCGAGAACGGGCTGGCTGTATGGGCGTTTCCGTGGTTTTCCCCATGTGTAACGTATATACAAGCCAGTTCTCGTTAGTAAGTCCTCCATAAAGGCATCCCTCCCCCTAGGCAGATAGATACTTATCGAGACTCGGACAGGTGAAATTAGCCTTGAAACTCCTATTTAGAAAACACAGACTTATGCCACGATAATCCTGCACAGGAAAATGAAACTACATATTTAGTCTCATACTGGAACTTTAGTTCTATAACATTACTAAACAGGGAACTAATTATAGCTATGTCTAAAATAGCATGACAGGACTTGCAAAGGTTTTTAAACAACCTTTCATTGAACTGAACTTTTAACAAAGCAGGGCACGGCTCATCTACAGATAACCTCTGCTTGTGTCAATGCAGATTTAATAAGAACAAGCAAATCAATTTAAACCTTAATCAGTAGTCTGAGAATATGCAGTTAAATACTAAAATACAATGTGGCTCAAAAAATCTAACGAAGGTCTTTAATCTAAGTTCAAAATAACAGCTGCTAGAGCATGCAAAGCTGAGATAATTGCATTTAATTAGAGCTGGCAAAAATCTAACTATACACCACGTATATCAGAAATTCTATATCACTAGATGCAGAAATCTCAGCTTAGATACCCAACAACCTAATCTGCATGCAACCTAACCAACAAAAAAAAAGATATTAAATTAAAAATCTAAACCATTATAACTGACTATTTAAAAATAAGAACCTTACAGACAGCTCTTTCTTCCCCTGTCAAAAGGCGAGAGGGATGAGTTATGGTTGAAGAAATTCAGATAGTGACAGAATTATCGTCTACCACATTTTATGTTGGACGCTGTTACAGGGACATCAGATTTTCTTGGAGTCAAGAATTTTCAATAATAAACTATGCTTTTGCCAAAAGTCGAATAAAGGAACTTCAAATTCATATTTGAGCGTGCAACCATTTACATCACGGTAGCACACACTGAAGAATGCGATAATTCTGTCCAAGCGTATAATGAGCGTTCACGTCGAGTTACGAGCACACTGTGAGTGAGTACTCATGAAAAGCAAAATAACCAGTACTTACTAATACTTCAATGCACTGTATATTAGGTACTCTTTTCAAAAATAAGAAGTAAAAGTAATACTTAATAGTTCTTACCTATAAGTAAATAATTGTCCTTATTTGAAATTAGACTGGTATTAAAAATGTTAGAAATATGCATGATGTTAAGAAAACCTTTCTGAGTAACTGAAAGGTTACTCATAAATATAAATTAGAGTATTGCATTATGTATTGGTTAGGTTAACCTTTTTCAATACGACAAAGAAAAGGAGCTGTCTGCCAAACAGAAGGGAAGTTTTCGTGGATGATTTTCTAAAGGAAACTGGCTCGTGTTCATACTATACATGGGAAAACACCAAAAACCAACCATGCCACCAGCATGTTCACCTGGGATTGAACTGAAACCAGACCGATGCAGTGTCAGCATTCAGCGGTCGGAAACAGTGGGTCACTGGTGGGGACTACGTAATGTATATGAGATAAATTTGAATATGAAATAACTCATTATTTTATTGGTGTAACAAAACTTTAAAAGCACCTAGAGCATATAACCAATAGGAGGTCAAAAACGTGAAGCATAGGTATGCATTTTTTTAAGGTGGTGCACTGTTAAGCTGCATTGGTATTGATTGCAAATTTTGTTCTCTGTTTTAATCGGTAAAACTGAAACCCGCGAATGCTAAAAAGTGAGCAGAAAATGCTTATACAATGGTATATTCGAAATATAAAAATACTATTTTGGCTCCTTCAAAATAATATACATCGTAAATTAAACACAAGGTCATATGTTCGAGCGAGAATGCATCTTTTGGCACTATTATACACTGGTTTCATATTCTTTTGGATAGTTTGAATTGTCTGAAAAGTTAACTTTATAAACACATATTGGTAAGAGAACATAGGCAAAAAGACTCTTTTCATGATGTCTATACGTAAGTGTGAATTTACTCGCATAACTCAGGAATGATTTGCCGAAATCTTGCATTATACTTCCCGTTTTTACTGCAATCAGCAATACCAAACCAGTATATACATATAGAGAGAGAGACAGACAGACAGAGAAAAAGAGCTCTTTACATGGCTTAAAAGTCCGTACCCGGCCCATACTTTCGTAATTGTTAGTTGCAGTCACAGAATTCTAACCGCAGAAGTGTATTAAATGACTATATAAAAATATTCATGCTCTGGCAACATCAAATTAAAAAAAAATATTCCCGCCAAATATCGAAATCAAACTAATGCAATCGTCCGTTTCCTATACTTGCATTTAGGAAAGTTTTATACTTATTATACAAAAATAAAAATATAAAATGTTTAACTTAATAAAATAAGAACGAATCGAACGATAAGAATCGACCGTAATGTTTAATTTCAAAATTTGCAATTTTTATATCATTTTCACATGTCTTGAGGAATTGGTTAATTAAATTAGAATAATTCGAAGAAATAAGTTTAATTGAAGTGCAGCAAAAAATTTGTGTAATTTAATAGGCCGTACAAGGAAGATATGTGGGGTTCACATGAACTTTTTTATTTCTGTGTGTGTGTGCAACTTTATTATAAAGTACCATTTCTTCGCTCTTATGCACATAGAGTAAAACAATGAGGGCACAAAACTTTTAAAAGCTGCATAGCAACATATGATTCCCGACGCAGTGCTAAGTGTTGTCATCCATTTTTGTATGTTTTCATTATTTTCTTATGTCATCATATCAGTATACAGTTTTCTTAGTATTAGATGCTATTTCTTAATATTTCTTAGCAAGATATTTTAGTGCTAAGGTTAGTTTTTTTAGTAAAAAAGACAGAAAAAAAAATGTTGGCTTCTTCTACGGCTTAACTTTACAAGCATTTACTTTATTTTATAAATATCACGTTCTACGCTCTTACCCCACATAAAATTAAATTCTACAGCGAAAAAAAAATATATTTAAAAACAACATACAAGGTCTGTCCCGAATGTAACGCGCCCCATTTTCTTCTGTTGCGACTATCCGTCGCACAGCGCTGTCGCTTGCACGGAAGGATAGGTGGAGTCTCGAGAACACAACGCGACCACCCGCCAATCGGTTCCGAGCTCCTGGAGTGTCATAGTGCTTGTTTCAGTGAACCCTTGTGTGAGTGCTCGGTCGAAATCAAGATTGGAAAAACTCTTCGAGCAGCGATACGCAAAGTTTTGTTTCAAACTTTAGAAAACGCCGTTGGTGACTTTTGCGTTCCTTCACTCCTGATTTGTCCCCGCCCGACTTCGCTTTCTTCTCGAAGATTAAAAAATCCCTCAAAGGACAGCACTTCGGGATCCTGGAGGACATCAAGGCGGCTACGACGAGGTTAGGACATCCCTGCGACAGACTTCCAGGGCGAATATAAAGCATGGAAATCGCGTTGGAACATGTGTGTTAAAGCAAGAGGGATATATTTCGAAGAACATTGATTGATTGTAGGAATAGGTTTAATAAATTTCTTTAACAAAATAGCCGCATTACTTTCGGCACAGACCTTATATCTTTAGAACTCCCAGCAGAATGTTGGAAGTTGCCGTATTTTGTTTCTTTTTTTCATTCACTGTATTATGTTTTTAAGAACTTGCCACTCGTGCGTCCAGACGCTAAAAAGAGTTATCATAAAAGAGATCAAAAATATAACGAGTTAAGTGACTCTCGCTAGAGTAATTTCATAAAAAGTGTTGAATAGTAATTAGACAATCTTATGATTTTAATACTCGTTATTTATATCAATCACGTTAAAAAGTAGGAGAAATTGTTTTTAAAAAGTGATTTTGATGCTTTTTAAATTGCTTAAATTATTATCTTGTAACAATCCAGATTTAAGCTGAAAGTGCTTTGTTCTTTACTGAATGGTAACATGCACATGAACGATTGGATTATACAAGTATTTTATTTCCGGCCGCGGCAACACATTGCTTTCACAGGGTCGAGTTTCTTAATTAAAATTGAAACGTATAATTCTGGAACATATTCGGAAACATGGCAAAAATATCACATGCTGGGATAAAAATGTTTTATTTCAAACAGTGTTGTCATTGAAGTCAAAATCAATTAAATATTTGATAGCTCTAGAAATTCGATTAAATTCGATCCCGTAAAAAATACTTTTTTTAACTCTAGATTCTAAATGCGTAATTTTGCATCAAAATCTTTAAGACTATTTCTCTCAGAATATATATTTTTTATTTATCTGCTATTTCTTCATCTAACTTCTCCACTATAAGAAAGATAAATCTTCTGTTGCTGGCTGCGAAATATGATTTTTCTGAGGACACATACAACCAGATAATAACTAGTTGTTGTTGTCGAATTAATATTTCATTCAAGATTGGTTGCTAAAGCATCAAGGAGGTTAAACTCCTACTTCCACCCCAATTTTGAAAGAGATCTTCCTAAGGGAAGAACAGGGGTCCCTAACTCCTCTCCTCTATCACCAAACCACACGAGAGGATTTTCAGCTTACAATATATTTAAAGTTCCCCCATGCTACAAAAGATACTACACATTACAAACATCCATGTCTTCTCCGAGATTCAAAAACGAGCCATTCGATACCGCAGTAGGGTTCCCTAACCACTGTACCGCCTGGGCGGTACCAGGTAATAACCAGTTAGCTGCTTATGTAAATGACATTGATTCATTCCTCAGCAGTTTAGCTAATTACTCGTATATAAATCAACAGTTTGTTTCTTTTATTAAAGTAGAACATTTTCCAGGGCATTATTTGCTTTTAGGAAAATATTTTTTTTAAGTACATGGTACGAATATGAAAAAAAAATCTGTTGCAATCTTACCACAGGTTACAAAGCTTGAGATGGGAAAAACCATTAGTAAAGTCAAAATGAAAGAAAGAAAAGAGAAAGCATTACCTGGAGACATGTTGGAATGAATTTCAAAAGTCTAGTGGTGAATCTAGAAGTAAAGAGCACACACGCAAAGGAAAAGGGAAAAAGTATATTCTCCTCCCTTGTAATCAGAAATAAAATAAATTTCCTCAAAACGAAAATTGCATTACGTTCTCTTTTCGCTTTGCTTTTTGTTTCCCCTTTTACTTGTTTATTGTGTATTTTTTAAAGCTTTTTATGGTATATGCCATCATCAACTGTTAGGAAAAAAAACCGAGAACATGGAAATTTAATAAGTAACGTCTCAGGAGAAATGGAAAAGAAACATTATTTCTTTCTTAGCATTACTTCTATTTTTAAAATTCCGATATGAGTTGGGTTGTGAAGAAAACTGTTTCAAGCCAAGTATTTAGACTTAAATATTTTGGCTGTACTTAATGGCTTCTTATAATTTACTGAAAAGCAGCATTAAATTGCAAGTCCTTTCTTAATTTGTATTAAAGCAGTTTAGCGAAGGAAAAAAAATAACTCCTTTAATGCAAATTGCGTTTAAAACATCGGTTTTCTGTAATGCAACGTTTGACACTCATCTTAGTCAGTTCTGTTTGATCTAAAGTTTGAAACAGTTAATTTTAACATATTTTTTAAAGACAGAATTATTTTTTTTTCTTGAATAAGATATAAAAGAAATATGAAAAAAGTAAACTATTAAGTTGTACGATGTTTCTGCCATTTTATATTTCAATTCCGCGTTATTTTTCTAACTCTTTTTTCAGAACAGTTTTGCGTTATTTTTTTTCCCTTCTTACCAAGGTTTTTCTTACAGCTAATGCTCTAAAACTATTTAAATACTGAGACTTTCTTTTTTCCGCTGTCACCTGTTTATCACATTTCTGCATTTTACGTCTTTCCTTCTTATCCTAATGCACATAAAGAATTTGACTTTTTATAGCAGATGGAGCTTTTTATAGCAGATGAAGCTCTCTTCTCTTTAAAATTTTGTTTTCCAATTTATTTTGCATTTCTTCCTTAGTTCTTTTATCGACATTACAAATTCAAGGCATTTAAAATGGATAATAATTCATTAGAAAGTCTCATTTTAGAAGAACATTTATCCAGATCTCCGATATAAAATATCAAATAGCTAACCGTTATGATGTTAAGCCGAATTAGAAATAACTCAGACAGCTTTTTTTAAAGACCCTATTTTTTCTGCTTTCTTTTATATTTAAATTCCTTATATTTACGTGCAATTTTTATGTATCAATTATTGATTCATCTTTATATTCATGTTTCTTAAGTACACTCTGCACACAAAAAATGGGACATCTCCTATTCTATTGGGCCGATTGACGAAATTTAAGTAGCGTTTCTCATGTCTCGAAAGCGCGCCCTATGATATATACTAGATTTATATATAGCATTTTACTAATTAAGGTATTCTGACATAACATCAGACTATTTCTGGAGCGACATACATATATTTTCTATGTTCGGATTTTACGACACAAATTATGCCAAAATGCCAATTTTTGTAAAAATCGTACTAGTAGTTTTAAAAGTTTAGGTATCAAAAACTTAGCTCCTCGATGTTAATTGAATTTGGTGCTCTATTTTTATTAAACTTATATGATTCCTTTTTTCACAGTTCGAAATTTAGTTTCAATCCAAATAAAATTCGAAGATAATTTCTGATTTATTTTTTAAATTTGTATCTTTTAGGAATTTTTGTAAATTTTTTCGAAACCATTTTTGAGTTATAACCTATATTTTACCACTAACTCAGAGTAGATGCATTTTTAGGCCTACATGCAAAAATTTAGAGTTTTCTTATTCAAAATTTCCATATATATATATATATATATTTCATAGAATTATGTATTCCAAAGATACATATATTCCCTAGATTCCATACTGGCGTGATTTGAAATTAGGCATATTTGTTATAAGCTGTAATAACGCTAGATGTGCTTTACTCACTTGGTTAAAATTATTTGAAAGAATGAACGATGCATTTTTCTTACCCTCGGGCACAATGAATAAAGACAAAGGAAAGTAGGTTACCGTAAATTACATTTCGCCAAATAAATTATTCTTGCCACAAACTGAAAAAGTGCGCCAAGGTTATTTTTTAATTCTTAGTAAGTTTAACACCAAATTTTACAAAAGAAATCGGTACGTTATTTCAGAAAAATCCGATTTAGTGTCAAAATACCTATGTTAGAACAATGCTGTATATAAATGTAATATAGATCTTAAGTCGCGCTTTCGAGACATGAAACTCCAAGTTAAATTTCGTGAGCCAGCTCAGTAGAATGAATGTCGTATAAAAAGCATAGAAAAATACCATTTTTCTCCATTTGGTTTTCTATGATCTGGATTGACATTCTAGATAGCTGTTTGAGATATGAGAATTTATGTACTATATCTCTGATTTCTCAAAGATTAAAACTATTAAGCCTGTTCCTTAATTTTTATATAAAATTGCTTCAGCTATTTTATATGTGTATGCCAAGACTTGATTACTAAGAAAAATAATTGCTTATTTTAATCATTACAAATTTCTTATTAGTATGTAACCTTATCGATCCAATATTTCTAACGAAATTTTAACTTGAGTAAAAAAATAAATAAATACAAGATGCTAGCCACATGTTAAAACTTTGTACATTAAGATTATTTCAGCTCTGAGAAAGAAGCATATTCAACAGGGGTACTTCAAGCTTTTAAATATCCATTTATTGGAATAGTATGTTTAACACAGAAGAAACAAAAGACATATTGTACCTAAATTTTGACTTCATCCTTACGTTTATAACATTGGAAAAGGATGGCTGTAATTAGTGGAATTTTTCATTTTTCACAAGGAATATTTATAGATTACATAAAATCACGTGTTTAACGATTTATAGCTATTAGCAGCTTTGATTTAGATGGAGAGGCTTTCTTTGAAAACCTGCTGTTAAAAAGTGTAAAAACAAAATTCTGAAAGCTTTAAGATTTTATATTATTAACGTTTTATGTAATTAAATATCATATTCTTCGCACTTAAACCGTAAAATTAAATTCAACAGCAATATCACAAAATATTTAAAAAGAGCTTATCTTTAGAATTTCCGACATACATTCTCGCGAGATAATTTTTTGTTCATACAATTTTGCCATTGCTCGCTTTGAAATCGTTGAATTTGTTAATCAAACCTTCGTTAATGTTTTACAAAATGGCAAATAAATAATAAAACAGATTCCGAATTTGGGCTTTCAGATGCCCATATTCGTGTGGAGGACTACGTTATTCAAAATTTGATGTTTCTAGTGCTTTTTCACAGTGCGAGAAACGTAACTTGCATTCATACAGATTCTTCATAATTTAATTTCTTTAAATATAATACATGACTCTAATATTAGGTGCAACAATTTGAAAGGTGAAACGTCATTTATGGTGAATCAACGCAAAATGACAAAACGAAATTAATAGCTCTTCTGGGAAAATTTACCCTTTGGGCTACAAAGAGGAATAATGAAATTTCAGAAACCAATATCATAAAATATCCCTCGGAAACGCATTCTCTCTCTTACAATTTTTAAATTCTTATGTGAGGAAATGAATAGGATACTATTTGAGTCTAATGCAAGTTTCTGAACATGTATCTTTGTTTATTCACCTGCTAGCTAGTCATTGGAAAAAAAAAAGATTCTTATCTTGCATTTTTCTGCGGGGTAATGCAGGGTTAGGAAACGGTTCTTAAGAGTCTCATTTTTCTGATGGGTAATGCATTTTTCTAGGGAATAATGCTGAAAGGTAATCCATTTTTCTGAGGGGTAAACAGCAAACCGGCTAGTACATGATTTCTAACTTGATACGCATAACTTTCTTCCGACGATAAAGTACTTTGAAATCGGATGGTGATATAACCATTGCAGAGTCATTAGTTTTTTTTTTATACTAGGAACATAAAAAAATGTATAATACCTTCTCCGGGATTCGAACCCTGGACCTCTCGAATTCACGTCGAGGAAGTTTATAATTTCACCACGAAAGCATGCAGAAATGAGGGAGAAAATACCTTACAACACTATTGCTATCTCGTGACTAAATTCTAAGTTAGAATGAGCAGACATCTCTTATTCCACGGAACAGTTCCGCATTTTAATACACTGCCTCGCTTCAATATATGCTCCAGAAAATATCCATGTTATTCAAATATAGTTGAAAGGAATTTTGCTAGTGCTGCTCAATTAAGATGGTTTTGTGGTATCAGAAATGTGTCCAATAAGCAGATAATCAATTTTCTAACTATACACGTTTTTGAAGCTCGCAGAGTGAAACAAGAAGAAAACTGGTATCTAAAAAACATTTCCAAATTTTATTCCAGCTGTATGTCGTAATTGAAATTGGGGAGGAAAATATCTAATTTAAATATCTGAAAGATTTTAAATAGATCTAAAAATCATTAAAAGATTTTGAAAGTGCCAATGGCACTTTAAACAATTATTGTAAAATGTAAACAAATACGTGGAAGAAGATATAACATCAAAAAAATACTATTTTGCTGAAGATTAATCAGCTGATTAAAGGTATTTCAAGAAATTCTACATGTAACAGAACTATTTCTATGCAACCGAACTATTTTATCGAAAGACATCTAGTGGCAACGAATATACCATACATCAGTCGACCTCCAACTGCCATGAAGATTAGGTTCTCCTGTATTATGTCTCCTTAACTTAAACGTTAATTCTTTCTAAATATTAGATGTCCCGTTTTAGCCTATGTTCTGTTTTGATGTATATTTTTTGTAACTGTTTCAGTGCTCTGTTAATGAGTACTTTCAAAGCTAGCCCACTTTTGAGTTTAACGGTTAAATATATTTCAAACAAGATAAAGCAACTGGACGTCATAACAGTTATCGAGTATAAAATTAGGAATAATTTAAACGCAGCTACTTTTACTGATTATCAGAACAATTATGGTTCTTTCAAATCCGTAATATTAATAACTGAACTATGGAAGAATGACAGTAACATAGCGCCTAATTCGATACCCATTTCACAATGAAACTTCTCATATTCACCAAATTTAAAGAAGAAACATATCTCTGGAACAAAACATCATGAACATCGAACAATACGATTAACGTATTTTCTAACAGAACTCCTTTTCCTACTTTTGCTTAAGACCGAAATAGTTTTTGTGAATGTGCATTTCTTTTACTATGCACTGAATTCAGAAATGTGTATCAATAAGGCGAACGACGACGGAAAAAGAGGCTATATGGTAAAAGTCAAATTTTACACGAGCAACAAGAAACTATCCCTTTCCTCATAAAGAATGTCTCAAGTAAACAACAAAAACGATATGAGATCTATATATAATTAGGATCCATGTAATTCAGCGTTTTCAAGCGCCTTCTAACCTTACAATGAGGAACATGATAGTTTTTGTTGCTCCTCTAAAATTAGACTTTTGTCACATAGCGCCTTTTTACATCTTCCCATTTATCTTAAAGGTCAAATGGAAGTCTAGGTAACCGCTCGTACCACAGAAATTAATAGAAGCTTATTTGGTAGGAGTTTAACCAAAGACGAGTTACGCCAACTTCGCGTTTTCTACTTCCAATATATGACCGACTCATAGGCATTCCTTCAACATATCCATACATACCAACACATCTAATTCCTATTCTATGAAAAGAGTTCTGGCACCGATTGACTAGCCCTTCTATTCCGTCCTCATGTAAATTTTAGGAGGCTGCTTTCGGGGCAGTTTTTTTCAAGACGCAAAAAGGTTCAAGCGATCATTGCTATCTTTTCCGATGTTCAAATAAAAGTATACCTGAAACCAACAGAATTTGTCCTAGTTTTATGTGATTATAATCAACAAAGGACTTATCATCCTTCTTCATGTACTAATAATTAATATCACACCCTTTCAAAAAAAAACAATTAATTTTTTTTTGTGAATTTCAAAAGAAAAACCTGTTATAGTTCAAAAGACATCTGCGTTGGTGGTTTGAATGTAATATGTAAGGAATAAGAAAAATGTCGGTGAGATATTTGCTTCAAACTAAGACTATTGCCTACTTCAAAAAATAAAATTACGTTAAAAATAACTACCTCAACCATTTCCGTCGTCAATTGTATGTTGCCTAGCATTGGCTTCGGAAAAATCTAGCCATTTTCTTTTAAAGCTTTTTATATAGCTGAAGCTAGATCATCGGCAGCGAAATTACACTGGTGTGCAAAACTTAAGCAACAACAGGGTTTTTTGCCATAACTCCACGAGAAATCAACTGAGAGACATGAAATGCAAAAATGTAGGAGAGTATCATGTACGTAAAGGATGACGAAAGCATCGGAGCTGAAAAAGGAATACAATGCATACGGTATGGAATCAAACAAAAACAAGCTTTACTGAACGAATAGTATCGTTACTCATGATTGTCTATCCAAGAGGAAGAACAAGAAGCAGATGTTCATAATATGGGATAAGCTCTCCTCTCACTACAATGGTTGCTTCGCATCGTCTCCGCATACTCAGAACCAGCTGGTGCAACATTTCTTGCGGTAGGAGTGCCCATTCCTCAATCAGCATCTGTTTGAGATGTTGGGTGTTTTCCGGAAGATGTAAGCGTGCTGCAATGCGTCTCCCCAAAGCATCCCACACATGTTCGATGAGATTTAAATCTGGGGAGTACGCTGGCCAATCCATTCGAGTGATATCTTCAATTTCCAGTAGCTCCTCAACAGCAAGAGTCCAATGTGGCCGTGCATTATCATCCATAAAATTAAGTCTGGGCCAATGGCACCTCGGAACAAACGCACATGGGGAAGGAGTACCTCCTCACAATAGCGATCTCCGGTTACGGATCCTCTGTCGAAAACGTGGAGCTCAGTTCGCCCGTTCAGCATAATGCCTCCCCAGACAAGAACTCCAGGACCACCGTTACGGTGTCTTTCCTTGATGTTACTGGGATAAAGCCGGGTCCCGACCTATTTCCAAATCGAAACGCGTTGAAAATCGCTTCTGGTACTGAGCCGAGTCTCATCCGTAAAGAGGACACGACTCCATTGATCAGTTGTCCAGTTTTTGTGTTCTCTGCACCACTGTAAACAATGGGGTCGGTGGCCAACTTTCAATGGGAGGTAGCGTTCAGGACGGTGGGCGAATAGGCCCCCTTTGTGAAGGCGTCTGGCCACAGTAAACCGCGACACTTGTCGCCCCGTTGCTGTACAGAGTTGCTGAGCATTGGCGCTTCCTGACTGCTGTTGGCCTCTTTTCGCCTGCAGGACGATATATCGGTTATCCTCTGCAGATGTCGTCCTCGGGTGGCCACCATCAACCTTTCTAACAGCTGTACCTGTGGTTTGGAGCGCTTTCCAAGCTCGTGCAAGGACACTTTTGTTGATTCTGAAATCTGTAGCTACACTGGTGACAGTACGTCCTTCCTCCAGCTTTCCGATCCTTCTTCCACGTGTGAAGTCGTCCAGGTGGTTTCTTTTAGCCATATTTCACGAACTGACTCACTGGCACTGGCAGCGAATATGTTGAATTGCGTCTCCCTCCTTCCTTGTATTCTACTGTTGAGCTGCCCGCGACTTCTTCCACGTGAAGTCGTCCAGGTGGTTTCTTTTAGCCATATTTCACGAACTGACTCACTGGCACTGGCAGCGAATATGTTGAATTGCGTCTCCCTCCTTCCTTGTATTCTACTGTTGAGCTGCCCGCGCCGGCATCACGCGTTTTGTGTACGCTCACGTCTCCTCTGACGTTTCGTTCCTGATATTTGCATACGCATGACTTTTCTACTGACTTACGTGTTCTTTGTACTAATCTCCAGACCTCCTTTTCTACAATTTTATGGCTATCTGCTAAATTTTTACATTGTTGCTTAAGTTTTGCACACCAGTGTAGGATTTGTATTGCTACAAGATTGTATTAAATTCGCTTTTATTTTTATCAGGGATCTATCAGAGAAGATGTACCCTATATACATTTCTGTGATATATCTGTAAATGAGTAAGCTATCTGAACGTTCATGCAATTCACATTTAATTTAAACATGCTTCTATGCTGGCAGTTCGGCGATTTTCTTCTTTACTTCCTTGTAGGAAGTTAAGGAAGTACTGTAATCTCAAAGCATTTTGGGTACCATATTTCAACAAAAAAAGCTTTGCATCTTCTTTTGTCGATGCAATTGGCCATGCCAAATGTATATAAATACACTGGTTATCATTAATTAATAAAAATCACAAAAATGACGATTTCTCAAAATGTTACTTGTAGAATTTAATGAAAAGGACCCACAGTATACAATACCAAGTAAGGTACAAAAGAAGATGGAACGAAATTACCAGACAATTACGGTATTATAGAAATTAGCATATGTTTAAAATGAACAAATCAGATGTGTCAATTTCGTATTGAAAATTACCTTCAATATGGAGAATGATCTCCCCTAAAAGCAATACAACAGATACAGCGATATGCTATACGGTCAGTTATGTAGTCTATCAGTTCCGTAGGAAGTGAGAGTTATTGCTCTTTTAAAGCAAAGTGTGGTAAGAATCATAACAGGAGGATTGTGAGCAGCTGTACGTCTTTCTAAAGCATCCCAAACATCCCCATAGGATTCAAGTCCTGTAATTGAGATGGCCACTACATCCGCTGAGCTGTTTGCTGCTGAAGATAATCATCTACGATGCGAGCCCTCTGCGGTCTAGCGTTGTCATCCTGTAGCAGGAAATTATCACCTGTTGCTCCTGCATTAGTGTTCATATAAGAATCAAGAATCTCTATAGGTATGAATATTCATGGTTACAGGTAAAAAGATTTGGAAGTCTGTAAAAGGATACCACCCCAAACACAGACACTGCCTCCTCCTTTATGCTCTTTCACGGATGTTTGGTGAATGACAACAGATTCCAGGCTCTCTCCAAATCAAATAACGCTTACTATAGCTTTGGAGGCTAAATCTGGACTCACCCGTTAAGAGAAAAGCCCTCCATAGATCAGCTGTCCAAGGACATGTTGGCGTGCCTACCTCAAACATTCTCTTTTATGACGAGACATGAGCGGCACGCAAATGGCTTGTCGTCTTCCATACAGATCTCTTTCGTCAAGGCTTCTACGCACGATTAATGTTGACAACAACCGTCTAGTGACCGCAACAACGGAGGATTGGAGTTGGAGTTGAATTTTTATTCTTCGTGTGCACAACAGATATCTGTCATCAGGCACGTAATAGCGGCTGGCCGTTCTTGGCTGAACCTCCGGGATGCCGAATCTGTGGTTAGAAATTATTGAAAAGTCTGTGAACGACAGAAGGAATCACATTCAGCCATTTGGTCGTTTCTATCTGTGAGAATGCTGTTTTCTCACTGATGGATTTAATCGTCATCCATTTGATCATAACTTTAATCGTTATCGAATAACTGCACGCGGGAATAAATTCTCGCGGAACTGGCTTTTCACCCTCTTTTTGACAACAACGTTAAGCGGAAGAGTGGGGTTTTCGGCTCTCACCCTTCCCGAAATGAAGTGTAAGAAGATAGGACGCAGTTGAGGCTTAAAGAAAAAGTGCGAGGTGCAAAGGGCGAGAAGAGAAAGAAGTCTGCATGTTTTTAAAGATTTTCGACGTGGCAATCTTCTACACCATTCGTGTATTTAATTATAGTTTTATATTTCTGCCATTTTTATGCATTCCCTCGTCGTAATTGAAACACGTGATGCGTATTTTCCAAACAGTGTGATATTGCTGAAAGAGACCTAATGCTCGAACTGAATCACCTATGTGAATTCCATTCCAACGAATCTAGAACAAAATAAAAGATACATAGCGAGTAGCTTGACAACACAAGTGCAAGTGAAAAGTAATTAAGGTTAGAAGGACTAATAGACGATAATGTTGACAGATTATATCCGAAAATTGGACACACGTGCTGCATGTGTAGGCTTTGTTCGTAGCGATAATGTTCTTATATATCATAAGTATTCCGGAGAAAGATTTTTTTTCTTTCATGAATAATTAAATACATTGATGTGATGCAGTTACAAGTGTTAATGGGCACTATACATAATCGAGTAAGGGTATGCTTTATGCTATTAACGCAATTTACTAAATTTTAATGTAGGCTAGCAATTATGGATACATGTGACTTTCTTTTCTATGTATCTCGTTTAGTATCAATTACACACCACTACATAATGGTGCCACAGCATCACAATGTCAGACTTTGTCCTGCCTTTAGTCTTCCAATAAACTCTTCATCGCAGTTCTTTGGGCAAATGATGCCTGGAGGTCATTGTTACAAATTGGGTATACCACATTTCTTATCGCAGTATCGCAGCGAAATTTGCGAGCTTGCTCTGAAACATGAAATTTTATGCTCATCGTAAATGATGTATTTCGATAGCAGAGCCCGTAATTTGCATACTGCAGTTTTACTCACAACTATTATTTGACAACGTATTCAAATATTACATGGATTGGCTTACGTTTGAACGATTTATCACTATTTTTGTAATTTTTTCTTAATTTTAGAAACCAGTATATATATATATATTTCCCACTCTATTACCTGTCTCGGTGAGTTCAGTTTTTTATTCTTATATACTGGTAAATTGTGCATTTCTCGCTTTAAATATTATTGGATTATGTTTTTCTTTTGTTTCGCTTAAGGTTTTTATGACTTTAGTTAATCTGCATGCAATAGTTGTTGAAGAATTATCAACAATTTATTTAAACGTTTAAGCCTAATGACGCCGCCACATTTTTATATGTGAAATTCTTAGCATAATAGTGAATTAAGTCAATTGATGCACCAACATTAGTGTCTTTTTGCCACTGGATCAAAAATTAACTTTCAATAACTTCAAAATTAACTTCAGTATACCGAAAATTTTGTCTTCTTGCTCGCTGTCTGAATTGCTCATTTGTGCGTAGAAACTCTAATTTTTAATTAAAAAAAATTAACTGTTTTTGACCGTGTTTGGTACTTTAGGTTTCTCTGTATTTGAATATTTTTAATGCAGATGCTTGGAGGTTTTATGTATTTTTGGCCTTGCCGCCAAGTGAGGAATGAATTGATTAAATACGAAATATATCTCTAACGAAACTCGAGGAAATATATTTAAAAGAAGTGCAGCACAAAATATGTATAATTTAGAATGTAAATAAATGAAACTCGATTAGTTGCGTTAGGAGGCTGTATCCCTGCAAGTTCCTAAATATATTAATAAATCGAGCGATTTTTTGCCAAATACATCATTTTTTTAAATTAAATCAGCTCACCTGTGATTATGTATTTCCAATTTTCAAACCAATTTACATTAAGATTTAGTTAATAAAATGCTGATCACATTGCACCAAATTAAACAAATGTGTTGCAAAAACATATAACAACAATTTCAGAAATCTTAACAAAGTTAAAATTGTTATCAATGAAACGATACGTATGGTTTTACTTATTATTTTTATCTATAGAAAAAACAATTCCGTTCAGTTTATAGAACACCGCACAATTTTCTTGTATATAGACAGAATAATTATTTACCAGACAGATATTAATACTTATACATCATCAATTATTTAATTCAATTAACCTTGAATGAAAATTTGAATAATTGTAAAGTATTATTTTTTACGATTTCGTAGTTTTCCCGTTCTCAGAAAGCTGGCTTAAGTTTTTTTTCTAAACGCAAAATAAAGATGTAAAGGAACCTTCATTTTAAAACTAAGCAAGATAGACAGAACGTGCACCTAGTACTTACAAATCAGCCAGTATTTATGACGAGAACTAAAAATAGAAATTCAATGTAAACCTAAACACAAACATATAACAGACAAAGGCTACGCTGAGTAATTTAACTCCAAGCTGGTCCTCAAAACTTTTACCAGCAAGAAATACTATCGGATATTATAATGCACGGCCGAAGATAGGAAATTTATCTTAGGACAGCACACTTACAAAAGTGGCCTTCACTAGGCAAAACACGCTCTATCTAAACGAAACTCAAACCCTTATTAAATACACGCGAGCTGATTTGTATTCTGGCGGCAAAAAGGAAAGAAAGAAATGGCAGTAAAGATTCAGAACTTGAAATAACTATTTAAATAAATTAAAATAAACCTCACAAGTGGAAATAAGAATAATAAATAATGAACGATCTATTCATTAGCTTCAGATATTTATATTAATGGTGACTTCACCTAAAGAATAAATTTATTCTTATGTGTAGAAGTAGACACATCAAGCATTCTCTTCGGGGGAAGGAGATGATTTTAATGTTATATCCATTTTTATGAAATTCACCTCACTTAAAGTGTTATTTTCGATACCTTTAATTAACATCAAAAGAATGGTTACAAATGACCGCATATAAACGCTAGAGGTTTAATCATCTCACTGTGTTTAAGTCATATATGTTTTACTCTGTTTTCCAAGAGCTCAGAAATCATAGAGATACAAGTGTGTCTCAACGAATTTTTCACCAAGACGTCATAGTTGTTAGTAGCATAATATGGCAAGGACAGTGTTGTCTCGCGAGGTCATCTCTTGAGGAGTGTGTGAATATCTGAGCAGTTCGTTTATCTTTACTTTAATTCAGACTGGCATCACAATGCCGAATTATCATTTTTCATCTCTTGCGGGCCCACCAGCGGCCGAGCGGTAAAGACGCTGAACACTGGTAGTTCGGTCCGAGGTTCGAATCCCACGAACGGGCTGGCTGCAAGGGGGATTTCGTGGTTTTCCCCATGTGTAACGTGTATACGAGCCAGTTTCCCTTAGAAAGTCCTCCACGAAGGCATCCCTCCCTTTAGGCAGATAGCCCTCGTGTGCTTTGCCATAATTGAATAACCTAACCTAACCTAACATCTCTTGCGGCAATTACATCATAGTATGTCCCTCAGCATCATAAATGAGCAAATGAACAGAAAGTTCTTAGCGGAACGGGTTGATTAAAATACATGATTCTGTTAGCTTTTAAACATTAAATACGGCAGAAGAAACTTTTGCTTTAACTTTACTAAAACACTATCAGTCTTGTGAATTCATAATACAAAACATCGGCCCACTAGCGATCAAGCGTTAAAACCGCTGAACACGAGTCGTTCCGACCTGTGTTCGTTTCAAGCAAACGGGCTGGATTCGGTTCTTTTAAAGCAAACGGTGGTTTAGTGGCTTTCCCCATGTGTAACGTGTATACGAGCTAATTTCTCTTAGAACATCTTCCATGAAGGCATCCCTCCCTTAGGCAGATAGCGCTAGTATGTTTTGTGTTAATTCAATAAACAGAAACCTAACACAAACCATCAGTGTTACTGTATTATAATGTTTCAAACGCATGTTAGAAAATGGGCTTTTTAAATATGAAGAGTCATGTAAAATGCTGAAATTGGGATTGAAGAAAAAATATAAAACTGATTAAAATCTCTGTACACTTATCAAAGTACCCAGAAATTCGCATTGCTTAACTTCTCAGCTTTCACAGCACAATTACTTTTATCTTCTTCAAGTAGAATAGAATTCCAGAAACATATTTTTAGACTGAAATCCAAAAATAGCTCAGGATGAAAGATAGAGTTTTCTTTTGAATGAAGAATTCGTAATCTAATATCTCTTCTGTTAAAGTAAAAAAAAAATAGATAACTTTTCAAAAAGACTGCGGGCTTAGCATAATTTGAAATGCTGGTTGTAAGCCAATGTTTCGAGTTTCAGATTCAAATAAAATTAAAGAACTTTTAGGTTATGGTAATTTCGTCTTGCGAAAACCTTTAGATAATAGATTTTTGAATAGATGACTTGTTAACTCTATATTTAATATGCTGATCATTATTCTATTAAAAAGAAAATCAACCGGTTAAAAGCAAAGATAATTCTAAACGAACGCTTAAATTTATATGAAACTTAAACCACTTTTAGCCGAGCAAACATTTTGACTTTATTTATCATATAAAGTTCACTTCTTTAACTATATCATTAGACCGGATATGAAAATTTTAGTTCAGAATATTTCGAGAAAATTCCATCGCATATGGATGAAAATGTTTTTAACTACGACAGATAAGAAAACATATTTCTCTTTGCTGTATCATGTTTAATTTAACTAACACGTTTTATTTAATCGGGGGTCTTTCTTTTTATTTTATTTTGCCATCAGGTTCGCTAATACTTTAATTTCCGTAGGTTTAGGTAGTACTAGATATATACATTTTGTATGTAGATATTTATTCTACTATAAAGTAAGAATAGTGCAAGACCAGTATGCGAGTGATTAGATTAGATATTGTTATTAGAACAACAGATTTACGAGAACTTCTGTTCTTAGCGACGTTCAGGCGACGGGTAGTTTCGTGCTGTGTTATTTTAAGGCCTAGTACCGGCTGGCGAACTGGTGATAAAGTCAATGACTATTGCTAGTTGCAACTTGGGTTCGATTCTAGCAAAGAAGCTGGTCTATGTGCGTTTTCGTAGTTTCCTTCATGATCAACGTGTACGAACCAGTGGCAATTAGAAAATCCCCCACAAAGGCATCCCTTCGTTTAGACAACATGCTTTCCCAAAATCAAATTAACTAAAACTGTATTATTTTAATTTAACCCTCACAAGCGGTGAGGTAGAATAAAGACAATGTATATTTGTGTCAGTTTGATTTAACCGCTTAGCTAATTTAGGCTGAAACACCCACAGATGAGCGCAATACCTACCTAACTTGCAAGTGAGTCAAATGAGATTATGTAAGCAGTAGACAGGTGCCACACCTTGTTTCCAAAGATTCCTATAAGTTTAATACAAATGAACACGTTTCGCTCATTTGTATTAAATCTGTTCAATGATTTCGGTTAGTATACAGATGCCAAAGGTCTAAATTATTTAATTAATTTCTTAAACTGGAAGCATGCGTTAATTACAAACTGCTTAAGAGATATTTAGACGTTCAGGCGACGGGTAGTTTCGTGCTGTGTTATTTTACGGCCTAGTACCGGCTGGCGAGCTGGTGATAAAGTCAATGAATATTGGTAGTTTCAACTTCGGTTCGATTCTAGCAAAGAAGCTGGTCCATGTGCGTTTTCGTTGTTTCCTTCATGATCAACGTGTATGAACCAGTGGCCCTTAGAAAATGCTCCACAAAGGCATCCCTTCGTTTAGACAGCATGCTTTCCCATAATCAAATTAACTGAAACTGGATTATCTTAATTTAACCCTCACAAGCGGTGAGGTAGAATAAATTTATATGTGTGTCAGTCTGGTTTAACCGCTTAGCTATTTTAGGCTGAGGCACCCACAGAATGCGCGTAATACCCACCTAACTTGCAAGTGAGCTAAATGAGATTATTTAAGCAGTAAATAGGCGTTACCCCTTGTTTCCAAAGATTCTTATATGTTTAATACAAATGAACACGTTTCGCTCATTTGTGTTAAATCTGCTCAATGATTTCAGTTAGTATACAGATGCCAAAGGTCTAAATTATTTAATCAATTTCTTAAACTGGAGGCATGTGTTAATGACAAACTACTCAAGAGATATTTAGTCGTGCAGGTTTTGTGAACTAACTATACATCAAATTTACTTTATATACCTGGCATAAATTCAAAGCTTAAAGGGAAAATTTTAGTACTTTTCCCATTCTTTGTTATGATTGCACATTTGTTACTCTAAATGCACCTTTCTAGCGTCTCGTGTTCTTTGCTATCATACAACGAGATGCTCGAAGACTGTGTGAGGAATTATTCTCAAGTACAGCAAAGTCCAAAGAATGGTGTAAAAAGCTCTCTATTAACTCAATATCAATTTCACAGATTGCGCCGACTCATGCTTACAGAAGACAACACTTTTGGCTTCATTCAAAAAGGTTACAAGTGACGTAAAACAAAACAGAATTAAATTAGCCTAACAGCATTTCACAGGTTCCTCAATGCGCAGACAGGCTCCGACTCGAAAACGTCGGCTTAAACAAGCCTAATGGCTAGAAGCGCTCAGGTTAGGTTAGGTTATTTAATTATGGCAAAGCACACGAAGGCTATCTGCCTAAAGGGAGGGATGCCTTCGTGGAGGACTTTCTAAGGGAGACAGGCTCGTATACACGTTACACATGGGGAAAACCACGAAAACGCCCATGCAGCCAGCCCGTTCGCGCTAGAAGCGCTCAATTTAATGGCTAGAAAATCAAAGGTAACAGCATGGCCGCCTTCAGGCAGACATAATATGGCCTATAAACACCTTGCAAAACCTTCCCTTAAATACTTCTTTCTACCGCATTTCAATACACGAGCGCTAACTCATTCACATTCTGGCAAGAAAGCATGGGTTGAAAACGTGACTAAAAAGAAAATTGCTTTAAATAAAAATTAACTGCTAAATAAATTAAATGAACGCCCCATACCTTTAAGGAATTAAGTGATAATAATAAATAAGGAGTAATTATAATTTGAGCATACAAAAAATTGTCTCAGTGCTGAAAAAGTTTCCTCTTAAAGTGTGAAACTAAAGTAATGTAAGAAATGACAACATGAATCTAGGGCGCGCCTTAATGTTAGGTATTTTCTTAGCAACCATAACTGAGAGGAGACAGTGATTGGAAAGATATAATCAAATGTCTAAAGATAGTATTGCCTTTTTTTTTTGATAAAGATAGATTTCAAAACTTGGATGATCTGTATTTCCGTGACAAGAAATTGAATTGTAAGTACCTTAAAAGTGAACGCATTGCTGAAGACAGAAAATAATAAAAAAATGTAATAAAATTTGTTTTGTAAAACATTTTATAAGTCCCAACTTATTAAAAATAAGGTTTGTTCTGTTATAATTGTATATACGACCATGACTTTGAGACAGCGACCTGCTTAGAAAATGATACCTATGAGTAATAAACAATAAATGTATGGATAATTCATGAAATATGATCTTGAATGCTTATTTGTAAATTGCTATTTTTCAGGATTAATTTAGCAAAAATCAAGTGACATTTATATCCTTCTTGTTGACATTTCTATTCTTCAGAATAGCAATAGCATAAGTTAAAAGAAACTCATGTTGTTTTTCCCAGCAGAAATATTCGAAAACCCTTTAGTTGTTCGTAAATTTCAGCCACAGTAGTGTGTTAGTCAATGAGCTCTCACTACTGCCTGGCACAGTATCAGGATTGCTGGTTGAAAACTTTGTTGCAAAACATAAATTTATACAATGCTGATGTTACATTGAAACTAACTGAAGTGCTCGACGATGCTTGGGTTTTGCACAGAGTAAGGAGGCTTCATTTAAGGTGATGGAAGTAGAGTTTTCAAAATCTCAGTCTCGTAATGCTATTTTTTTATGAATGGCGGGCACTTGCCTATAACGGCATTGGTCACTACTAAGGCCAGAAGTGGTGACCATTTTATTGTGGAGGCACCTAATAGGCGGCCACCGCTACCTCCTATGAAGGGACAGACAATTTTACATCCATGCCTTCTCCGAGATTCGAACCCGGGCCCTTCAGTATCGCAATCAGGCTTCCCTAACCACTATACCGTCTAGGCGGCTCTTGTAATGTTCTTTAAGTTTGGTTCAAGAAAAACTGCGCTAAATTTTATCAAACTAGAATTTAAATATAGAACATTAGGTAATTAAAAAGGCAACAAGTACCGGGTTTAACTAAAGCTGGTACCTGCTCTGATATCGATTATGTGTTTTTCGGAAATAAGCTTCGGGAAATTTATTATCAACTTTAGTCGATTAGTTTCAAAATATTCGAGAAAAACTGACGGAAATCTAAGCACTTTTTTAAAGGTTCTATACTGTTTTGTAGAAGAGACGAACATGGCGCCATTTAATGATTTTAGTAAAAATTAATAGCGGGAACGCAACAACGGCGATGTGAACCTAAGACGGAGAGGGGCGGAATTTCAAAATTGAAACTGTCCCCATATATGAATGCTTGTTTTTTGTAAAAATAATTATAATTTCCTTCTTAGCATGCAAGACTTCCAATGATAACGTCAACACAGTGATGACAATAATACATCAAGTTTGCGTTAAGCACTAATGTAAATGCTGTGAGTATAGAAACTTAACTTGAAGTAATAGAAAATTTCCACGGACGCCGTGGTGGGGGTTTTCGAAATCTTTTGGAGACTGCGATTTTCCTCTTGTTTTGTAGGTCATGTCTGAAAATTTTTATCTAGATCGAAATAAAACTGTAGATTTGCATTCATTTGCATAAATGCATACGCGCACATACGCAAACAAAGAAACGGTCAATCGTGTTTGTTTATCTAGATGATTTTATGAATTCCACCAATCTAATTTTATGTGTTCCGTTAATAATTAATAATAAATTAAGTGAATTTACGATTACTGCTTTGAAATAACTTAGTTTGTTAATTAATAAAAGATAAATGTGAAAGAAAAATTAAATGCCTCACTCTTTACTAAACTTCCAAACATTGCCGCGTGAAAGATAAAAATATCTCAATTTGCAGGATAGCAAAAAATTACTTTTCTGAGTGCGTTTACTTAATTCGAAATACAAATTTATTGCGAGCTGCAATGACCTTATTTTATAGCCCTGAGCTTCTTCATTAAATTGGAAATTTAAGTATGTTATGTTTTGCCAAGTGCTAACGCAAAGCTTTACCGAGTACACATCTCCTTATTGAGTGATATTGTAGATGCGTATATGACGAGAACTAAGTACGGTTTTAAATAATATTTCAGGAGCAGTTTGATACATCTTACGATTGTTTATTCTCACGCTCTGCAATAGTTTTTATTCCTGATATCAAAAGTCGGTAATTTTGCATTCCATGCTACACTCATATCCGTAAATTAAGGATAATTCGGAGTCACGCGGAAATCGAACTCTAAAATAAATATATCACCTGTAAAATCACTACACACATCTTTAAGAATCATATGCAAATTTCAGGAAGTAACCAGATGACGCCGATGGTACGTCACAATGACCAGAGTGTAAGAGAGTGATATATAAGAAATACAGGCAAAGAAGTAAAATTGTTCGCAGGCGCTTTATAAGCATTTCAGTGCAAAAAAACGAATAGTTATGACACAAAGGACGCATTTGGATGATTTTTTACGTGGTAGAATTATCGGCCGTCTGGAATGTGGGCGTACCCAACTGGAGGTATTAGACGAACTAGGAATTGCCCAGAGGTCCTCTTTGGCTTCGATTTCAAGATGCATCAGAGGCTTTGGCAACGATTCCAAGATGATGGAAATGTGAGTAGACGTTACAGCACAGGTCGCCCAAGAATTACAACGCCGAATGAGGACCGGTATTTGGCAGTTACTGCCAAAAGAATCAGGCGGAGCACATCCTCAGACCTGTCTCGTCAGCTCTTTTGAGCCACTGGTACGACAATTTCAAGGCAGACCGTGTACAGACGCTTAGGGCAGATTGGTCTATATGCTCGTAGTCCTGTCAGATGCGTTCCACTTACTGCAACTCACTGTCGCCTGCAGTTATCCTGGAGTAGAGACCATGCATTGTGGACACTGCAACAGTCGGCTTGTGTGATGTTTTCCGACGAATCCAGGTTTAGCTTGCAGTCTGATTCTCGCCGGACTTTCATATGGAGAGCTCCAGGTACCCCTTACCACCAAGAAAACATTATTGAACGACACCGTTACGGTGGTGCAGGAGTGCTCCTATGGGTTGGAAATATTCTGGGTTCCAGAACTGACCTGCATGTTCAAATTGGAACCATGACAAGCCAAATCTATCGGGACGTCATTCTGGAACAACATGTACGTTTGTTTCAGGGCGCCATGGGCACACAATTTGTGTTTATGGATGACAACGCCCGTCCTCACCGTGCAAACATCGTAAGCGAATGCCTTCAATCGGAGGATATCACCCGTATGGACTGGCCAGCATTCTCGCCGGACTTGAATCCAGTAGAGCACATGTGGGACATGCTTGGCCGACGAGTTGCAGCCCGTCAACCTCCTCCTACATGTCTACCGGAACTTCGGAGAGCATTGCTTTTTGAGTGGTGTAATATCCCCCAAGATCAGATCGATAATTTAATACTCAGCATGCCTAGGCGCTGTACGGACTGTATTGCATCGTCTGGGAGACATACAATGTATTAACAATTCTACCAAACATGTAATATTGGTTTTTTGTAAATAGGTTTTTTTTGTAATTTGCTCCAAGGAGAAAAATTCGCTAATGTTTTTAATAATATCAAACATATATCATCTTTTTTCCTCTTTACCTTTTGTTTAATAAATAAGCTTTACAAATAAGTCAAATTTGCTTTGCTTCTATCTCTTCCTTTGCCTGATTTTGCATTATCCTTAATTTATGAACATGAGTGTATTTATCAGGGCATTGCCTATAATTTATGGACTTGAGCAAATCTCAAAAGCTGCACCTCCTGTACATTGTTTATGAATTTAAAAAAAAAACATTTTTATTATAATAATTTAATTCTGTCCCCCAGAACCGTCTTGGGCATGCCTATGTAGGTAATTTTATAATATCAGCTGTTCATTAAAGCAAAATCTTTGATTTAATGTTATAATAAAAATAAATATTACTTATTTAAAACTAAAACGAAATATTTGAATAAAAGATTATAAACAAATAAAGCATTATTGTATCAATTTTTTATTGGAATTAAATATGATGAAAACTGACGGCAAAAATATACTTAGTGGATTAAATTAAAAAATTATGTTCACAACTTAAACGTCTGCAACTGATTTTTATATGTAAAAGTTACATTTCAAATCTAAATGCGACGCAAGCTCAAATGTGACCAAATATAAAAGCATATTATTTAGAGTAATTGAAATATTTAAGCAATACACTAATGTAAAACTTTCCTTCATTTTTTTTAATTTCCCTTCTTTTATTCAGTTTCCAATGATTGGAATTCAGATCATTTTAGAAATTGGAACAATATGTGTTTAACAATAATAAACTTCTTAAGCGAATGGATAAAATAGAAAACGTTTTGAATTGGAGAGAAATTCAATGCACTTGAGTAGAAGAAAAGAAATTGAAATTTGGAATTTGCTAAAATAATAAAAACTGAACATTCCTTAAACATTTTCTTGGTTAATTTTAAATTTTCTGTATATAAAGAGCAGTAAGTTTAGTAAAGACAGGAAGATTACATATATTCGGAGCAATTGAAATAAAATTTTCGTTCTTTATGATCTCCTTTTCATGAAATGGACTTTTCATTCGTTCTACAGGAAACTGCGCTGACTTTGTGAATCACTGAGCTTACCGGTTATCCAAATGATCAACAGCCTATCCCTTCATTGCAAGATAGCTGACACGTGAACTTTCATCATTGGATGGGACTAAGTCAAATACATCTTTGTGTCAATATAATCTCACCCAGCGCCAAATGTTGAATTACACATACGCTGTTGATGTGGTAAAAACGATTGCACAAAATGCATATGCTTTGAACGAATGATCGACTTTGCTTGCCTCCGTGACTCTGCTTTAAGAAACAAATTCAGTAGTTACTTTAAGGATGTGAGAATTCTAATGTCATGTTAGCTTTTAGTAAGAACACACAAAATACAAAGTTATTAAAGCCGCATATAGAGGAATAAAAATATCACGGAAAATTACCTTATATTCCGGAGTAAAACGCGCACCTGTAATTTCGAATTATATTTTTTTAAATTTTTATGTATATTCGCCATACAACGCGCACCCTTTTCTTTAAGAAGAAACCTGAAAGATATATGTCCGATGCTCTGATCTTTTGAAATCATTGATTCGAAACTTTTTCCCAGACAAATGGTATACGGAATTGACAAGCGATAAGAGGAATAGTATGTGAGCAAAGAAGGTGGTAATATTCAATGCAAGTGTACACAAGAATATTTTTCTAGGGTTTCGAGAAAATTATGACATAATTTGGGTTAATAATGCACTTCCTACCCAAATGAGTTCATGAAATTAAGAGTCAGATGTTTTCTCTGAATGAGGAAAAGCAAAATAATTAATATATCTAATTCCTGTATGCTTTCGTGTTCCCTATTTCTAAATGGATAATTTTTATATCCGGCGTATAAAAGGAAATTTTTATCTTAATTGTTGTATTAAAAGTGCTCGTTATACGCCGGAATATAGGTAATTATATTTTGGTATTCCTTTTATTTAACTGTATAAAACAAATTTAAAAAAATATACCAGTCATTTTATTTCTAATAATATATGCTTTTACAATTATAAAAATATTCCACCAAGTATAAATTATCTGAACACTGTTTTAAATTATTTGACATTAGACTTAATCAAAGAGCGTTAAAGCTCAATGATGCGTAACAGGCTGTGTTGCTAGCGACTGGAAACGCTGTTTATCGTGGTGCATTGATATGTAATATAAATGCAAAACCTTAGAAACGTTCATTAAATCATTTTGCTCTTAAGCAAAACGTTTAGAATGTTTACCAAGAATAAAATCATCCAGTGAATTCCATTGATAATTATGGTCCTTATAAATTATGTATTTGGTGGTAATATAGCAATAAAAACCCTCACTAACTAATCAGGAATATTAAAATACAAAACAAACCCTCAGAATTAGTACTCTACAATCTATAATATTTGTTTTATCATTCTTGTTCCTCAGAATTCGTCGTATTTCTTTGAACTGTTTAGAAACGGAAGCACAGTGTATCTCAAAATGCAAGGAGCATTTAATTTTGCCTTTCACTATAACCAAAAAATTTAATTACTATCCAACAATTAGGTTTTAATTTCACCATTTTCCATGTTAACTAATTGATAAAAATTAGCAATTCTAGTAGTTTCGAAAATTTGGAAAAATTGTAAGTTGACTGATTGCTTAGAATTAATCAGAATGCGTGAGTAAACGGACTTTTGTTAAAGGTTGTGAGAAAGAGGCTTAGCTAATCAGACGATACTTAAATTCCTTTTCAGATATTAGTTTGCTTTCTCTTAAATATGTAGTGCAATTTCTAAATTTATCCATATGCAATAGGAGATCGAAATCAATGCCCACATACTGTGATAAACCTCATTTTTTGAGCGTCAAAAATTTCGTAAACTAACGGCATGAGAGAAATGAACAAAATCTTATAAACACAGCTTGGTTGAAAAGAAATTCTAGGAACTCGCCGAATAATATCATCAGTATCGTTTTAAAAGAACGTGAATAATTTTTTCTAACCTTCGCAAATTTAAAATCTTTATGACACCTACCGTTATAGGTGTTAGACATTAAGAGTCCTGAAAAGAAAAATACATACCGAAAAAAAAATCAACTTGAAAATAAATGCAATACAGACTTATTATTAGCCTTCTAAGCAAGGGGTTTAGCTAATCTAACGGACATTTAAAATTGCTTTAAAGATATTAACTAGCTTTCTCAGAATTAAGTAGTCCATTTTCAGTATTTATTTATATGTAATGGAAGAACGAATTAAAGTATATAAAATGTCATAAATAGGATATTTTGTGAGGTAAAAATATTAGTTAAACGTGTAACGGGCACTGTTTTAAGTTTTCGATGTTATGATTTCAACAAAATTTTGATTTGTTCTGCCAATTTTCGTAATATTATTCGAAGTATTTTTTAGTTATCTAAGGTATATTTTTCTTGCTTTCCGCATGCCTTCGTGATGTAACTGGAAGCACATATATCCTGTACTGCACACATATATTCTGTAACTGGAAGCACAGTATTTGATGCGTCCAGGGTTTGAGTCCCGGTGACAGCACTGCATATTTTTCATGTCTCCTAATGACTCTACCATGTTCTAATACCTCTAGCCTAATGACTGTACCATGGTGTCCGAACTAAAAGAAAAGGGGAAGTATATAAGGTATTTTCTTCCTCTTTTCCGCATGCCTTTGTGGAATAACTGGAAGCATACTCAAAAGGGTATTCGAGAGGTCCAGGTTTTGAGGTCCGGGGCACTGTAAATTTTTCACTTCTCCTGCTTTTTTTAATATAAAGAAAACTAAGTTTTTCGGTCAAACATCCAGTGTCATCAAAATCATATATAAAATAGTCTTTTTCTGGTCTGCGCCTATCTGGTTTAAATAGTTGCAAACCTTAAAAAATCGTTTAACCTGTTTCTCTTCATCATAAAACAACATGTGTCGGAGCTAACGAAGCCAAACATTTAAAGGCATTGTACTACATTTTTTACTTCTCTAGCATACAGGTTATAAAAATTAAACTTATTTGTCTGGATAAATGTATACATACGTATAAACGAATACGTAAGAACTGTAGTTTAAAAACGGAATCAAGGAAAAAGATATAATTATTTATATATTCATTCAAGCATGGATTGTCACAGCACCAGTGATTTCAACGATGGATTAATTTTACTCCTTAAAACATGTTTGGTGGAGGAAAAAAGATTTCAGTAAATAGTTTACAAAAGGGAAGTAAAGGCATTTCAAACGAAATTCATCAAATCTTCCTTATCTCTAAGTCTATAATTATCGGATACTAGTGGTTAATATCAGAAGAATTTCATAATTGCTATTAATGCATTCAATATATCTTTGTACGACACACTTAGCATTTCTTATTCATTCTTTAAGAGTAGTCTTTAATTTAAGGAGACTAATAATTGCACAGATTCGTCACTAAGTTCGGAAAGAAAAACCTTAAAAAAAAGAGTGGGGAGAAAATTGCAAATTATTTCGCTGACAAAGAAGCATTCAATCCCTCATTGGGTAAAACAGTTGTTCTAAAGTAAAGTTTATGGAAATGCCTCTTTTTTGTTTGAAATCGAAAGCGTTTTAAATAATCTCTGAGCATTTTAGTACGCTAAGACATGCTTGATGACAGAAACATTTCTGTATTTTCTGAAGTAACAGAAACATAGGAATTATACAATATTTACATCAATGCATCTATAATTTTGATTCTTTTGGTAAAATCAATAACATAGGTTATTTTAATTGATAAACATTTATTTTTATTTATTAATAAATATAGTTATTGCGCTAGGCTTTCATAAGTGTACAGTATGGAGTGATGAAATATCTCACACATGTATTACTAATGACCATGACATAAATCTTCTGGGTCTCACAAAGGGTGCAATAGATATGAAAATGCATCATAAGTTTATTATAAGATCAATAATTTGGGGAAATTAAAAAACGTCTCCTATTTAAAAAATATGATGTGGACACAACGTGACTTCGTTTTACGGCTTATTAAATTAGATGCATTTTTTGCTGCATTTAATTTAAACTTATTTCTTCGAATTATTCTAACTTAATCAACTGATCTCTCAAGACAAGTTGAAAATGACTTAAAAAATCAAATTTTGGAATTAAATCAACAGTGTAACTTAATGAATATTTCGATTGTAAGAGACATAAGAGCTTTGTCTTCCGTGCAGTTTGGCAAGTAATCCAAAACCAGAGTTTGAAATTATAATCTTATATTATTCAATAAATTCAGAGAAACAAAATTAAGATACACACTTATTTTAATAGCTTATATCGTTATTTTATTCCTTCAGTAATATTTATAATCAATTTAATGTGCAAAATATCTCATTGATAATTTTATAAATATTTAAAATTAATTAAATAAGTAAAGGATAACATGCCACCCAGACGATATAGTGATTAGGGGAACCTAATGCGGTACCGAAAAGCCTGTGCTAAAATCCCAGAGAAGGTTAGGATATTTGTAAATGCATAATGTCTTTGCAGCATGGAGGCATCTCTAAATGTGTGGCGAGCAGAAAGTCCTATCGTGTGGTTTGTTGTTGGGGAAGACGGGGGGAAGATTCTCGGATTCCCCCCAATGTGCTGTCCCTCAAAATATAGGTGGGAGATATGGGTCCAACCTCCTTGAGGCTCCTGGGCAACCATTCATCCATGAAATAAATGGACATGTTAACAACATAAAAGGTAACGTAGTTAATGTAATTAATAAAACATAATTTTGACACCTGTAATACGGTAATGTAATGTAATGTAATATACGAGTGTATTGCAACGCTCCTAGCTGATAATAATCGTTCTCACGGTTAACGCAGCACACTCAACACAGATTAAAACAAAAATACAGTTAAAAATATCAAACTAAAATTCCCAACCAATTTATTGTTTACCATTTGTTTAGCAACCAGATTTATTGCTCTTTTGCCATTTATAAAGTTCATCAAATCCTTTGCAATTCTAAACTCTTTCCTGCGCCAATAGAATTCCTCTGTTTTTACCTAATATGTCGCAATAACACACAGTCTTCAACGAAATTTCGTATATTGCCTTCAGCACTACAAAAACTATTATTTTGCCAATTATATATTTTCATGTACGCCGGGAAGCGCCCATGTCCACTAATTATTACTTGTAATCAAAATCACATATCATTCTCATATTTTTAGAAAGTTTAAGAAATGATCTTTCCTTTTCCCCGAAATATTCCATTTCTTTTTCCAGAAATCATAATAGAAATTCTTGATTTTACCAATAACAATTATTTCTGATGCCTGAATATCGAACGCATCTCCGGCATACCTACATAACGGTGTCGTAACGTTACATGAAACAAACTAAATTTCTTTTTTAATTATGTAAGGACAGTTGCAATTTATATACCATAATTCAAAATTTTACGAAATACGAATGGTATTAAAATTTTTACGAAATATGAAATTTAGAATGGTACCCAAAACCGTGGACAAAATATTATAAGAAAACTGTTTGCAGAACAACCAGTTACCGATCTACAGCCGGCTCTGTCACAATACAGTATCTTTCCTTTTTGTTAAGACATCGAAGTAAAAACATAAAAGTAAACTACATACATAATAGCCATTTTGTTATCTAATATAGCATTTTTAGATCACTTAAATGATATTCTATTTCCCATTTTGAATTTTTCCCTGCTATTATGTGCTGCGAATCACAAAATTGAACCTGGGTTTCATGTTTGAGCTTAAGCTGCTGGCTATATCGTGAAATACAATTCTATGCAATTTTTATCTTCTTCGTAAATTATTCTTACATTAAAGGTAGTTTTAGTCAAGCTTTATTCGTCGAAATCTTACTTTTATTTTTTAAACCTTTGTAACTGATACCAAAGAAATGGATTTCCACCCAACAGCATTTATATTTACTTCTAGAATATTCTTATATATTTCTTTATGAAAAAATTTGTTCGAAAGACTGAAGATGTATACAGAATATGTCGCACATAACGTTCATGTTAGAAATAGCGTGGAATTCGGCAGTGTGAAATTTGCATACTATTTCTAACATAAAACAGAAATTGTAATTTGTATTATTCTCAATTTTTTATGTGTCTCAGTGTCAGTTCAGGAATGTGGTTTTGCTGATAACCTTCTTGGGTGCTCTTTGTTAATAAATTAAGAATTACAATTTTTAAAATTATTTAATTTATTTTTTCTGTTTTAATATGTATTTGTTCCATATATTAATTTTCGCACTTGTCCCGCAGGTTACATGATTTTTTACTTTCTACATGTTACGTAACTGGCCACCTTAGAATTGATAAATATTCAAACTTATTCAATTTTATTTATTTTTATTTCGCAGCATTTGCTGCTACATTAGCTATTAATTCAATATTTCCAACTATTGGCCTGTGTCTCTCTCTGTCT